>JAYKKM010000061.1:2140000-2525000 GCA_035772405.1 Chrysogorgia sp. JL179-B06 | reverse complement strand
TATATATATATATATATATATATATATATATATATATATATATATATATATATATAGTAAGTGAAAAAGCTGTCGCTACTCGAGTTTCACGCTTATACGCGATCGTCAGGCAACTGACAGACTCGATCTAGTTAAACTCTATTTACATGATGAAACGAGGTGTCGTGTTACGTGTCTGCATTTACTAAAAAGTTCAGAGCGTCTGTTCAGTAGTTCGTGTTTCCGGTCCTTCAGTAGGATTAGTTTTTCTTCCAAGCACAAGTTACACCTTCGTGAGCCGATTTTGTAGGCGGTAATTTTCTTTCTTAGCGACCAATTTATCTTGAACGCGCGCTTAGAATCACTCAATTTCCAAATATACTTTGACAGTTCCGTTTCATCGGCGTATTTTCTGTGTGAAAACGACTTTGTGTGGTTTCGGTATCTGCTCTTGAATGGACCGCCCGTTACGCCTACGTACGATTTCGTCTTGTTGTTGTCAACTGTGGTAACATCAGCTTGGTAGACCACGCTTTCTGACAGGCATTTCTTCTCGATTGGGCATTCGTCTGGTCGTCTGCAGTTGCATTCGTTTGTGTTTTGAGTGTTCGTTTGTTGTTTAGTGTGTTGGTTGAGTATTTTGTTGTTATGTTGGGAAATAAAAGATTTCATGTTAGGTAGGCAGCTGTAACTGACTCGTACAGTATGTCGGTTGAATATGCTATATAGTTTGTTGGAAGGGGGGAAATGTTTGTCAAGTAGTGATAGAAAGTCTCGCCCTATGTTCGTTTGAACGTTCTTACTAAAAGGTGGGTTATACCAAATAGCGTTGCGTTGTCTGTTCCGTTTTCGTTGTTGATTATAGTTAGGGTAGTCGTTTCCGTTCTGCGCGGGTGGTTCGTATGTGAGGTTTGTGTCAAAATTGCTGTGTTTTAAGGCGTCGTTGTAGAGCGGTGCGGCAGCGTCGAATGTTCGTTTGTCGCATGAGAGTTTGTTGATGCGTTTGTTGATTGATAATGGTAGTTGGCGTAGTATGGAGGGGGGGTGGTTAGATAGTCGGTTAACGTAAAGTGGTTCGTCGTTAGGTTTTCTGAATGGTTTGTACGTACCGTCAGTTAGGTCAAACGTTATGTCAAGGAAAATTCACGCGTTTCAGGTTAGCATCGGCCGTGATTTTTAGGCCGAAATTTGCGAAGATTTGGATCAGATCTTTGCGCGCCTTGTCAGCTAATCTTCCGGAGGTGGTGGTGATAGCTGCTAGGCCGTCGTCTCGGTATAATCCAATTTGGTTTCCAAATCGGTTCTCGAGCGTGCTGAGGAATAATAGGCCAACTAGTTCACATATTTCGGCGCCGTCATAGCTGCCCATGGTTACGTCAAAAAGGTTGAGCGAGTTTTGTTTTGTCCATGCTTTGCCGTTGTTAAAAAGGAGGGATTTTCTTGCATGTTTGATGATTTTGATGTCGTTTTCGGAAATGGTGGTGAATTGCTTAGACCAATTGATGGCGTCATCTAGTAATTGCTCGGAAATGGATGGATAAAAATTTACGATGTCGAACGATAAAAACGTGTGTCTATTCTTGTTCGGTATCTTGGTAAACCAGGATATCGTATCGTCGGAGTTGCGCCACTGGTTGCTTCGGGTTTCGTTACGGATATCGGTGTTGATACGGTCAAGAATGGACTTGCTGACCTTTCCGAGATTACTCTTGGCAGGGTTGATAAGTCGGCATTGCGGGTGGTTCTCGAAATTGTCCTTGTGGTCTTTAAGGGATATGAAGGCTTTCGATTGCGCCATAGTCTCTATACGGTTGCTTATCTTTAATCCGTCGGCTATTTGTTTCAGTTCATCGTTGATACTATTCATGCTATTCTCCTCTGCCAATTTATAGGTTTTTGTTACGTTTTCCGTCAGTAACTTGATGTATGTAGGCGCGTCCATCTCGTACATATTTCTCGTTTTGTCCGCTGGGACGAAGAGGTTGTTTGATGATGTGATCTTCCGTTTATCGTCATCTAGAGATTTGCTAAACTCGTCGTTGCCGTCTCGGAATTGGGTGTTAGAGATCATCTTAATAACGTCGTCTTCAAAGCCTTTCAACTCTGGTACGTGTGGCGGGCTTCGCGTGGACTTTAAGCCATGACATATTCGTTTTCTGTGCGTCTTTGCTGTCACCGTGTAGGAAGAAGTGTGCTTTCCATCGCATGCGGTGGATAACACTCTCAGTTTTGTCGATTATGTTGCGTCGGTATTCATCATGAGTTGGTAGACCAATGTTCTTTAGAGAATAATTAAATCGGATCTGCTGCATTTTCACCGTGTGAGTTCCAAGCCAATAAGAGCGCTCAACTAAGGTTAGGAGCGAGATTATACCAAGAAGAATATGTAACAAAGTCACACAGTTGGCAAAAGGTTTTAGAGCGCTCAATACCATTATAGGTAGAGCGAATATTTATTAAGTGAAAAAGCTGTCGCTACTCGAGTTTCACGCTTATACGCGATCGTCAGGCAACTGACAGACTCGATCTAGTTAAACTCTATTTACATGATGAAACGAGGTGTCGTGTTACGTGTCTGCATTTACTAAAAAGTTCAGAGCGTCTGTTCAGTAGTTCGTGTTTCCGGTCCTTCAGTAGGATTAGTTTTTCTTCCAAGCACAAGTTACACCTTCGTGAGCCGATTTTGTAGGCGGTAATTTTCTTTCTTAGCGACCAATTTATCTTGAACGCGCGCTTAGAATCACTCAATTTCCAAATATACTTTGACAGTTCCGTTTCATCGGCGTATTTTCTGTGTGAAAACGACTTTGTGTGGTTTCGGTATCTGCTCTTGAATGGACCGCCCGTTACGCCTACGTACGATTTCGTCTTGTTGTTGTCAACTGTGGTAACATCAGCTTGGTAGACCACGCTTTCTGACAGGCATTTCTTCTCGATTGGGCATTCGTCTGGTCGTCTGCAGTTGCATTCGTTTGTGTTTTGAGTGTTCGTTTGTTGTTTAGTGTGTTGGTTGAGTATTTTGTTGTTATGTTGGGAAATAAAAGATTTCATGTTAGGTAGGCAGCTGTAACTGACTCGTACAGTATGTCGGTTGAATATGCTATATAGTTTGTTGGAAGGGGGGAAATGTTTGTCAAGTAGTGATAGAAAGTCTCGCCCTATGTTCGTTTGAACGTTCTTACTAAAAGGTGGGTTATACCAAATAGCGTTGCGTTGTCTGTTCCGTTTTCGTTGTTGATTATAGTTAGGGTAGTCGTTTCCGTTCTGCGCGGGTGGTTCGTATGTGAGGTTTGTGTCAAAATTGCTGTGTTTTAAGGCGTCGTTGTAGAGCGGTGCGGCAGCGTCGAATGTTCGTTTGTCGCATGAGAGTTTGTTGATGCGTTTGTTGATTGATAATGGTAGTTGGCGTAGTATGGAGGGGGGGGGGGGGGGGGGGGGGTGGTTAGATAGTCGGTTAACGTAAAGTGGTTCGTCGTTAGGTTTTCTGAATGGTTTGTACGTACCGTCAGTTAGGTCAAACGTTATGTCAAGGAAATTCACGCGTTTCAGGTTAGCATCGGCCGTGATTTTTAGGCCGAAATTTGCGAAGATTTGGATCAGATCTTTGCGCGCCTTGTCAGCTAATCTTCCGGAGGTGGTGGTGATAGCTGCTAGGCCGTCGTCTCGGTATAATCCAATTTGGTTTCCAAATCGGTTCTCGAGCGTGCTGAGGAAAAATAGGCCAACTAGTTCACATATTTCGGCGCCGTCATAGCTGCCCATGGTTACGTCAAAAAGGTTGAGCGAGTTTTGTTTTGTCCATGCTTTGCCGTTGTTAAAAAGGAGGGATTTTCTTGCATGTTTGATGATTTTGATGTCGTTTTCGGAAATGGTGGTGAATTGCTTAGACCAATTGATGGCGTCATCTAGTAATTGCAGGATATCGTATCGTCGGAGTTGCGCCACTGGTTGCTTCGGGTTTCGTTACGGATATCGGTGTTGATACGGTCAAGAATGGACTTGCTGACCTTTCCGAGATTACTCTTGGCAGGGTTGATAAGTCGGCATTGCGGGTGGTTCTCGAAATTGTCCTTGTGGTCTTTAAGGGATATGAAGGCTTTCGATTGCGCCATAGTCTCTATACGGTTGCTTATCTTTAATCCGTCGGCTATTTGTTTCAGTTCATCGTTGATACTATTCATGCTATTCTCCTCTGCCAATTTATAGGTTTTTGTTACGTTTTCCGTCAGTAACTTGATGTATGTAGGCGCGTCCATCTCGTACATATTTCTCGTTTTGTCCGCTGGGACGAAGAGGTTGTTTGATGATGTGATCTTCCGTTTATCGTCATCTAGAGATTTGCTAAACTCGTCGTTGCCGTCTCGGAATTGGGTGTTAGAGATCATCTTAATAACGTCGTCTTCAAAGCCTTTCAACTCTGGTACGTGTGGCGGGCTTCGCGTGGACTTTAAGCCATACATATTCGTTTTCTGTGCGTCTTTGCTGTCACCGTGTAGGAAGAAGTGTGCTTTCCATCGCATGCGGTGGATAACACTCTCAGTTTTGTCGATTATGTTGCGTCGGTATTCATCATGAGTTGGTAGACCAATGTTCTTTAGTGAATAATTAAATCGGATCTGCTGCATTTTCACCGTGTGAGTTCCAAGCCAATAAGAGCGCTCAACTAAGGTTAGGAGCGAGATTATACCAAGAAGAATATGTAACAAAGTCACACAGTTGGCAAAAGGTTTTAGAGCGCTCAATACCATTATAGGTAGAGCGAATATTTATTAAGTGAAAAAGCTGTCGCTACTCGAGTTTCACGCTTATACGCGATCGTCAGGCAACTGACAGACTCGATCTAGTTAAACTCTATTTACATGATGAAACGAGGTGTCGTGTTACGTGTCTGCATTTACTAAAAAGTTCAGAGCGTCTGTTCAGTAGTTCGTGTTTCCGGTCCTTCAGTAGGATTAGTTTTTCTTCCAAGCACAAGTTACACCTTCGTGAGCCGATTTTGTAGGCGGTAATTTTCTTTCTTAGCGACCAATTTATCTTGAACGCGCGCTTAGAATCACTCAATTTCCAGAGCACGCTCGAGAACCGATTTGGAAACCAAATTGGATTATACCGAGACGACGGCCTAGCAGCTATCACCACCACCTCCGGAAGATTAGCTGACAAGGCGCGCAAAGATCTGATCCAAATCTTCGCAAATTTCGGCCTAAAAATCACGGCCGATGCTAACCTGAAACGCGTGAATTTCCTTGACATAACGTTTGACCTAACTGACGGTACGTACAAACCATTCAGAAAACCTAACGACGAACCACTTTACGTTAACCGACTATCTAACCACCCCCCCTCCATACTACGCCAACTACCATTATCAATCAACAAACGCATCAACAAACTCTCATGCGACAAACGAACATTCGACGCTGCCGCACCGCTCTACAACGACGCCTTAAAACACAGCAATTTTGACACAAACCTCACATACGAACCACCCGCGCAGAACGGAAACGACTACCCTAACTATAATCAACAACGAAAACGGAACAGACAACGCAACGCTATTTGGTATAACCCACCTTTTAGTAAGAACGTTCAAACGAACATAGGGCGAGACTTTCTATCACTACTTGACAAACATTTCCCCCCTTCCAACAAACTATATAGCATATTCAACCGACATACTGTACGAGTCAGTTACAGCTGCCTACCTAACATGAAATCTTTTATTTCCCAACATAACAACAAAATACTCAACCAACACACTAAACAACAAACGAACACTCAAAACACAAACGAATGCAACTGCAGACGACCAGACGAATGCCCAATCGAGAAGAAATGCCTGTCAGAAAGCGTGGTCTACCAAGCTGATGTTACCACAGTTGACAACAACAAGACGAAATCGTACGTAGGCGTAACGGGCGGTCCATTCAAGAGCAGATACCGAAACCACACAAAGTATATTTGGAAATTGAGTGATTCTAAGCGCGCGTTCAAGATAAATTGGTCGCTAAGAAAGAAAATTACCGCCTACAAAATCGGCTCACGAAGGTGTAACTTGTGCTTGGAAGAAAAACTAATCCTACTGAAGGACCGGAAACACGAACTACTGAACAGACGCTCTGAACTTTTTAGTAAATGCAGACACGTAACACGACACCTCGTTTCATTATGTAAATAGAGTTTAACTAGATCGAGTCTGTCGGTTGCCTGACGATCGCGTATAAGCGTGAAACTCGAGTAGCGACAGCTTTTTCACTTAATAAATATTCGCTCTACCTATAATGGTATTGAGCGCTCTAAACCCTTTTGCCAACTGTGTGACTTTGTTACATATTCTTCTTGGTATATATATATATATATATATATATATATATATATATATATATATATATATATTATTATTTATTATTATTATTAGGTCGGCCTCAGCCGGGCTATTGTACGAATCCTCCAGTTAACTCGATCCATCATACATCCTACTAACTCGTTTGTGTCCTCCACTCCAGTATCTCTTTTCAGTATGTCCACGTATGTTCTCTTCTGTCTCCCACGTTTTCGATGTCCTTGATTTGGTTCCCATAGTATTAGTTCCCATATATATATATATATATATATATATATATATATATATATATATATATATATATATATATATATATATATATATATATATATATATATATATATATATATATATATATATATATATATATATATATATATATATATATATATATATATATATATATATATATATATATATATATATATATATATATATATATATATATATATATATATATATATATATATATATACTACAGACGGTACCGTTTCGGCCTTTTGGGCCTCATCAGTGTAGTGCTGATGAGCATATATACTAAAAAAGATTTGTAACATGAATGTTACAAAGTTGGCGGATGGTTTAAGAGTGCTCGATACCATTAGAGGTAGAGCGTTTATAAAAGATTTAGAATGTTTTCGTCAACTGACAGTTCAGCTTCAACTTATCGTTAATATACTCGGCGGGTTAAAAATAGTTCTGATGACGTTGTTGTGTGTTGATCGTTTGCTGACGTTCGTTAATCGGTGATTGATTGTGTGACGACACTTCGCGAAACTTTCCGATCTTTTATTTAAAAGAGTTTCTTGTCGGCCTTCATGATCATTAGTTTTTCCTCCAGGCAAAGGTTGCATCTTCGCGATCCATTTCGATAAGCCGCGGCGCGTCTAACAATTGACCATTTTATATTAAAATCGGGTTTTTTCTTTTTAAGTTCCAGATGTGTTTTGACAGCTCCGTTTCATTTGCGTTCTTTTCGTTGCGGAATGATTTTAGATGGTTGCGATAACGCTGCTTGAAATCATTGGCTGTCATACCGATATATTTCTTCATTTATCCGTCGTCATGCGTTGTTACTTCGGCTTGGTAAATTATGCATTTCCCTAAACAGTTTCCTGGGATTGGGCATTCATGGCTGTTACGTTGTCGGCAGTTGCATTTCTCCGTATTCGTGCGCGGGTTGTTTCTGTTCTTTAAGATGCGTTTATTATGTCTCTGGATTGTGCTCTGGATTTTTCCATACAGCTATAGCTGACTTTTCACTGTATTTCGGTTGAATAGGCTATATAATTTGTTTGATTGAGGGAAATGTTTGTCAATAATTAAGATTAAGTAAGTTTCGTCCTATGTTCGTCTTTACGTTTCTTGCTGTAAGGGGGATTGTACCAAGTGATATTTCTGTTCCTGTTTCATCTGCGGTTAGTTGTCGTTGTGAGTGTTTTCGTTTGTTTCGGCGTGATCGTTGTTTTTATAAGTGAGCGTCACGTCGAAGTTGCTGTGTTTGAGGGCATTTCCGTAGGTTGGTGCAGCTGTATTAAAGGTTTCCTGATCAGAAAATAGTTTAGAAATTCTGTCAGCTATTGAGTTGGGAAGTTGTTTTAGGATAGAAGGTGGGTGGTTGGATTGGTGGTGAATGTATTCGGTTAGCGGTATGGTTTGAATGTGCCGTTTGTCAGGTCGAATGTCACGCCAACAAAGCTTACGGTTTTTAAGTTAGTTTGTGCAGTAATTTTTAGCCCGAAATATTTTAAGATGCTGGTGAGATCTTTCCTTGCCTTGTCTGCTAATCTGCCTGAACACGTGTTGAGAAGAGCGAGACCGTCGTCTCTATAGAGACCAATATTCTTCCCGAATCGCATTTCTAGTGCGCTTAGTCAAGAGACCTACGAGTTCGCAGATTTCCGCTCCGTCATAGCTGCCCATATAGTGACGTCGAAATTACTCTCACTATCTTTCTTTACCCATGCTTTACCGTTGTTAAATAACACCGATTTTCGGCAGTGTTTTATCACTTTGACTTGTTCATCTGTGATGGGATTGATTTCTTGGCCCCAAGAAATTGCGTTGTCCAGTAGTTCTTCAGTGATTGATTGGTAGAATTCTACTTTGTCAAATGATAGAAACGAGTGTTTGTCCTTGTTTTCGATGCTCTTAAACCAAGCTATGGTCGATTCCGTGTTGCGCCATTGGTTTGCGCCGGTTTTCAGTGCGACTTTGGTGTCGATGTCGTCAATAATTACTTTGCTGACTTTTCCGAGCTGGCTTTTCGCTGGGTTGATAAGTCTACATTTGGTGTTGTTTTCGAAATCTTGCTTGTGGTCCTTTAGAGAAATAAATGCCGGTGATTGCGCCATTGGTTCTAGTCGGTTGGTGATCTTTAATTTGTCACATCGATATTGAATCTGCTTTTAGACTAATACCGGTTCATCCGGACGATTACGAATTGTTATGTATGTGTTGGGAGGGTAAATATTATTACGACAAGGTTTTGCCCTTTGGTCTTAGGAGTGCCCCATTTATCTTTAACCAACTTTCTGAAGCCTTGGAGTGGATTTTGTTATACAAATGTCAGATTTCATTTGCATGCCATATTCTTGATGATTTTTTGATCATTGAACCTAAAGCGGTCACTTTACCTTATGACAGTATCTGCACTGTTATTTTCAAGGAGTCAATTTGACTCCAAAATTGGAGTAGAAAAAAAAGGTACAGAATGACTCCATTTTTGGAGTCAATTTTTACTCCAAAATTTTAACTCCATTTTCGGAGTAAACATAACTCCAAAAATGGAGTCAAAACAACTCCAGTAGGAGTACATTTCTACTCCAGAATTGGAGTCAAAAGGTCTCAATTTTACTCCTAAAGTGGAGTATTAAAAAAAGGTACAGAATGACTCCATTTTTGGATTTAATTTCTACTCCAAAATTTTTACTCCATTATTGGAGTAAACACGACTCCAAAAATGGAGTAAACACAACTCCAAAATGGAGTAAAAAGCAGTTAATTTGATCTAGAACTACTGTAGAGTTAAGGCCGATCTACTCAATACGATTTGTCGTATACAATTGTCGTCTTGGTGTATGTGATCAAACTGTACACGCGTGTCAACATCCGCCATCAAATCATAAACAAGAATTATGTTGTGTGCAAACAAAAGCATACGACAATCGTATACGACAATGTACGCCAGAATGACAATCGCGTATACGATGAATTGTATTGTGTAGACGGGTAGAAAAATACAGAACAAATAATGGAGGGTTAAGCATATAATCACTCCACAAATAGAAAAGCTATTAGAGTAAAGTTAAGTAAAAATGAAATGAAACTCGTACAAACAAATAAAAAAGGCAATTTGAATTTATTACACACTCTTTAAAAGTTTATAATTACATTTAATAAATAGTTAATAAATAGAATAAAATACACATTCATGTGTAAAACACTGAATAAAGTTACTGTTACCAATACTCTAGTCCAACTCTTGCAAAAATGTGTTGATAGCAACCCTTTTTTTTGCTTCCTTGACCCTATCCATGAGGGCAATTTCAAGGAAAAGGTACACATTATTGCTGGCTGACGGATATTCAATATTGAAAATATAATAACAGCCAATTAAAATTGCCAGTGCCTTACACAATGGACAGGTCAGTTTAACAATGATTTCTCCTTCTGCCACAATATACGTTGGGTTTAAATCAGCCAGGTCTCCTGCTGAAACAAGCTTGGGTGCTGAAGAGTTCTTTATGATATTATCAATGGACTCATCTTCCTTAAAAATAAGAAGGGAGAAAGGTGAATCAGGCTATTAAACAAATATTGGACGAGGCTTAGCATGATGTCAAGAATTATCCAGATCGAGGTCAATGAAGCCGAAGGTTGCGGCAGATAACATTGACAGAGGTCTGGATAATGCTTGATATCATGTGTTTGCCAAATCCAATAATTGTTTTATTATACAATTATAAATGTAGGGAGTTAGGGAGTACTGTATAAGCAAAGACAATTACGTCACCTACAGACAATTTTTGATATTTTGTAGGTGGCAAGAATACATCAAGAATTGTCTGTGGGTTTTTAGCCAATTACAATCAAGATTGTATGAGTATTGTATAATAAAATAACTTATGATGTAGTTAAGAAATAGAAAATTGCCAATGAAGAAAACATGACTCGAATATTAGATCACTTATTCCAAAACTCCCCAAGTCTTTGCATCAGACTTTTTAAACACAGAGCAGTTCTTTTCTAGATATTTTATAAAATTGGCCTACGTTTTTATGCAACATCGCATATTTGTGTTAACATAGCCTTGTAAAAACACATCAATCAATCAATCAAAACACGCATAAGACGGTCACTATATGATACAATGAAATAACAAAATGCACTGAACTTACAGAGCAAATGGTAAGAATTTCATTGTTTCGCCTTCCTCCATTCTCTTTGATAATGATTGGCAATGAAAGGATACATGCAGCCTCTTCAATTTCTATATTTGCAAAAAATAATGATAATTGTCATAAAAGAAAACAGAAACCCAGCCACATAGGCACCATTATAATATGATTAATATCATACAATTTCACATTTGTGTACTCTGCAACTTAAGAGAAAAAAATTCCATTTTACTACTGGGAAGAGCTTTATCTAAAATTGCATATTACACATGATATCAACGACATGTACATTAAAAACAACTTGAAACAATGTATTAAAACCATTGTACCTGGTATTTTATCTGGATTATCAGAAATGGCCTCTTCCATCTGACTCATGATTTGCTTGGCACAGGCCTTCTTCTTTGCCAACTTCAAAATTTTCGATTTCCAGTTTCCTTTAAAAGACTCTGTCATTCTCTTCACGATTCCTTTGTCATTCATAACTCTCCCAAACTCTGCGTTGAGCTGAAAAGGTGGGTTGAAGTAAAAAAATGGAAACATTTAAAAGTAGTAAACAATAATGCACATATCAATGTTAAGCGGGAGGGGGGGGGGGGGGGGGGAGGCCGGGCATACCCAGGGGATTTGGCACATGATTGATTCCCGTAGTAGGGCAATTTGATCAGCTCAGAAGGCAACATGCCGGAGTCAGAAGAGTGCCAACAAGAGAACGACGTTTTAATAAGAGGGGATTTGATCTCATTTGAGTCTCGAATAAGTTCCCAGGATGGGATATTTGACAACAAATTTAAATTTCGAATCAAATCCCCTGGGTATGCCCGGCCTCCCCTCCCAGCAGCTTAACATTGATAGGTGCATAAGGGGGAGATGGTTGCATGTTACAGTTGCTTAAATCACTTTTTTCTCAAAACAATGTGTTTGCTAAAGCTGTAAAGGTTTTACTGTGCAAGCTGTGTTAAGTTGTCAATACTCAGAAAAACTCTGAGCACCAGACAGGACTCGAACCCGTAACCTTCTGAACGCTAGACAGACGCTCTAACCATTGAGCCACTGGAACTCAGATGGCAGAGCAAGGTTAATTACGGTATTTAAACCTGGGACGAGTCCTGCCGTTATAACAAATACTTGTTGGACTACAAGTCGTGTTGTAACAGTCAATTTCCATTGACAACTTAACACAGCTTGCACAGTAAAACCTTTACAACTTTACAAACATCAAGCTGCAACTACCTAACTTAACTAATGTGTTTACTGTTTATCGTTACTGTTTAATTGCATTAGCACTGTCAAAGGGCTATACGCGTGTCTCAAACGCCTGCTAAAATCTAGCCTCCTTCGCAGTAATTCTGTGTCGCTTATACCTCCTAGCAACACAAAGAATGTCTGTGAAAGAGGCTAGCTAAAAACATGCAAATTTGCATTCTGGAGGCGGAGAATATTTCAAGCTACCTAAGCAAGAATGAAAACAAATAAAACATGGGTTGTCAAGGTAATCATGGTATTACACTTAGGGGCTGGCCCAGGTAACTGAGCTGATTTTTTATTTGTGTTTACATGAGGAAGGCTTGTCTGCCTATCCGGGTTGGTGTGTTTACCAAGCTAACTGCAATTATTTTCCCACAATGCCCAAAATCACATTACAGTATTACGAGTAGATTTTCAATTTTTAACTAACACATGAACAAACACAACTTGTGAAATGAAAAGTTGTCCAAAAAATATTGGTCAAGATAAACTTTGTCGCCTGTACTAAGCTTTGACTTGCTAGCCGGGCCAGCCCTGTCATTGGCGAAAATACCCAGCCTGGGCAGGCGAAAATACCCAGCCTGGGCAGCCAAGATCCCGGTTCGCCAAACCGATATCTCGGCTGGGCGGGCTTGGTTCTCGTATAAAATTAACAAGAAATTGTAGTAAATGCACAATCTCGGCAAAGCGGGCTAGCCCAGGTACCTCCATATAAACACCCCCTATGTATATAATGGCACAATTGGATTCTGATACTTTAAACAAAATTAACATATCACTAATTAATTCTTAAATATTTACCTCTGAAAGTAACTTTAGTGCAGGGTATTGTTTTACTACATCTGCCACAGCTACAGGCTTTAACAAAATATTTTCCCTCCTGAATGCAAAGGTGATATCCATTAGCTCTTTAACCATATTTAAATTTCTATTAGTCAGTTTCACAAGTTCTTTTCTCATAGCAATTCCATGTTCATTGCATGTTTGCTGTGTTTCGCCATCAGCTTTTTTCCGGAATGCGACCAGCATCCATTAATTTGACTCGTTTAGGCTTTAAAACTTCTTCTTTATGAGGTGTGATTCTTTTCGTAACTTGAGGCTTGTTCTTTCTTATATTTTTAAATCTATTTCTTATGGCTTGTTCCCATGAACCCTATTAAATTATATGAAAAGTTACTATTGTTAAATTTAGTTGAAGACCCAATGAAATATTATAAATATCAAGGAATAAATGGCCCAGGTTGGAGGCTAGGCTATCTCAAATGGAAATTATACTGTATAATTTATTTAGTTTCCCACAATTTAGCTACCTCTTCAAAGAACAGACCTCCAGGCTAATTTTAAAGCACAAAATAACAAGGGTAATCAGAGGAAGTCAAATCAAACTAAAACTATTAGTGTTATTATACATGTATTATATTATTTTATTACATTAGGGTTTAGTTTATTAGATATATCACTCTTAGATGAATGGAATACCCCAACAGGAGGACCTACAATTTAAGGTTGTTATCCAAGAAGTCTTACCATTTTTTGATATTATTGCAAAGGCAGCACTTTCTCCTCAATTATTTTTATTATTTTAATAGTTTGAGCAAAACTCGTACCCAGACTCCTCCCTCTGTTTGGATTTACTAATTGTATGACAAATTACGACAAAATCTGTTTTAAATACACCATAAACTATTAAAATGAAATAAAAAATGATTACATTTCAATACCAGGTTCTACAGGGAAGGTTTTATCACAATCCAGCTGACTCACACACTCGATTGTCCCAAATTTCATTGACAAAATCACGTCCAATCACATTCAAACTCCGCAAGTGTACAGGTAAGTAAATTTCCCAACTTTTGCAATTGCCAAGAGTAGAAACAGATTCTTTACCAGTCTATAAACCCATCATAAAGTTGACAAATGATCCATGAAATATCGATATGAGGGTGCGTGACATTCTATGTGGACATTCATGACTGTTGGCAATTTAAAACTAGCTTTGAACCAATGATCTAGTAGCTCCAGGCCAACCGCGCGCCAATGGTTTTATGAATGTCCACATAGAATGTCACGCACCGTCACACCCACATATTTTATTGGATAATTTGTCAACTTTATGATGGGTTTATAGACTGGTAAAGAATCTGTTTCTACTCTTGGCAATGGAAAAAGTTAGGAATTTTACTTGCCTGTACACTTGCGGAGTTTGAATGTATTGGACATGATTTTGTCAACAAAATTTGGGAGGGTGTCGGCTGAATGTTGTGATAAAAGCTTCCATCCTTTCCATTGCTTATGTATATACAGTACGTATGACCGGGTTTTGAAATTCACGTAAACTCTACCAAATTTAGACAACTACTCTTCATCCAAGTAATTTTTTATTTCATTTTAATAGTTTACGGTGTATTTAAAACAGATTTTTGTCGTAACTTCTCATAGATCTATAAAATTAGTAAATTCAAATAATGTGCAGAGTCTGGGTATGGGTTTTGCCCAAACACTAGTACCGATAATATAATATGATAAAATAGTATAATACTAATAGTTATAGTTTGATTTGGCTTCCTGTGGGCCAGGTAAAGGACAACTTATGGCATAAGGGACTTGGTCCAACATACAATATATTATAGCCTCCACCAGGGCCATTTATTCCAGCCCACCAAAAATGGCCCTGAGCTATACAGTACTGCTCAGAAATAACCTAACCAAAAACGCGTTCCGAACGTGTTCCGAACGCGTTCCAAATTGCGTTCCGAACGCGTTCCGGTTTTCAGGCTATACATGTCGTGATCAGTTCGGCCATATCCGGAAATTGTCGTCACTTTCCGATTCGTAGCGTCATCTTGTTTCATATCGTCGCTCCGCCATATTTACTGAATATAAGAGATATTTTACGATGAGAAAGCTTTCATTATATGCAAGAAAAAGAGTAATTTCTTTGAGATCTGCTGGAGTAAAGATTCCAAAAATAAAATATACTCTAATCGAGGAAGGAATTAAAATCTCAAGATCGGCAATCTGTCTTTTTCTTTTGCGATATCGAATGAGTGATCAATTGAACGATGCTCCTCGCAGTGGTCGAAGGCCAAAAGTGACAGAAGAACATATCAAATTTATAGACGAATATGACTCAGATCGCCGGTTATCCAGGCGAAACAAATTATGGACAAAACGTCTTCAAGTTCCTCCATAATTTATTTGACCATGTCGCGGTTTGGTTTTCGAACTCTTGTTTGGTTCAGGAGCTCTTGCGCATTGCTGACCGCCACAGTTTGTGATACGAGTAGTTTAGTTCGCTACAACCTTAAGTCGTTTCGCTACACTACCGTATACACGAGTCTAATATGAATTTATATCTACGGATTATGTTTTGCTTCGTCCGAACATAAGCATGTAAACATGTCAATCAAAAACGACCTTCGAACATGAAATACCCGGCCGACGATATCACGATAGTATAAAGTTAAAAAGTAGAGTGCTGCGTAGACAGGGTTTTGGATATATAACAAAGTGAAAAGGTGGTAAAGGGTATCAAGATTTTTAGTGACGAAATACTGACGTTTCGAGCGGAGCCCTTCATCAGTGTAAAACGTCCGCTCGAAACTATTTCGTTACTAAAAATCATGGCAGTTGAGTGAAAACAATAAGTGATGATTCATAAAGATGTTGCCGCATGCCCATTATAAACTTTACCTCGCGCTTGCCAACAGTCTATTCGCTCTCGATTTCTATGGGATGATAGATGACTCTTCCTTCGCCATCGTCATTTATCACATCATGATAGAAATCTCGAGCTCATAATCTTTAAATATAAATTCGCCATCGACAATCATAAAGGAACGCAGGCTCTGGGTACGAGATTGATTACATATTTATCAGAGCATATTTCAAGATCAAAATTCAGAATAATTTCCAACTGACATGAAACCAAAACGAAACATAAACGTATAGATGTAAACTCATATTAGTGTAGGAAACGACTTACCAATAAACCATTAAAACGAAATCGTTTGTTGGTAAGTCGACACATACAGTTGTTACGCTGGAAGCGAAACGACTTTGTGTTACATACTGTAGCAAAACGACTTCTGGTTGTAGCGAAACGACTTGTTGCGAAACGACATGTCATTGCACACATTATAATGTGCATGCGAAGCATGGCAGTCACGAATTTTTATAGCGGTCGTTTTAATTCACAGATGAATAAAATAAAGATTTTATGAGTGTTTTTTTTTAATAAACACAGAGCGTTCATATAAAAAGGTACCAACCATCCGTCCACAACCCTGATGTTTTTAAAAAATATATGGCGCCGCGTGATAATCAAACACGGAGTAAAATTTATATTAAGCCAGTGTCTGAACTACTGACTCAGTTATTACTTATGCGCAACTCTCATTCACTCTCATCATTGATTGATCCAAGCCACAAGTCTCAAGTTCATACATTCTTCGTATAAATGTGATTTGTTACATTGGTTAATCACTCGGAGTTTTCCGAACTCGGTAATAGCTTCCGACAAAATTTCCATCTCAATCGAACGCGTTCAGGAACGCGTTCCGGAACGGCTCCGGAACGCGTTCCGGTACGCGTTCGGAACGCGTTCTGGAACGCGTTCGGAACGCGTTCTGGAACGCGAAGGGAACGCGTTCTGGACGAGAACGCAGCGTTAGGTTACTTCTGAGCAGTACTGTAAGTGACTGTTGTGGGATTTGTGAGCTTGGAGAGTTAACAGACAAGTGGATTCAGAAAAAGCGAGCCCGTCAGTGGCTCAGCCACTTTTCTGAGCATAATTATGACAAGCATCTATTTCTCACCCTTTACTGCAAGCTTGCAAATCCCACATCATTCACATAATATTCATTTTAACATAATTATCACATATTAATACAAAAATATACTTACAATTCCTGCACCTAGTTTGTCAGCAAGGAATGGATATTTTTTGATTACCATGAAAGACACGTGCTCTCTTTCCGTCTTTGTTGGAAGCATGGTGTGTGCTCTGATTGAAAAGCATATATCCCTGGTAAATTCATTACGATGACTGCTTGTCATTGACTGGGCTTTTAGATCATCTGACACTCCTGGAGAAAACTAGAAAATATGGTAGAAAAAAGAAATATTTTAAGATCCGATTTGTAACCACAGTGCCTTTATTATATCCAAGGGTAATTAAACACTCAGTAATTCATTTGGTTATTTTAAATTGTTGTCTCTTGTTTTTATTTCACATAAATGCTTGAAATAGGAAAAGAGGCAACCCTCGCTTGAATGGTCAATATTTTATTTACCTAAAACTTTTCGGTAGCACACTGTCTCTTAGCTGTGTTGTATACAGGTATTGTATACAACACAGTGCCTACGGTACCAGCTGTTTCACATACTATGATTACATACCTTACTAGGTAACTCAAAATGTCCAAGCCATTTTTTTGAGGCAGATGCTGGAATATTACTCTGGCCAAAGGATGCAATAGGCAAAGCCTTCACACTAGTTTCAGACTTGTTATCAGGATTTTGCAGCGAACTTTGCATAGACAAAGGTGATGATGGCAAGGATGAAGGTGATGATGGCAAGGACGAAGGTGTTGATGGTCTTGAGTTTGAGAGCTGCGTGGATGAAGGTGTTGATGGTCTTGAGTTTGAGAGCTGCGTGGACAAAGGAGTTGATGGTCTTGATAGCTGAGGTGATGGTGCAGGAGAAAAAGGAGGTGATGGGTTTATCTAAAAAATAATCAAAAATGTCTTTAATTTTATTATTATTAATAAGAAATAAATAAATGGGGTTGATTGAGAAAGATTCTGTTTGTAATTCCATGCTCAAGGATTTACAAGTAGTAATATACCTGGCAATTATCATTGAATGTTTGTAGGCCAAAGCGTAACCGGACAATTTGTCCTCCTTTCACACCACATTGTTTTAACAGAACATCACTGGTAGCATTAAGTAGCTCAGCAGTACACAGCTATATAATAAAGAAAATGTGACAAATGAATGCTTTCAAGGACATCATTACATGGCACATGTAGAAGCCTGCATACAGATGCTTGCGGGTGCAAAAAGGTGGCGATTAAGTAGCATTTGTGCAAATTACATGTTCTGTAATTTATGCCAATTTATTCGCAATGCTTATAGATTGTGCTTTTCTATGCCATATAGTATAGACTTGCTCCAAGTCTGCCTGTTGATTGTTTCTGGTTTGTTTAAAGACTGGTTTGTTTCGAGAAGATAGGTTTATTTCGAGAGTGGTTTATGGTTTCGAAGATGGGTTTATTTCAATTCAAGGTTTTGAAAAGAACCTGTTTAGTCAAAACAAACCCATATTCTCAAAACAAACCCGTATTTAAACAAACCCAAAACAATCAAGAAGCAGACTCGGAGCAAGCCTACTATAAGGCATAAAAACACAATCTACCTGTATAAGCATCACTAAATAGGATAAGCTGAAAAGTTATAACTGACTATAAAAATTATGCTGACTATAAACAGTCATCCTTTGAAGGTATTAACAAACTCTTTAACAATCTTGTTTACAAAGAATACGTTGAGGTGGCTGACAAACTGTATTCATGGTAAACAACAAACATTGAAACCTGAAGATTGAATATCGCATATTAACTAAGTGTTCGAGGACTAGGTGACCAATCGTGGTCTACTATATAAATTCCTTATACACATATACCCACGATTAATGGCGCTGATTCAGACTATGACATGGCATAATATGGTCGTTACTACTGAATGGGATACTGTTGAGGATAATTTCATCTGTTCAGATTTTTTCAAATACATACATACTTTAAATACATGCCCACTATACTAGTGTTCTAAATGTAAGCATAGTAGAATGAATTATTGCACCTGACTGGTATGGGGAATAATGAATATTATATGGTTTGACTGAAATCTTCCTATCTAGGGGAATTTCATTAGTTTCTAACCATAAATCCTAACCCAAACCACACTTTATTAAACCTTAATCACGGTCTTTAACTAACTTCAAACTCAAATGCGAGTAAATGAAGAACGGGGCCCCTCAAGGGGCCGGTGGGCCTCCCTCAAGGTTTACAAGGTGCGTTATACGAATTTCGCAAAAAATTCTTAAAATCGTTACCTCGTCGTCTCCATCAATTTATCTATAAAAATTATGCTGACTATAAACAGTCATCCTTTGAAAGTATTTTAATACTTTATTTTAAAACAAACTCTTTGATAGTCTCGTTCACAAAGAATACGTTGAGCGGTTGAGGTGGCTGACAAACTCACATCGTTGTAAACAACAAACATTGAAACCAGAAGCAGTTCTTAACCGAATTCGCAAAAAATTCTTAAAATCTTTACCTCGTCGTCTATCAATTTATCTAATACATCCTGTCGCACTCCTGCCTTTAAAAGACAATCACACAGCTCGACATCCATGGTCTATAGAAAATAAATCAACTTGGTATAAATGACGAATCTAACGACTATAATTTAGTGCCAAACAAACTCGTTGAAACGCTATAATAAGTGAGTGTAGTTTGAAACTAACGCGATATATCGATATAGTATTAAAGCATACTCTTTGTAATACCTCGAATGCTGAATCCATTTCTTTTCGATCTCTGGTAAGTTTACACGTGGTTTACACAACTGTTCTTGAAGGAAGAAAGGTTGAATTTACGCGCGTTGTAATTTTCAGGGGCACGCGAAGCTGTTCAGGGACCGGTATTCACGTGACAATTTTGAAGCACATGATTGGTTCTTTTCCGTGCCATAGTAATGGGACCTAGCAACACGCTGCAATAATGGTTTTATATCGTTGTAATCTTTGTGTCAGCTTCCTTGCTGTTTCTTTGCAACTTCTCTTGAATCATCTGAGACGAAACCATAAAGATGACCCAAATTTTCATGTGCTGTGTGGAATCGATGGCTGCGCGAGGACTTACACACGATTCATATCATTTAGAAATCATATAATTCGAAAACACAGCTTCCATGACCATGGGCATGTCCAGCAAAGAGATGAGGAGCAAATTATTGATATAAACAATTGCAATGATGTCCATGATGCAGAAGATCGCGATATACCGCAGCTATGTCCTGAAAGAAACGTTGAACAAATTCGACAAGAGAATGCGTTGTGCTTACTTGGATTTAAAGACAAAGGTCGTGTGCCGCAAACTGTAATTGATTCTGTTTTGTCGAGAGCAGCACTCATTTGGTAAGAAACCATATTGAGCTTGTCGAGGCAGAGTTAAAAAAAAGACTTGATGCTGTGGGGACGAATACTGAAGATATTCCTGGATTGAAAGAAATATTTGGAGAGGACAGTTTTGTCATGAACCCATTTAATGGTATAGAGAATGAACCAAAGCAATATAAATTTTATAAAGATAATTTTCATCTCGTGGTAAGCTTGTGTTTATACCTGTAGTTGGAATTACTGATTCTTTATCACCTAGCAGTCCATGAGCTTTGTTAATAGCACAGATTAATTTTGAATATAAATACTTTTTATGAATAGGAGCCACGAAAGATAATCCTTGGTAGATACCATGTTAAAGTTAGAAAAGGAAACAAACTAAGAGACATTGAAAAGACAGATAATGCATATTATGTCCCTTTGCTTGAAAGTCTGCAACAACTTCTCAATGATGAATCCATTTTGGAGGAGGTACAGTTTTATACATTTATTTTAATTCTCCTTTTTTGTCCATCCCTAGGTGTATATTAAAATGGTACGGTATATTAAATTTATTGTTTTAATAAATATTGATGTTTTGGAGGAGTTTTACAGTCTTGCTGATCCGTACAGTCTTGGTGATCGTACACTGAGTAGACACCTGGACAAAATATGATATCAAATTAAATTCTAGACTGCAGTGCCCAGTCCCTCAATTAAATTTGGGACTCTCCCCCTGACGGGATTATTTATTAATTATAATAATAAACATGGTATAAAGTGATGAAGTCATCCATGTATACAGGTGTGTATTTGGAATATTACACAGAGAGCTAGGTTTGTACCACATGCCCATGGTATTTTTCGATGAATACTCAAACCAGGGCTCAAATACCTGGGGTATTTTTGCAGGTGCATGGTATTTGACCTTGATCACCTGGTGATTCGAGTTTGAATCACCTGCTGGTCACAAATTCACCATGTGATTTGAGTTTGAGTACCCCGATACTTCAATTTGCAATAGCGACCATTTGTTGACAAGAACCTAGTTGTAGCTCATGATTACAATTTTTTAAAGCAGCTGTAATTGTAGCGAACTTCAAACAATTTCTAGTCAACCCACCCTTGTTTCCAACCAGATTTACAGCAACTGTAATATAATTATTATATAGTTCACAAGTTTTTGCTATTTATGTTTTTCAGATAGAAAATCCACACTCCAGAGATGATAATTTGTTAAGTGATTTCTGTGATGGAGAGTGCTTCAAGGAACATCCCCTTTTTGGGTCAGATCCTCATGCTTTACAGCTGTTACTTTATTTTGACGAAGTTGAAGTCTGCAATCCTTTAGGATCAAGGGCTAACAAACATAAACTTGGTAAAAATAAATTTTTAGTGGTATTATTACAGGGTTTAATTCTGAAAATTTATTGGGGGGACATAACATTATAATGTACTGACAAAGTAATTATTACTTATGCACATATATATATATATATATATATATATATATATATATATTTCATTTTAGCTGCTTTGTATTACACACTTGGTAATATCAAGCCACGTAATCGTTCCCACATGAATGCTATTCAGCTTCTTGGTCTGGTCACAAGCAAGCACTTAAAGATTTATGGTATTGAGCCTATACTTACAGCATTGATGGATGATTTATGCCAACTTGAACAGGTAATGTACAAGTGATGGGACCAGGGAGGGCCGACAGGGGAAATATTCAGTATGGTATATACTCGACTTTACTACACCTTACCGGTACCACTACAGTGTATACAGTATATATTATTGCAAAGTGAAAAGGTGGTAAACTGCCAAGAATTTAGTGACGAAATACTGTCATGATGATTGTTTCGACTTTTTTCACTTTGCTATAATATATTAATATTCAAAACATCACTTTACCTTTTTACTATATGTATAAGGGTTATATACCGAGACCGAGGGATATATTTTATTTACATCCCGAGGCTTGTGGGATATAAATAACATATATCCCAAGTCGAGGTATATAACCGACTTATATCATGATTGGTGAGGTTTCTTAAAACATACATGGCTTACTTCAGTAAGAGATGTGCGATAAGAGATGTTTGAGTAAGATATGTGCGATAAGAGATGTGCGAGTAAGATATGTGCAAGTAAGCGATGTGTATTCATTCAGTATAGTCCCACATTCTATATTCCATGCAAACAGTAATAAATTACTGACTTGTCAAACATGGTGATGGTGACGTGCGCGCGCATTCGTTCAATTCTATGTATTGCATGTATGTTAAACTCCTAATATCTATGGTATGTACTGTATATGCTGTACTCGGATAATATAGGAATTAATTAATTTTTGCTTGTACAGACAACAAATAGTTGATCGTTGCTTTCATCTGTTATTTATTGTTTTAAGTTTCAATCTGTATTAATTATTCAAGCTGTATTACTTAAACATTACATCATGGTAAATGCGCTTAAAGCAATATTTTTTCATAAATTATTCTGAAGGATGGCGGATATAAATTTTTGATCAATAATGAACCAAGAATTTTCCTAGGAACCATTGCGTATATTTCAGGAGATAATCTTGGATCACAGTTTATTGGTGGGTTCAAGCAAGGGTCACAAGCCCACCGAAAATGTCGAGTTTGCATGGCACTTGGTGCAGAAATACAAACACAGGTAATTAGATACCAATGCCAAAAATCAACATACTTGACATATATTTCTGTTATTATTAGCCATGCCCTAAATCTCATGATATATATATTTCTTAAAATTATAGTTCAATGAAGACAGTTTTGATCTTCGCACTAAGGAAAGTTATAATATACAGTGCCAACGGTTAATTCAGGGTGAACACTTCAAAAAAACATATGGTTTGAACAAGTGTTCTATACTGAACAACTCAAGATGTTATCATGTAATTGGTGGCCTCCCAGCTGATGCGATGCATGATATCCTTGAAGGTGTACTTCAGTATACAATTAAGGAGATTCTGAAGGTTTATGTGATTGAAAAGAAGTTCTTCACACTTGAAACATTGAACAACAGAATAACAACATTCGATTATGGCTATCACAATGACACAAACAAACCAGCAGAAATTCAAAGAAAAAGACTTCTCTCAAGTGATAACAGCCTTAAACAACATGGTAATTATGCTTATTAGATTAACTAATTACTACTTGAGAAAATGTTGCGACTTTGGCTTAACATTTTTCAAATGTCACCAAAACATTACACCAAAATGACCCAATGTTTCGACACCCTGGGGCTCTGCATGGTGTCTTCATCAGGGCAGAGAGAGTTTATCAATTTGCATCTTGTCAATATTGTAAGTAATGTCATATTCTGTGATTAGATCTTCCTGATGAAGACACTAGAGCTAGAGTGGAGTGTCGAAACATTGGAATATAAGCTGTATACTTTTTAAGCCAGAGTAGTGAACACTACTAATGTCTGATATTTTGTTTTTGGTGGTAATATTGTTATCACTAAGATATTTTCCTTTATAGCTAACCAAATGTGGTGCCTTGCCCTTTATCTACCTCTTCTTGTTGGGGAGTTCATACCAGAAGAAGATGAACACTGGGAATTGTTATGCACCCTCTTGCAGATTATCAGAATTGCATTTTCCCCAAGCATAAGCAAAAACCAAGTTCCATATTTGCAAATGCTCATCCAAGATCACCATGAAAAATTCAAGGAACTTTTCCCTCATTGCTCCGTCATCCCAAAAATGCACTATATGATCCACATGCCAAGAACTATACTGCAGTGAGTATATTTATACATTTTTAACTCTTCTTTTAACTTTGGACACTTATTATGGTATATATTTCGTGGTAACACTAGACCGGATTAATCCATCTGTTTTTTATACCCCTAACCCCAACCGTAACCCAAATCCTAACCCTAATCCACCGTTTAAAAGGTTTTCGGTTATCATGGCGGCAAGACATGTGAATTTGAGCTCCTCAATTTTGTATATGCTATTGATGCTATTGATTTTAGATTCACAAGGCCTCATCAACAAGTCATCCTCGAAGGAGAAATCGGGTAGTAGCAACGACGGTTTCGTTGTAATTCATCAGGACTTGAAGCGGAATCCGCTGTTGTTGACTACAAGAAAATGCAAATGGCTTAAACAACGCACGCTATATTATTACAACTCGACTGCATCGTTTAACATCACTTCTTCAGCAATACTCGTTTGTGGTGATATTCATCCGCATCCAGGACCTACTATAGATACTACAAACAAACAGAGATCGAATGGCCCCGCAGCGAAATGCCCGAAGTGTATAAAACCTGTACAGCGAAATAATAAACGCCTCATGTGTGGAAATTGTTATGATTTGATTCATGTTCGCTGTGCAAGAAGTAACACTAGCTTATATAAAACTGTCCAAGTCAAACAACCTGGAGTTTGGACATGCGATAATTGTACTTTATCTGAACTTCCATTCTTCAAAATAAAGGACTTGGCTACTTTAGACTCCACGACAAATGAGAATGCAAATTCATCGCGTGATTCACAATTGGACTTCGACCCTCATTTGGAAGCACTTGTCAAACGGCAAAAACAACTCTCATTTATGCACCTAAATACGCAGAGTATGACATCTTCGTTTGATGATTTACATCTTGTTATTCAAAGATATGGCTTTGACGTAGTTACATTGAGCGAAACATGGCTTAAAGACAATCCTCAACTGCTCAGCCACGTTTCTATTCCTGGTTATGCAAACGAGTTCAGAAACAGAGATAAAATTAAAGGTGGAGGCGTAGGTGCATATATTAAAGAAAATGTGAAATACAAAAGACGAAAGGATATTGAAGCAAGATATCCCGAATTAGAACACTTATGGCTAGAAATCCAGGGGCGTAATAAAAACAGTCACCTTCTCATTGGAACTATATATAGATCCACAAGAATATTAGCGACCCAACAATGGCTGGCACAAATGGAGAATATGTTGTCAGATCTATCAACCTCATGGGACGGTTTACTAGTAATTACAGGAGATCTAAATATTGACATACTTAAACCAGATGCACCATTGACAAAAAAATACGCAGACCTATTGTATACGTTTAACCTAACACAACACGTGGAAAAGGCAACTAGAGTAACACGCACGAGTGAAACATTGATCGATCATATAATCTCGAATGACCCCAAACGTGTTACATATACTGATGTGCTTCCATGTTCAAATGTGAGTGACCATGATGCCCCTTATGCATGCATTAATATTCGTGTTGAGCGTTTTGTCCCACGTTTTAAAATGATCCGAAATGAGCGAGGGTTTCAGGAAAAAGAATATATCCAAGACTTTACATCTCTCCCGTTTGGCGTCATTCAAATAATGGATGACCCAGAAGAGAAATTGGAAATGTTCACTAATCTCATCACGGAATGTATTGAACGACACGCCCCACTAAAGCGCACAAAGATCACACGCCCACCAGCTCCGTGGTTACACGAGGAAGAAATAAAAAGTCTTCAAAACCAACGAGACCGGTTGCGGCATAAGGCTCATTCATTAAAAACACCGAATATCTGGCAAGCTTTCCGTGATGTACGTAATCGCCTGAAATCAAAAATCAAGGAGGCGAAACGCTTGTTCATTAACACTGCACTATCATCATCAAAACCGAAAGTGGTCTGGCGCATTATCCATCGTATATTGAATCCATCTTCACAGCCTTTACGACTTGATGTTAATGAACTAAATACATATTTTGCAGAGACTGCTCAGCGTACCACTGGAAATTCAAAAATGGACATTAAGGAAGATTTGTTAGATTTTGACGATGGCCTGCCACAGGGATCCATAGAGGAAGAACCATTTATCTTACACTCCGTCACTTACAAAGAGGTCCTCAATGAGATTAAAACCATTCGTTCTGATACATCAACAGGACCCGATCAAATACCAATTAAGTATATTAAACCTATCGCAGAATTAATTGCAGGACCATTGACTGATATAATAAATTCATTTATTGCCCAATCACTTTTCCCTGACGCATGGAAAGTGGCTAGAATAACTCCAATTCCAAAGACGAACGACTCTTTCAGTGTTCCAAATATGCGGCCAATATCGATTCTTCCAGTTCTTTCGAAAGTGTATGAAAGACTTGTCCACCATCAGGTTATTGACTTTATTGAATCTCGTACCCTATTCAAAGATAACATCTCTGGGTTCAGGAAAGGTCACTCGACTACAACGGTATTATTGGGTATAAGGGATGATATAATCCGTGCCATGAAACGCGGCGAAGTAACCCTCATGGTTTTAGCTGACTTTTCCAAGGCATTTGACACTTTAAAATACAAAACTGTCCTGAAAAAACTTGGTCTCCTTGGTTTTTCCAAAGACTATCTTAAATGGACAATACAATATCTCACTGGTAGGAAACACTTTGTTCAGATTGATGACAAGAAATCAGAGCTCTGCACAGTCAATTTTGGTGTGCCTCAAGGATCAATAATGGGGCCTCTGATCTTTAATCTTTATGTGACAGACCTTCAATCATGCATGGACAACGTTAAATGCCACCAATATGCTGACGACACAACATTTACAAACATTGCAAACCAATAGATTTACAATCTACTGTGATTGAACTTTCTACAGGCGTGGACAAATTGGAAGCATGGTCGCGGGAATCAAACTTAGTTATCAATCCAAAGAAGACAAAGATGATGTTACTGTCCACTTCGCAGTTATCGAAAGTTCATCACTTGGATATTGCAAATATTGACATTGCTGTTAATGATTACACCATTAAAACGAGTTGCTACCACTAAGCTCTTAGGATTTCACATTCATGAACATCTAAACTGGGAAGAGAATGTTAAACACGTTGCAGCATCTTGTTATGCTACTTTAACATCAATAAAGAAGTTGAAGAAAATACTACCTTTCCACATCAAGAAGAATCTTGCACAAGCACTTGTTCTAAGTAAACTATACTATAATGATATTGTGTACTACTCCCTCCCAGACTATTTGTCAAAACGTCTCCAGAGAGTTCAAAAGGCTGCAGCTGGTTTTGTACTCGGCAGATACGCCTCCACTGAAGATATAGTATTAAAACTCAAGTGGCTTCCTGTGAAAGAACAACGTGAATGGAACTTACTTAAAGCAACTCATAAAGCTATTTACAATATTAACTGGCCAAATTACTTAAAATTAAATGTATTTCAGCACAACAGATGTCTAAGATCTAGCAATAGCTTACAATTAGAGAGGCCATTGATAAGCAATACACTACAAGATCAAGCTTCGCATGTATTCAATTTATTGCCTGATGATGTGAGAAACTGTTCCGATTTTACTACTTTCTGTAAAGAGACTAGAAACATTATTTATACTAGGACATTAGAACGTTTCTAATTACTATCTATCTTGACTGTATAAATGTTTATATCTACATCGTAATTTTTATATCTATATTGTAATAATTTATCATAATTTTTATTTTTTTCTTGTTGTATTGTATGTAAAATGAACAAGTGAAGAGCCACTTTGTGGATATATTGTTCAATAAATCATTATTATTATTATTATTATTATTATTAATCCTAACCCTACCCCTAACCGTAACTCTAATCCTAACCATAACCATAACCGTAAAATACGGTGGGAGACTATATGTATTGTTACCATGAAGTATATCCCCTTATTATACTAGTGAAATGTCTGGACTGGATATTAACATTTATCATATTCATCAGATATACTGTACAAAATTGTATGAAAACTGGTAGTGGTATGTCAGGTTGCCTTTGGGAAGTGTTATTAAAAACATTCAATAACCCATCTTTAAGAGCATGTGGCACAGACTCACAGTAATTCCCAGAAAAATGTCTGGACCAGAAAACGTGCATTTTTGGCCTTACTATAGTTGTCAACCTTGATTACGGATGAATCATCGTGAAATTTATATAATTGCATTATTATGATTTTTTTTAATCTGTTTTCTAAATTAGGCTTGGTCCTCTTGTTGCAAGTTGGTGCATGCGCTATGAGGCGAAGCACCATTATTTCAAGCGGTTGGCAGTATTGATTGGCAATTTTGTCAATCTTCCCTTTTCATTGGCCAAAAGGCATCAAGAGACTATATGCTACCGACTTCAATCACAAGAGGGAAGTATGTCCTCTTTTATTGAAAAAGGAATTCAAATTGGAACCAGGTAAGATTCTACAAAAAACTATGTTGTAAAAAGTCAAACCTCTCCTATGTGACCACCAAAAATGCCAAGTTAATCGTTACGGCAAGTTAGACCAAAAACCAGAATGAACTTGGTAATTTTGACCAGTGGTTGCTTCAGTCAGGTGGTTGCAATTACTACAACCATAACAACTTGCTTATCTTAGGGCGAAACTGTTATGTTGATGATGTGGATTTTGACGACCTTGTAAAAGCAGAGAACGCAGATGCTACCCCTCAAACGCCTATTTATGAGTAAGTGTGTGACATGCCTTTTGTGCAAAATATTTCTCAGCTAAAATATTTTATAAAATAATTATATTCAATTGGTCTGGTATTTAGAATGACCTTTACCCATATTTTCTCTCTATTAGAGCAAGATGGGTATCTATACATGGGATAAAATACAAAGTTGGTGTTACTCTTCATATTGGACACACAGGAGATGAACTGCCTAAGTTTTGGGAAGTTAATAAGATTTTTGTTATTAACAAATGTATAAGAGATATAATTTTCATTGTGACGGCAAAGCAAACGGTTTGCTTTTAGTGAGCACTTCCAGTGCTATGAAATTGCTTCTACAGCTAACCCAACAATACAAGTTTCTTATTTTAACAACTTTTCATGTATTTTGCCTTTAAGTCAATGCAAGCCATTTGGAGTTCGAACTCAGAGTAAATTTATCTGTCTAAGATATGACCTAGATCCAAATAGTACTTAAGTTTCATTTAGATATAATTCTGTTGTTGTCAACATTAATAAACAATAAAAATGAGAGTTGTAATTGATTATAATACAGTATGTACGAGTCACTGCCTTTTTACATTCTAAACCCTCTTTTCCAGTCATCACAAAAACAGTGTCGCTGCAAGTACTTGCATTTAATTAAAAAGAACTCACAGAGAGCAAACAAGCAAGTGCAAGTTCTTGTTAATTTAAAAATCCAAGCACCTGTACTCACAACGAGCTGCAATCCTGTTTCTGCGATAACTGGAAAATTGGCTCAAATCTTTTGTTTTATCTGCAGGGATAAAATTTTAACACATACAATTATTAGGTAATTTTCAACTCTATATCAAATATATATAGTTGAAATCACTGCAATGGTGGAGTTAAAATGACTCCTGTGGTCAATCAAAGTGGAGTAGAAATAACTCCACAATTTGACTCCAAAGTAAGAGTTAGTTTTACTCCTATGGTGGAGTTAAAATGACTCCTGTAGTCAATCAAAGTGGAGTAGAAATAACTCCACTAATTTGACTCCAAAGTAAGAGTTAGTTTTACTCCTATGGTGGAGTTAAAATGACTCCTGTAGTCAATCAAAGTGGAGTAGAAATAACTCCACAATTTGACTCCAAAGTAAGAGTTAGTTTTACTCCTATGGTGGAGTTAAAATGACTCATGTAGTCAATCAAAGTGGAGTAGAAATAACTCCACTAATTTGACTCCAAAGTAAGAGTTAGTTTTACTCCCATGGTGGAGTTAAAATGACTCCACATGGAGTAGAATTAAAATTATGCAATCTGTTGGAGTTAAATTAACTCCAAGATAGGAGTCAAATCAACTCCGAAATTTTTACTCCACCAAAGGGAGTTATTTTGACTCCCTTGCCGGAGTCAAATTGACTCCTTGAAAATAACAGTGTGTCAACAAAGTCTATCCGCCATGCTACTTACATTCCAAAACATTACAATTTCTATAGCCTCTGGCAAAACACAAGGCCCGTCGCAAGTTATTGAATTCATGGGGGTAATCCTAGACACAGTTAAAATGCAGGCACGTCTCCCTGCTGACAAGATTCAACGCTTACAGGAAATTTTCGATAAATTTCAACATAGGCGCTCATGTACGTTAAAGGAATTACAATCACTTATAGGCACTTTAAATTTTGCGTGTAAAGTTGTCCGCCGGGACGACCCTTTTTACAAAACATGATTGCCTTGACAAGGAACGTGAAAAAGCAACATCACTATATAAAACTGAACAAGGGTTCTTCCAAGATCTTGAAATGTGGAAGCAGTTTATTTTAAATTGGAATGGAGCGAATTTCTTTCTGTCACCGGAATGGCAAGATTCAGATAGTTTAGTGTTATATACCGATGCCTCTGGGGCGCTAGGCTATGGTGGTATATTTGGTACGAAATGGTTCAAAGGAAAATGGCAACCTCACCAACACTTAGGCGTACCTGGTATAAGTATTGCATGGCAAGAACTTTTCGCTATTGTAGTTGCATGTCAGATTTGGGGGGGCCCTTTTTTGAGACAAGTGCGATAATGAAGCTGTCGTCAACATGATCAACAGTAAGCGTTCCAAAATTCCTAGGGTTATGGATTTGCTTCGTGATCTAACACTACTAACTTTGCGATATAATATGTATATTCGTGCAACGCACATTCCGGGTAAACGCAATGAGATAGCCGACTCTATTTCTCGTTTTCAGTTTCAGCGTTTTCGTCAACTGGCTCCAGAGCAGAAATCCCAGATTGAAGTAATGTCTTCAATCTGAATGAAGATATTCAGCACTATATAAACCTGTCTGTCGCTACCACTACTAAACAGACATATGGCGCAGGTGAAAGAAGCTTTGTGTATTTTGTAAATTGGTTCAAGAAAAAATCAGTCGAACAATATCTGCCTGCTACTGAAGCTCTTCTAACAGAATATGTTGCGTATTTGGCCAAAACAATAAAATATTCATATATTAAAACATATTTGGCAGCGATCCGTCACTATCACATTCGCCATGGCTTCCAACTGAATTTACAAAAAATGCTACGCCTACAACTATAGTGTTACGGGGGTATAAAACGTTCTCAAGGGGACAAAATTCGACTGCGTTTACCAATTACAATTCATCATTTACAACTCTTTCGGATGCTGCTTGCTATCCCAGGGCAGCCATGACTCTAGCATTTTTCGGTTTTCTCCGTCTGCGTGAGCTAACGTGCAACTCCAAATTTAACTCAAATATATATCTTACAAAGGATAACATTGTGTTTTCTCCAGGGATAGAAGCGGGGAACCCAGAGTTCATGACTGCATGTTCATATCGAAGAGTCTGACTAAGACTGACCCTTTTCGCATGGGCCACACAATAACCGTAGGAGCCACCGATTCTCCCCTTTGCCCAGTTTTGGCCATGAAACACTATATTTCGCGGCGATCACCAACAACAGGCCCTCTCTTTATGCATGCGTCAGGAAAACCTCTCACGAATGGAGATGCGAAATTTACTAACTCAGGCCGGTTTCAATGCTACGGAATATGCTGGTCATAGCTATCGGATTGGGGCTTCCATAACCGCAGCCTCAGCAAAATTGCCGGCTTGGCTTATAAAAACATTGGGACGTTGGTCATCAGATTGTTTTGAACGATACATACACACTGGCCGACGTTTCGAAATATTAACCATGTATTGAGTAGTTTTCTCATACATGCATAAAGTCGTTTTATATGACATATGTGTACATATGCCTTATGTCTATATGACTGAAATTCTCGTTTCGGGAGGAGGTGTTATTTCGTCTATGGGGTATACACATTATGTGTATTTTGGGCCCATAGACTCAGGCTATTTATTGTAATTATAGATCAGTCGAATCGTAAGGACTGTGCAACTGTGTGTACGGTTGGTCAGGTTGATATCTTAAAGGCTATAGCTACCTATTTGGCAGTATATGTGCGTGTGCACATATATGCGCGTGTGCACATATATGCGCGTGTGCGCATTAGCAGAGTCCTAATGGGGATTATAACCCCTGGACAACAATCTAAGGCCATGTAAGAATGAGTCTGTGGGATGATGCTTGACCATAATTTTACACTATAGAAGCGCTTCCCCCCAAAACCCCTTCTCCCACAAAACTGCTGTGTGAATGAATGAATCTTTATTGAATAATCCGGAACCAGAAACAAACGTGCTAGTTTACAAAAATGGATATACAATATTTATAAAGAATTGAAAAGATATCTATTTACAAAACATCGTTTGAAGCGTTTAGTTCTCACCCTAGGGAGAATATAATCATGTACACGCTTACGCAGCATTCGTTTACGTTTCATGGGTAGCAGCTGATCAGTGAAAGCATGACAGGGGCTGCTCTCAATCTTCTCCATGAGCTTCCTATCTCTAGTATTACACATATCCATAATGGATAATTCCTTAGAAATATAACCATATTTATGAGCACGACGAAGAAACCTATCGATCTGGCTAAGATACTTATTAGCTATAGTATGCGCATACCCAAACTTCAATACCAAAAACTAGTAATGAAACTATAAGACTATGGAAAAGCAAGTCCAATTGTTGAGCCGAAAAACCATAGAACTTACAGACTCGCATGATATACATCCTACTGCTAGCCCTAGAAATAATATTCTGAAACTGAATATCCCAGTTGCAAGGATTTTCCTGAAAGGTTACTCCTAAAATCTTAAGCAAATTCTTACGAGTTATACTGGGTAGAGGGTCAGGCAGAGGATTGGATATATTGCTATATGAACTACAGTACCAACTCCCATGACTTAGTAGAGTTAAGCTTCATACGGTTGTTACTTGCCCAGTCAAAGATGTTCTGGGCTTCTATTGCAGAAGTATACTTATTTCCCTGCACTTTGACGCTCAAGGTAATGTCGTCAGCATATTAGTAGTGATACCCCCCATATGGAGTACAAAGGGATGCCGCCTCATTAGATATTCAACTTATTATTTATGCATACGTCATCGTTCTCAGGCTCCTTTGGGACCCTCTAACCCTAATCATTAGTATTCAGATTACGTCATCGTTCTCAGGCTCCTTTGGGACCCTCTAACCCTAATCATTAGTATTCAGATTACGTCATCGTTCTCAGGCTCCTTTAGCACCCTCTAACCCTAGTCTCATTACGTCATGACTTTTCGTCTTCCAGGGGGAGCCTTAACCCTAATTATTTATTCAGATACGTCATTAAACCTTCAGGATCCCTAACCCTAGCTCGTGTACCTGTAGGACCTGTCATTATCCTTTTAAACCCCAACCGATGCCATTACGTCATTTAGGCAATTCCGATTAGCCGCCGACTCCTTCCGAACTTGATTTCCGAAGGCATTACGTCATTATCAAAAGGTAGCTCTTATTGCTTTTAATAATATAAGAAACGCCTTTGCATCTATACACTTCGCCTCCCTACGGCAGTGTGAATATGGGACAGTAGGCAATCCGAAAGCAGCGCATGCGCACAATCAATCTTGGCTAAATACTATAATTTAGAATGAACTAACGAGATGCTGAAGAAACATTTTATACTTTCATACTAGCGCGTGTCTTAACCAACAGAGATTTATACGATAGCCTTTTACGTTCAAATATCCTTTAGTACTTCAACAAATCTACGAAGATATGAACCCAAATCATGTTACGAAACAGCGTGGACTGTACGATAACTTAAAAGATCAATTCTGCCGAAAAATCTGAATATGATTTAGCAAGAGATGAATGTCAATAACTTTGACCGTATTATTGCCTATTTACCTTTAATTCTTAAAGTATATAAGCGAATCATGTAACGAAGAAACGATCAAAGAAATTGTAAGAAGAACGATCACCGATTTTAGATGGATTGACTTATCTAGATACAGGCGTAATAATTATTTAACATATGAATATTATAATAGCTATTGTGGTGATTACCTAGAAGAACTTTACAAAGTTCATCATGCCTCTAGTGTATAAAGTAAGCGATTCCTTGGATAAAGAGATAGGCTTCGGCAAGCTATTCGAAGAACGACAAACGATTTCAAACGTATTGATTTGCCTGTAAGCGAAATAAAACTTTATCAAAATTGCTTATTTACGGTAGATGCAATCGAAACAAATGTTTAACACGGTTAACTATATATCGGTTTGGTTTATGTGGCTGACTTCACTAATGTTGTCATGCATTTTGTTAGGTTGCTAAGACTGATACATTTGAATAATTTTGACTAAGAGCACATGTTACAGACAAAGAAACGGTCATTAAGAGGTCGTTAGTGTCACAACTCACATTTATTTTGAATATTTAATAAAAACTGAACATTTGCTGAGCATATATAATTTTGTATTCTAATTTAATATGTAATAAATTATGTTTGCATTTATACCGTGTCGTTTACTTCTCTTTATTCATTCATCTCTAACCTTTGTCGCGTGAACATGACTTGCTGTGGAGGTTTACCACAAATAGCCCTTCGTAATATTTTTAGACGTATCCGCTGTGTTTCGGCCTGTTGTGGTGGCAAGATTGTGATTCAGCAATCAGAATTAGATGGTAGAACAGTACCTTCACGACCGGTACTACAACCCAGAAAGTCCGGCAAGTTTTGGCGGCGTCGATGCTGTTTACCGAGTCGTAAAAAATGATGAGAAATTTAAATTATCACGAAATAAGATAAAAACCTGGTTAAAACAACAAGACACCTATACTTTACATAAACCAGTGCGACATCGTTTTAAAAGAAATAGAGTTATTGTCGGAGCAATAGACGAAGAATGGGAGGCAGATTTGGTCATTATGGATTCGTTGAGTAAAGCAAACAATGGCTATAAATACATTTTAACTGTCATTGATGTCTTATCTAAATATGCGTGGGTAGAACCGCTGAAAACAAAATCCGGAGAAAATCTGATTAAAGCCTTTAAGAAGACATGTAAGAAAGGCAGACGTCCCGAGAAACTTCATACCGATAAAGGAACTGAATTTACCAATTGCTTGGGGTGTTTGGGGGTGCATTTGGTGTTTCCGGGGTATTTGGGGGGTGCATTCGGGGTGTTTGTAAGGAGATGGGGCGCATGGGGTGTTTGGGGGTGCATTTCGTGTTTCCGGGGTATTTGGGGGGTGCATTCGGGGTGTTCGTAAGGAGATGGGGCGCTTGGGGTGTTTCGGGGGTGTATTTGGTGTTTCCGGGGTATTTGGGGGTGCATTCGAGGTGTTCGTAAGGAGATGGGGCGCTTGGGGTGTTTGGGGGTGCATTTGGTGTTTCCGGGGTATTTGGAGGGTGCATTCGGGGTGTTCGTAAGGAGATGGGGCGCTTGGGGTGTTTCGGGGGTGTATTTGGTGTTTCCGGGGCATTTGGGAGTTTCATTCGGGGTGTTCGTAAGGAGATGGGGCGCTTGGGGTGTTGGGGTGTATTTGGTGTTTCCGGGGTATTTGGGGGTTGAATTCGGGGTGTTCGTAAGGAGATGGGGTGTTTAGGGTATTTGCGGGGTGCATTTGGTGTTTCCGGGGTATTTGGGGAGGGGGGTGCATTCGGGGTGTTCGTAAGGAGATGGGGCGCTTGGGGTGTTTGGGGGTGTATTTGGTGTTTCCGAGGTATTTGGGGTGCATTTGTGTTTCCGGGGTATTTGCGGGGTGCTTTCGGGGTGTTCGTAGGGAGATGCGGGCGTTTGGGGTATTTGCGGGGTGCTTTAGATTGTGCGTTGGGGGCGTTTGGGGTGTTGGGGTATTTTCAGGGTGATCAGATTAGGTATCCTATAAAATTAAAATAATTGAGAAAATAGTTTCATTTCATGTTCAGTCGTGAGTCAGAGAACATGTCTCATCAGTGTGGCATATGTGGAAAGACTTTGTCAAGAAAAGAACACCTTCGCCGCCATATGAACAACGTTCATGGTAAAAAGATCTCCTCTCAACCAATCTCTTCCGTTGGTTTATTCGTCGCATCAAGTAATAGCGCTAACCATAAGAAAGTATTTCATTCTGAAGTCACAGACAAGCAACCAGATATGGCTTCCTACGATAGAAGAACGACACATCTCCCGTTTACTAGTGCTGTATCAAACTCACTAAACTCAAACCAAAGCCGAACGTATTCCATTCAGTTAACACACCCGTTTGGACTTATGGTCTCTGGAGGAACCAAGACAGGAAAAACAACGTTTGTCAAAACATTGTTAGCGAACGCTCAAGTGATGATCGATCCTCCACCTGAAAATATTGTTTACTTTTATTCCGAATATCAGGAATCCTTTGCTCAAATAGAGACCCTAGTTTCCGGTATTCAGTTTGTTCAAGGTTTACCTGATTCCATGTTGGATTCTATTAACCCCAAGATAAGGAATTTATTTATCATTGACGACATGATGGGGGAAAAGGATGCTATCATTGCTAAATTATTTACGAAAAAGTCGCATCATGGAAACCTTAGTGTCATCTATATCGTACAGAATATGTTTCATCAAAGCAAAGATCATCGAACTATATCTCTTAACGCCAGTTATCTGGTTCTAACTAAGAACGTCCGTGATGCCAGCCAAGTGATCCACTTAGCCAAACAGTTGTACCCAAGCAATACCAAATTTTTTCAGCAAGCTTACCAGATGGCAACAAAAGAGCCGTATTCTTACATATTCGTTGACCTAACACCAACATGTCCCGATGAAATACGACTTCGATCCGGAATCTTCCCGACAGACACTCATTACGTCTACCAACCTCGCGTATAAAAACATAGTGCTGTCAAAGGTGTATTCATTTGAGGATGTCCCGCCGTGTGAGAAGGAACCACGATGTTTTAAAAGTATTGGCAAAGTGTAAACCTTCTATGCGAAAAGCGATCATAAAAGCTGCAGATACAGATTTATTGGAAGCAATAACCGAGTGCCTATTGAACATTTGCCGTGAAACGATTAAAATTAGTCCAAAAACGTATAAAAAGCTTACACCATACTCAGATCACATTGAGGCTGTTGCTGATAAGAGAAACCCGATCACGAAAAGAAGGAGGGTTATTATACAAAACGGAGACGGATTCTTACCTTTTCTACTCGCTCCTGTCTTAGAACAATTGGCGAGCTTTCTAACCAAATAATGGAGCATGTCAAAAGACTGGTTCTGGTTCCTGAACACATGACTACAAAGAAACCCTTGGTTCTTCCACTGACTGCTCAAGTGAACCAACTGGATTCGGAAATGGACAATTTGCTGCAGCGTCAAGATATAACACAAGAGGATAAAGTGAAGTTGTATAATCAGACGTTTCAACGCTATCTCAATTACTAACGTCATTGATTTAGTCAACGATACTCTGCGCCGAAGAAATAATTTCAACCCTGCAGGATGGCAACTGTTCGCAAAAGCATTAGGACGTTTGAATGTACCCGAAGGAATCGTCAGAAACGAAGAGCGTCTACATTTGGTGAAGGAATATAGGAACAAGCTTTCATCTGCTTCTAGCGACCCCCCTCTGACGCCCTCACTACAGTCTCCAGGGTCACCAGCGAAACCAAGAAAGAAACGTAGAAACAAAAATCCATTTTAATGGCATTCATAATCTTTTTTTTTTGTAAACATTTTATTGAATAAATATTTTTTTACAATTATAACGTGTCTTTTTATTCTTACACAAAATACCATTTACGTATAAAATGACGAACTAATGTATCGTTCCACTCCTTTTGATCAGTAAACATACTAACAATAGTTGACATGGGAATATTTCTACTACGATGTAAAGCATAAAATAAACAGTATTGTCCACACACACGAGACCACGGTGACTGTAAAGTCTTTTCATTCCAAGTAAATGTACTGCTATGATCTTGTAGAAAGGTTTGAAAGTTTCTGCTGTAAAATTCTGGGCTTTGTCCATAAGAGTCGAATAATTCTCCTTTTCCATCCGATGTGACGTAAACAGCTACCCAGTGTGTACCTGATCCATCGCTGGGATCCACGTTTATAATAAAACCTCTAGGTCTTTTCTGTATCTGACTTGGTAAACGATCCGAGGGTAAAACATCGGTAAACACTGATTTGGCATATGGATCACTTTGTAAGACACGTAGCAGTTGACGTGTGTTCATTTTAGCTTCTGAAGTCACTTAGCACGTTACGGTTGGTATCAATCTCGATAAGATTTTGAAATTCTCCAAGCACCACGATATTTATAGCCCCAGTTAGAGCCGTACCGAACTTGCATTCTAGGGAGACATTCCCATCCCTGATAGGTTGAAAATGATCTCCAACACGTAGATCAGCTGTTAAATCAAACACGTACAGGGTATATCCATTTGCATACTCGTCTCGAGTAAAACCGTTGCCTTGATTCTGAAACATCTTTGGTCGCTGTTGCTCCGGCGAACTTTAGGTGAAGTGGTTTGCCAGGCCGGTGTTCTCCATTCACTGATAATGCAAGAAATGTTGTGTCTTAGTTCTTAAAATTGAAAGGATTCTTGTTATAAACTCCGTTGTAAGCATCTGCATCCACCATCGCAATCACAACTCTATCGGGAAGAAGTCCTTGGAATATATTCTGTTGATCTACAGACATGTTTCCCGTTGGTACGGAGAACACTTTGCAGTTTACACGATTAATAGGGTACTTGGCTGTGATATGTTGAAGTGCTTGTGTATGACCTATCATTGTAGTGGACGAAACGTTAACACGGCGAGCGCGAAACACGCATTCTTCCAGAACCACTTTAAAACCAGGAGCTTCTGCTGATGAAACCAGGCAAAAGGGAGCTCTTGATCTCACTAGCTTGAGCTTGATCGGAACAGCACCAAGAATATATCGTTCTTGCGCGAACAGATCCGAATGAATTCTTCCTTCCATCGCCACAGACTTGCTTAGGCTTGTATGTGCGTGACGTTCCTTTAATCCTTTGTTCGCATCGGCAACTTCTGCTAGTGGATTGACGGCATCCATCCGTCCAGCCTGGTCTTTGTAGAACAACGCTGAAGTTAAGTGAGACGATTTAGCGTCTTTGCTAAAGTTCAATACAGTTTCTATATATGCTCGGTAGGGATACGAAGTGGTTGATGATGTGACCAGTTTGTTGTTCAGATAAACTTCCACTTGAGAAAATAAGGCATGCATCCATAAATTAACAGGACCCACTTGGGCGGTGTCAGGTAAGTTAGTTCCATCTCCATTTGTTATCTTTGCTTTTACGTGAAGGTAACTGTTTGCCAAATCGGTGTAGACATCAGAATTTGCAGCACAGAGAAACTCGATAGTGTCCGAAGTTCCAATGCTAGAAAGAGGATCGATGTCTTCCCAAAATCCTTTATTCATTTCAACTTGAGTGTCATGAACAGAAAATAAGTCCAGTTTAGATTTTCCACAGGAACAGGAATCTTTATGTAAAGTCTCGTAGCCTTGTGCCATTATTTAAGAAAAGTAGGTTTTTCTTGAGATGTTTTCCGCCTCTTGGTCTGTGAGCGACTGGTAGATTTCGATGAGGCATTGGTTTTTATGGATACCTTGCGTTTGCGACCGCCTCCTGATTGGTTACTCATCAGTTGTTTAGCACCCTGCCGAGCTATATCTTTGACGACTGCGACACCACGACCTTTGACAGCTTGCTTCACACTTTTCCCGGCCAGAACATCTTGACCGACATCTGTCGCCACTTGCAGAGCTCTCTTTCCAATCGCTTGTACTCCTCGTTTTACCAGAGGTATTGCATATCGGGCAATACTTTTAAAGAAACTTCCAATACCGTAGCCTCTTTGAATCCGTGCACCTCTAAAACCAGATAGACTTCCACCTCGTTGTCCTCGTAAATAATATTGTTGAAACTGCTTTGCATCTGGAACGATTCTAGCTCTCATCTTTAAATAAAATACGGTGATCTGCTCTGTTTAAAGTGAAGTGTCACGATGGACTTCCCGAAACCAAATGACACGTTTTCGTTTTTGTCGTCCTTTATATCTATTTCGATCATCTCGAATGATTTCACCTTCAGGGGGACGTATTGTAAGTTGCGAAAACTAACGTTAACATTTTCCCCGTATTTTCCTTTCGTATTCACAATTCGTAGAAGAGGCACTTTGACGTCGCCGACAAATTGTGCATCCACCACATTTGTGTAGAGGTAAATAGATGCAAAACCAGCGTTTACATCTGCTACGTAGGGACTCGTTGTTTTCTTCGTAATCACTGTATCCTGCTGGAATCCTAAAGCCGTTGCGATATCACCCGAGAACCATACCATTGCGCCTTTTTTCACATCGATTATCACTTTGAGCGTATTTTTATTATATGTAAACTTGATCTTAGCTTGTCCTTCTTTCGTCATGCAATGGTTTAAATCTTTAACCAGGTTTGTAATACTGTTGTATTGTGTGCCTTGAATGATGCCCACTTCATCTGGACCTGTGCCAATGATGTTGTAGAGAAAGGTTTGCTGATTGCCTTCGCGTATCGTGCTCCATGTATGAGGATAATTAAACTCGGAAAGGGCTCCTTCCCAGTCCCCTGTCAGCTCTAACGTTTCGGCTAGCTTCACTTTAAAATTCGCTACCGTATTATCAGGGAAATATTTCATAGAACTATTACTTGGGAGCGTCAGATAAAACTGCGTTGTCATCTCGGCGAGTATAAGACACAAATGAACACAAGTTATAAGATCACATACTTTTATTTCGAAATATGTTTTACATTATCAGCCGGTACCCAATAATTAAAATCATTTGAGTAACCTAACCATTTTACAAGATATTCTTTGCGTTTACCACGCATGCGAGACTTAATCACATTTTCTACTCTAAAAAATTCAGTGTCTTTCTTGATAATGCTTTGCAACTCTTGTTCGTAAAATGTTCCCTCTATCTCCTCATCGTGATAATCACAGATTTTATACACAGGTGGTCTTCTAGCTATACGCTTCGTTATGGTGAAAACTTCCTCGGTCCAACTGGGTAAGTAGTCTTTCTTGAATGTTCGTCTGGCTTTGCTGATTCTCACTTGATCGCCCACGTTAAAGTTATTCTTGATGGGCGTGGTAGATTCGTGTCCGTACAATCGTTGCCACACGACGCTTTCATTCTCGTGATTCACATCAACCGGTTTCATTCCAATACTGCGATGTCGCGAATGCTTGTAGGAATACACCAGTTTTTGTATTTCCACATCTTTCCCTTGAGCGTTGGATTAAATCGTTCCACAATAGATGCTTTCGTATCATTATGCGTGGTGAAAAACGTTATGTTGTAATCTTTCAAAAGCTTCTAAAATGGTCTGTTGGTAAATTCAGTTCCTTTATCGGTATGAAGTTTCTCGGGACGTCTGCCTTTCTTACATGTCTTCTTAAAGGCTTTAATCAGATTTTCTCCGGATTTTGTTTTCAGCGGTTCTACCCACGCATATTTAGATAAGACATCAATGACAGTTAAAATGTATTTATAGCCATTGTTTGCTTTACTCAACGAATCCATAATGACCAAATCTGCCTCCCATTCTTCGTCTATTGCTCCGACAATAACTCTATTTCTTTTAAAACGATGTCGCACTGGTTTATGTAAAGTATAGGTGTCTTGTTGTTTTAACCAGGTTTTTATCTTATTTCGTGATAATTTAAATTTCTCATCATTTTTTACGACTCGGTAAACAGCATCGACGCCGCCAAAACTTGCCGGACTTTCTGGCTTGTAGTACAGGTCGTGAAGGTACTGTTCTACCATCTAATTCTGATTGCTGAATCACAATCTTGCCACCACAACAGGCCGAAACACAGCGGATACGTCTAAAAATATTACGAAGGGCTATTTGTGGTAAACCTCCACAGCAAGTCATGTTCACGCGACAAAGGTTAGAGATGAATGAATAAAGAGAAGTAAACGACACGGTATAAATGCAAACATAATTTATTACATATTAAATTAGAATACAAAATTATATATGCTCAGCAAATGTTCAGTTTTTATTAAATATTCAAAATAAATGTGAGTTGTGACACTAACGACCTCTTAATGACCGTTTCTTTGTCTGTAACATGTGCTCTTAGTCAAAATTATTCAAATGTATCAGTCTTAGCAACCTAACAAAATGCATGACAACATTAGTGAAGTCAGCCACATAAACCAAACCGATATATAGTTAACCGTGTTAAACATTTGTTTTCGATTGCATCTACCGTAAATAAGCAATTTTGATAAAGTTTTATTTCGCTTACAGGCAAATCAATACGTTTGAAATCGTTTGTCGTTCTTCGAATAGCTTGCCGAAGCCTATCTCTTTATCCAAGGAATCGCTTACTTTATACACTAGAGGCATGATGAACTTTGTAAAGTTCTTCTAGGTAATCACCACAATAGCTATTATAATATTCATATGTTAAATAATTATTACGCCTGTATCTAGATAAGTCAATCCATCTAAAATCGGTGATCGTTCTTCTTACAATTTCTTTGATCGTTTCTTCGTTACATGATTCGCTTATATACTTTAAGAATTAAAGGTAAATAGGCAATAATACGGTCAAAGTTATTGACATTCATCTCTTGCTAAATCATATTCAGATTATTCGGCAGAATTGATCTTTTAAGTTATCGTACAGTCCACGCTGTTTCGTAACATGGTTTGGGTTCATATCTTCGTAGATTTGTTGAAGTACTAAAGGATATTTGAACGTAAAAGGCTATCGTATAAACCTCTGTTGGTTAAGACACGCGCTAGTATGAAAGTATAAAATGTTTCTTCAGCATCTCGTAGTTCATTCTAAATTATAGTATTTAGTCAAGGTTGATTGTGCACATGCGCTGCTTTCGGATTGCCTACTGTCCCACATTCACACTGCCGTAGCGAGGTGAAGTGTATAGATGCAAAGGCGTTTCTTATATTATTAAAAGCAATAAGAGCTACCTTTTGATAATGACGTAATGCCTTCGGAAATCAAGTTCGGAAGGAGTCGGCGGCTAATCGGAATTGCCTAAATGACGTAATGGAATCGGTTGGGGTTTAAAAGGATAATGACAGGTCCTACAGGTACACGAGCTAGGGTTAGGGATCCTGAAGGTTTAATGACGTATCTGAATAAATAATTAGGGTTAAGGCTCCCCCTGGATCACGAGAAGTCATGACGTAATGAGACTAGGGTTAGAGGGTCCCAAAGGAGCCTGAGAACGATGACGTAATCTGAATACTAATGATTAGGGTTAGAGGGTTCCAAAGGAGCCTGAGAACGATGACGTAATCTGAATACTAATGATTAGGGTTAGAGGGTCCCAAAGGAGCCTGAGAACGATGACGTAATCTGAATACTAATGATTAGGGTTAGAGGGTCCCAAAGGAGCCTGAGAACGATGACGTAATCTGAATACTAATGATTAGAGTTAGAGGGTCCCAAAGGAGCCTGAGAACGATGACGTTTGCATAAATAATAAGTTGAATATCAAATGAGGCGGCATCCCTTTGTACTCCATATGGGGGGTATCACTACTCATATTTAACAATCTGATTAGTGGAATAAACAGGCTTAATGTCATTGATCATAAGCGAGAAGAGAAAAGGCCCTAGCACAGTTCCCTGCGGAACTCCCCGATTGATATTAAGATAACCTGTCTTGATACCATCAACAACAACTCGCTGCCGCCTATTTGATAAAAAATTTAAGATCCAATTAATAACATAAGGGTTGACAGCGAATTTTTTGAGTTTGGTAAACAAGACATCATGGGGGACAGAGTCAAAGGCTTTGCTAAAGTCAAAAGAAAATACTCTAACAAATTTAGTGTCGCTGTCTGGCCACTGAAGCCAGGTAAGCTGGCATTTGACTAGAGCCATAGTAGAGTTATGATCCTTTCTATAGGCAAACTGATCTAAATTAATCTCATTCTTGGAGACGTCAGCCAGTTCAGTATTGTAAACAGCTCTTTTAAGAGACGCATTATAATGTCAGTCAAAGAGATTGGACGTAACTGACTGAATTCAGTTAATGGAGCTTCCTTTGGAACAGGAGATACATTCGCCAACTTCCAAACACTAGGAATAATACCAGACTCCAAAGAGCAGTTGAAAAGTCTCGTAACGACAGGAGCAAGATTGTATCCAAAGTTACTCCAGAACCAATGAGCTAAATCATCTGTATTAAAAATAAATACCTGACGCTGTCCGCTTCTGATTCAGTAAAAGCTGCTGAACAGAATAACATGACAGTGTGTGTGTTTATTTGCTCGACATTGCTGTGTTCAATAAAGAACAGTTTTAATCATTAAATGGACGTAAGATATTACTTATTATTCAATATACACTGTAAATGAAAAAGGACCAAAACGACTGCAAAAATGGGGCCAAAACGGTGACCGCAAAATAGTTTTTTGGGGGGCCAAAATGGCACCTATAACAACGCGGCCCCTAAGGGGCGCTTTGGCCCTCTCGGGGTAGGGGCTGTTTCAGCTCTAAGTAGGGACCGTTTTGGCAGAAGCAGGGGCTGAATCGACTTTTGACCAGGATCATTTCAGAAAACTGTGGGGCCGTTTCGGAAAATCAAGGAGTCGTTTTGGCCCGTACGCGGAGCCATAATGGCCCCTAAAAAGCGTCGATTAGCTTTCTACATGCGGCCGTTTTGGCTCCATTTAGATGAGTTATTTCAGCCACCAAGAGGAGCTGTTATGGAAGAAATAGGGGCTGTTTCGGCTTTAACGTGGAGCTGTTTCAGATAGCTACGGAGCCGTTTTGAAAAATAAGGAGTCAATTTGACTCCTTTTTTGGAGCCATACTGGCCCCTAAAACACGTCGATTTAGCTCGGTATTTAGAGCTGTTTTGGCTCTTGTGAAGAAAGGCTATTTCAGCTTTCAAAAGGGGCTATTATGGGAAAAGAAGGGGCTATTTCAGCTTTTTACCATCGCCGTTTCAGAAAGCGGCGGAGCTGTTTTGGAAAGTAAGGAGTCAATTTGACTCATTTTTTGAGCCATAATGTCCCCCAAAACGCGTCGATTCAGCTCGGTGTTTAGAAAAGTATACATACAGTATGTGACAATACCATAAAAAATTTAATGATTGAATTATATATATATACATATATATATATATATATATATATATATATATATATATATATATATAATATATATTTATATATATATATATATATATATATATATATATATTATATATATATATATATATATATATATATATATATATATATATATATATATATATTTATATATATATATATATATATATATATATATATATATACATATATATATATATAGATTTTCGCTTACCTCAAAACTGGTCTGCTACAACTTGTTTCATCTGTAAAAGAATCTTCAGGCAGTGACAATATCGAAAGGGATGACCGCTTATTTATATAAGCGGTCATCCCTTTCGATATTGTCACTGCCTGAAGATTCTTTTACAGATGAAACAAGTTGTAGCAGACCAGTTTTGAGGTAAGCGAAAATCTATTATTTGCTCTAACTATATGTTGTTGAGCACTCTTTGCATTTCGTAGACCAAAACCTACACGTATATATATATATATATATATATATATATATATATATATATATATATATATATATATATATATATATATATATTATATATATATATATATATATATATATATTATATATATATATATATATATATATATATATATATATATATATATATATATATATATATACGTGTAGGTTTTATATATATACGTGTAGGTGTAGGTATACGTATATATATATAGGTCGAATGCTGTTGCTACTCTGAGTTTCACGCTACATGCGATCTTCAGGCAATCTTCAGGCTACATGCGATCTTCCGCTCTACCTACAATGGTATTGAGCGCTCTTAAGCCTTACGCCGACGTTGTGATTTTACTGTCACATACTATTTTTGGTATATATATATATATATATATATATATATATATATATATAAATATATATATATATATATATATATATATATATATATATATATATATATATATATATATAATATATATATATATATATATATATATATATATATATATATATATATATATATATATATATATATATATATATATATATATATATATATATATGCTGTATGACGTCATTTTGTCACACAAACTAAAGAAAATTCACAAAATGAGGCATATCTCTGCAAATAACATGCAGAAGGTTTTGAAACTTTGCACATGTGTGCCAATGATGAAAGTGCACACCACACCGTGCATGGTATGTTGTTGTCATGGAGATCGCTGGGAAGCAGGAGGTTTTAACTAAAAAACTAAAATATTAGTTCCTGTATCTTTCTTAAAGTGCTTATGAAACGAAAATTGACATGACTTTTTATTGATTTAATAATTTATTTGAGAGAACTTCTCAAATGATACAGAATGGCGTTTGTAGTTCTTTAATATCTTATCTCGTTCTCGAGTATTCAAGATTGGTGTGCCCTTTCATCATTCGCATACATGTGCAAAGTTTCAACTTTCAAAACATTCCGCTTGTTATTTGCAGAGAAATTCCTCATTTTGTAAATTTTATTTAGTCTGCATGAGAAACTGAAGTCATATGGCATCTAATTTGCATGTTTCAAAAACCTGAATATCTCTGGAACGAGATGAGGTATTCAAAAACCAAGAAAGCCCATTCTGTTTCATTTTCAAATTATTTTTAGATAAAATCAAAATTGGATAGACGAATTTTTCATCTCAGTGGCACTTTAATATTTTCAAACATGTTTGCAGTCATCTTTATAAATCTGTTCACACACTTATCACCCTTTGAACAGCTAGCCCTATGCAGATATATTTATGAAAAAGCATTGTAAAATGAAGTTACTATTATCGGTAATTGGCCTCCTTGTTTAGTATTACCAAATACAATTGTTTCTAAGAAACATAAAATACCAACATGGCTATATTCAATGTTAAAGATGTAAAAACGTGCCAACAAGGCAATACTTGCCTCGAAACAGCTGTTGGCGCTTGCAATTGTGCAGAACCCCTTTCCCCCAATTGAAATAAAAACTCTGTCATATTTGAGGATGCTGCCCAAAGTCACAATATGGGGTTGTGCCAAATTTTCTATGCATTTTTGTACTTTTCCAGCATCCTAAAAAACAAAAACTGAAAATTAGATTTTCTTACTCCAACCACTAATCTAGGGGCCTGTTCATATGAGCTTCACCATGGTGCGATAAATATCAAGTCAATTTCATATGGGACGTATTCGCTTCACTTCCATGGAAAAGCGCTCAGAAGTACTGGAGCGAGATCGTCTGAGCAAATCAGAATGCGCCATGAAGAACATTTATCCTTGTTAACCAGGCTAGCTCGCCGAATTTTAGTTTATGTGGGAAATCTTCATCCCACTTCACTACCAATAAGAGATATTTAATATAAGTCTTTATGTACTGTACAGATGCTAGTTATATACATGTAATTCAAAATGTTCCAAAAAAGGATTATTACCTTTATACAGTGATCCCATACTCTTAGACCGGACCCTGTTCATATGAGCCCCGCTGGCTATAACTTATCTGGGTGTGAGAACTAATTTTGTGTTTATATGTGGAATGAACCAGCCCGGTTCTCACCTTCACATAATTAACACTTTGTCTTGAGGTGCTGCATTTTTGATGTTATTATCAGCAAATAAACAAGACTGACAGTGAATATCAACATACGGTGTGGTAGTGGTACAGTACTTAGAACTACTGTATGATGAAAAATATGGGAAAGAAATTATATACAACGCTGTCTCAGTACTATGAGATTTCCTGCAAGCTGATGGAATATATGAAACAGCTCATTGTCAGTCACATGGGTGTAAACCTGGTCAAAAACAGCTCTTTCAGTAATTTTGGATACAAACTGAAGGTTGCTAATAGGCCGTAAGTTCTTAAAGGCTGGGTCCTGTGCACCTTTTTTCAAACACGGGTTAACAAGCGCTTCTTTCCATTCAACGGGGAAATGCGCAATTGATAAAGAAGCATTCACTATCTTTGTGATTACAGGGAGCAAAACTTCGAAAGAATCAGAGACCAGAGTGGTTGGCAAAGGATCCAGAATGCATGACTTTTTAGCCGACTTCTGAATAAGACTATAGACGTCACGATCATCCAAGTTCTTGAAAGAGCGCAGCATTCGGGTTGTATCTATCACTGGCTTGTCAGACTCACTAATGCAAGTATAATCAATTACTTCACGAATACGTTCCACTTTCCGAATAAAAAACTTGCCAACATCATTCGCAACCATGGTATTGTCCAAGTGATCAGGAAACAAAAGATCATTATTCATGCCAAGCAGCCTTTTCGCAGCATTGAACAATTTTCTTTGATCAACGTTGTTTTCTTCCATAAACTCAGAGTAGAACTCACGCCTCGCCTTGTTCATTAAGTAGGTCGTAAGATTTTTCTTTTACTTAAAGTCACAAAAATCATCAGCAGACTTAGTCGTTCTCCATTTGCGCTCCGCTTTCCTGCGCGCCCGCTTGGCGTTATCAATTACTTCATTGTACCAGGGGACAACAGGCCTGGTTATTCTTGTACGTGTTTTTAATGGTGCATGGCTGTCAAGCAGTGCTGTTAAGGTGGTATTATAATCGTGCACACATGCGTTCAAATCATCAGCAGTAGCTATCTGATTGTCGTTACACAGTGAACTGGATCGTAGATCTCTTTTAAAGCAGTCCAAATCAATGGACTTCGTTTTCCTATAGGTGGTAGTTTTCATTGAAAGACTTGATCCGGATAGTACCAGCCGATTGAGTACTATTACATGGTCATATATAAGTTGACCAACGAGTGGAACTCCGTCAACAAGTGATTCGGACTTACGCGTAATAGTTAGATCAAGAGATCAAGTATGTGACCGTCGCGGTGCGTAAGTTGAGTGACATGCTGTTTAAGTCCAAAAGACTCCAGTAGGGCCAAAAACTTGCGAGCATATAAATCACAACGGTCATCCACGTGGATATTGAAATCACGCGTTATTAATAGTCGCTCTTTGCAAAGTAGCAAAGATTCAAGATATTCCGGTAGTTCCATAAGAAATACGTTTGTAGTAACGGGATGATCCTCAGAGTAAGGCGGTGTATAGATGATGACAACCCGTAAACTAGACGTATTTGACTTAACAATCCACTCAGAGAACTCAACAGAAGCCCGCACACTTTCACCAGCATCGACCTTATTAATATTCAATGACTCGCGATAGATGAGCCCAGTCCCCCCTCCGCGTCGGACCAGTCTCGGATGATCCAAAATTCTATAACCATCCGGACAAAGTTCTGCTCTTACACAAGAGTCACGAGCGGTTAACCAATGTTCTGTGATTGCTACTCTTTACTTCACAAATATAATCGAAAATTACAGCAGTTTTATTCCGAACAGATCGAGCATTCAAGTTACATAGCAACATTTGTTGTTTACGACAGTGAGTTCTCATTCAATTAGAACATTGCAAAGATATCAAATTACCGCGTGAAGGTGGTCGATCAGCAGAGCGGCACAAGGGAAAACCAAAAAGCCGTAACGTAATCATTGTTGGAATAATGTTGCTAATTTGAATTTTTGAAGAGGTGCTACTTTGAATATGTAAAACCGGAGGTCGGCGATGCGTATAAATGGTTTCAATATTATAGAAATCACAGTTAGTTTGATTTGATAGAAGGCCATAATAATTATTGATATTTTTACTGTGATAAAATCCGGCTCGATATCCTCGATATTTGAATATGCCATACTTCTTAAAAATTGAGATAACATTGAACACGTGAACTGTTTTATACAACCTCGTTTTTAATAATGAGGAAACCGAGGCGATATATTTAAAGAGTTCCTTGAACTATACTTATTTTGAACGGTTCTCCCGAAAAAATTGCCACCAGTAACTTGGTTGCTCTTCCCTTTGAATTTTCAAATTTTTATCAACTACATAATATAAGAATTACGCAGACATCACAATCCTGGCGTATACTAGTGGAGTTATTCGTTTTCGGGTTGCTAACTACAGGGCACTTTTTAGCCATACGAATGTTGATTTCGGATTCTCCGTATTTGCTTTAGTTAACTGAATTGTACTAAAATGAAAATAATTTACAATAATTGCTTTTGATATATGGAATACGGCAAGTTGCAGTCCACCTACTGTACTTGGGATCAGTGAACTCGATCCAAATCACCAGTCTATATAATTCACTATTCATAGCAGAAGACATATTTAACAACCGATGCATAAATTAGCTCACAGATGGCAGGAATTATGTTCGCAATTTCTACCCATGACTAGGGTAATCATTAACGAAAAATAGGTACGCAGTGCGTACATGCGGAGACTGTTTGGGAATATAGATGATGATGGTAGTTATAACATAAATTATAAGAACAATTTTAAAAGTTGTACTTCTTAATTCTATAGCGAATTTAGTTCAAAAAATAAATGCAACAGAAGGGCAACGTTTGAAACCAAAATAAAATAAATTTAGCTGCAGGTGAATTAAATTTGACAGGCAGGTTCTGTGTTGCATCAAGTGGCAGTTTGACCTTCGTCTCAAACGGGAAAAGTACGACGATTAGAAAAGGGCAATAGAAAGCAAACACAGTGACATACTGGATATGATAAGGCAAGAAACAGCCCATTTAATTTGTTAAATCCACATTAAATACTTTTTGCTTGTGTGTCTGTTATAGATGTCATATCGGAATCCCAAAATTGAAAATATTACATAAGTATACAATTTTATGCACATGCAGATGTTTTCTATTTCTGGAAACATTTAAAGTTTTCAGTTCACTTAATTTCAAATGATAGAATTTTGTTCAATATATGAAACTATTGAATACTGTTTTTGGTACACAATGTTTTTTGACAGAAGCATGTAGGCGTTGCTCCTTGCAACAGTATTGATGATTCCTGGATGTGAATAACTCTGGTTAAGTTGTAGAATTTGCTTTATTACATTAAGTTGTTCCAGATTCAGCACAATATGATGGAAATCCTTAGTAAATTTAGCAGAATTGTTTCAACAGTGTATCGCATAAGTTGCAATTATGAAGTGCCATTACATGCACTGTTTGGTTTTAATCTTCCAAAAATTATCTTTAGAAAACTGAAACGTACAGTAGCTTAGATATATTCTCTATGTGATGAACAGTTCCTTCTTTTGTATTGTTTGTCTTTACTCTCCGTAGTGATCCATATGATACTGATCACAATTGTTCAATTGAGCTGTTGTTCTTGTTTTTTCGTATTACTTTTTTGTACATCTTTTTTTGTCTTAGGCCATTTCTAAAGGATAGAGAATAACATAATAAAATATATTAATACAATAATTAACAATTATTCACCGAAGTGGAGGTGAATAGTGGTGGATATTCATATTATTCACCAACACTGAGGTGAATAATTGTTTTAGTATAAAAACAAAGGTGATCTTTTTGGAATAGAATTTTCTTTAAAATTGGTTGTTTCCTCATCTGTGACACTGACAAATTGGCTGGCAGTCATTTTGCCTAAACGCTGTACAGTGTAGGTGATTATCATGAAATAATCCGAAGTAGCTTGACCAATCAACGTGTGTGATTTTCTATAATCACCTGTGTATTTATACTAAAGAAACATAGTAGATATAAAGACATTGTACAAAACAATAAGTGTTCGATAAGCTATTTAAAAAAACAGCAAAGGACAAACAATAGATGAAAACCACTGATGTTGCACATATCATCATCATCATCGAATGGACCGAGTCTTGTCTCTGTAAATATTGCTTATCACTGTTGCAATAATTAAAGTCTTTTCTAACATCCTCGATGTGTTGTGCAGTGAACGAGCATTTAAATAACAAACTTTCAATTCGGATTGATTTATCTCGTAAAGTGGAGTAAAACAAAGCTGCAAGTGCCTCTCCATTCTTAGCTTTTGCATTTCAGTTACAACTTTTGGATCAACAGCAATTTTATTTTCACACACAGGTTAGTCACATAGAGGTGTTCAATTGTGGTAACTCTACTAAGTGCAACATAGTGTATATGAGGAATTATTCTTACAGTATTGAGATTGGCAACAATTTTAGTTTGACTACCTCCTTGAGATCTGTGTACAGTCTTAGCTGCTGCTAGACGCAGTGGCAGAAAGCACGAGCTTCTTTATTTTTACCAACACAAAAGTAGGCCGTTATTGGTTTAATTGGTGCCCATAAACTTTGGATTCCTTGTACTTAAATATGTCTGTTTCCTTGTTTTGTTTTTTTACCAACATTGTCCTAATCAAATTCTATCCAAATTATACCAGATGGTTTATGTGGTTGACGTAACTGAACTAATTTAATAACACTGCTGTCAGTTCTTACATTCAATCACTTTCTGTTCATCAAATGGTTTCTTGCCAGCTGCATTGTGTTTCTCAGTTTCATATTTGGTATTTGGCTCAATATTTTGCCTCTTAGTTCAGCAGAGTTAGCTCCAATAACACTGCCTTGTGCCTTAAATCTTAATGGAATATTTATTGCCTGTACAACTTTCATAAGCTGTTTTATTATACTCATCAACATCATCATTTTTAATCAATAATTGCACTTTTGCCAGTTTTGCCTTTTGGACAATTTAATCATAAAAACATCCTTATTTGAGTTTGGAAATATAATTTGAAAAGAAATGTCGTATATACGGGCAAAATAAGAGAAACACCATGACAGTGGTTGTCTACCAAACTTCTTATCTAAATGGACAAGTATAAAACACCGCCATAGCTTAAAATATGCACGAACTAGATAGTATTATACCTATAGTATGCTGTATGTATAATTCGCATGATATTTTCTCGTTACCCATACCTGTTTTTCTTTCTTGTTTCTGTTTCATTTGTATTAAAGTTGATATGCTATTAAAGTTTATATTCTCAATAAAATATATTATATAATTATATGACTTGAGAAACTCGTAAAATACCCGGCAGTATTATATGCCAAACCATTCAATAATATATAAGTATTATACCTATAGTATGCTGTATGTATAATTCGCATGATATTTTCTCGTTTTACCATCAATCGATCAACGTAAATAACTTTAAAAAAGAGTAAAATGTACACAAGTTATCTTACCTGAACAAGGCAATCTTGTCTCCGTCGATGAATCTTCACTAAAATCGCTTTTAAACAACTCTTTTACTCTTGCTTCCACTGCAAACAGCCTTCGAGGAACTCTCAAAAATAGAGGGCTGAACAATGCCGACGACTGTTAATTCTGAAAGCCTGCAAATGCTAACACCTGATTTTCCTTAAGCGCGCCCACGCCTTTAGTGGCCAGAGTTCCGACCCTCATGCCCGCGGCCCATGGTACGACACATACAAACATAGTCAAGTACAACCTGGGTCATGACATAGCGGAGATCTGGTTCCCAGTCTCCGCAAAAATAAGGTTAGCATATATATTTTATTCCTAAATAAGTATTTACTAACCTAAAGCCTAAATGTATTTTTCTTTAAACTTTTGAAATTTTGAATATTGTAATGTTCTCTGTGCGAATAGATTCCATTCATTTCAGGCACTGTTTATATGTGATGTTATTTCATATATGATTCCTAATCTTTACATATCAACTATGATTTGTGCAGGGATTAATTCAATTCCATTTAAAGTGCCTATCCAACCTGTGGGGATTTTACATATTTGTGATCTTTGGATGGTAGAACCCAAAGATTACGAATATGTAAAATCCTCATAGGCTGGATAGGTATTTTAACATTGAAAATCCAACCGGATACGCCCCCTCAACAAAGGTGTAAAAGCGATGAAAAGAACGCGGGACGAGGTTTGTACCCCGTCAGCTTAAGACCCCGTTCACACGATGCCGGTACGAAATGAAACCGCAACGAAATCGTTACGGTTAACCTGGTGTTCACACGATACCGGTATGAAATGACATGAAACCGTAATGCTAACCGGAACAATTTGAAACCGCAACGACATTATTCCTTACCGGCATCGTGTGAACACCTAACCGTAATGATTTCTTCACGGTTTTAGGAAAAAATTTTCTCTGCTAAAAAATACGGGATAAAAGAAGCGCGGTGGCGGGAATTTTAATAAAAATGGAGTTAATGAAGTTGATAGTTGGGTTTTCTATATTGGCGATCCTAACAGGCTTGTGTAGCACATTACAACTGAACTTAAGTTTATTACAACAACATTTGACGGACAGTAAAAAGAAAAGACGCATTTTACTAACCATTTTCTAACAGCTATAGGTACCGACAAACACAAACGAAAAAAGGAAAACGACGATTCTGGACTAGACTTCTTCCTGGTGGAAGAACTTTAAAGAGGGTATTGTTTTGGAAGAGGAATGGCGCGAAAACTTCCGCATGTCCAAAGCCACTTTTTACAAACCTTGTAATGAATTACGTCCGTATTTACAGAAGCAACGTACTATCATGCGAGAGAAACTGGCTGTCGATACACGGATTGAAAGGTCCCTTAGTACGATTTCGTACTGGCTTCGTGTGAACGAGGTCTAAATGGAACTACGTACATGTAGATCATAAATAAAACTAGATGGGGCATCCAACCTGCATTTCAGTGAACCCCATGTAGCCAATAGCCTAGCGTCTGGATGCTATTAATAGCTCAAAATGTGGACAAACAAACCAAATTTGACTCACAAATGATTGCAAATGAGCTATTTTCCTTTGTTATGGCCGCAATAATTATGGGTAAAAGCAATCTCGTACACATAGCCTGTGTACGGAACTCCGATGAAACTCGTCATTTGATTGGTTGATGCTGAGCTCTCGCACCAGTTTCTTTAGGAGCTAATTGCTCGAGCGAAGTTTTGCATTTTCGAATCGCGGTTTAAAAATAAACAGTTATTTTCAGAACTATAGCTGGTAAAGATTTATTCGATACACCTGCAACACATAATTATACACGACAGACTCAAAATACAATTGAACACATGAAATAAGTTAAAACTTAAAACTATTATTAATATTATTCTCGCTTCGTCGCCAAACAAACATCCATCGTCTGACTCGTCTCGTAATTCTTCGCAGTTTCGCCTTAGAACTTTAAAATTATATTAGAGACTACAAGGTCGATGTAGTTTAGCCAAAGTTCTTGACAGAAAGTACAATTCCTTACATTTTAATGTGTGCTGTGTAACCTGAGCCTACCTGAGCGGCTGAGCCGATCACTGCCGACGGCGACGCGGACATATAAAACACTCTCGTCAATCCTCCGGTTGACGATTTAGCGAAAAGCTAAGAAAGACCATTTGTATCGCAACGCTTTGCCAAGAGCTTTGTAAAACATACTGGCCATTCTTTATCGGTAAACAAATATTTTTCCTGGTCTTCGAACAAGCTAAACATCGTCGATGACAGTAGCAAATTATAGAGAACTGGGAACCAGAGGACTGGGAACAAAAACCCAATTTTGGGGACTTTTTCATCGGAGTTCCCCAGAGCCTCTGTTTTCCCAGGTTCTCAAATTGCAGGAAAAAAATACTGGACGTTTGCCCTCCATTTTCCCCAAAATGGAGGCGTTTAATTGGTTACCAAATTATGTCACCAGTATCGCCTCTAGTTTTATTTATGATATCTATGACTACGTCCATGACATTTTTTATGCTAAACACTAAATCAGAAGGTTAACTGTTTGCATCTTTTTTCTTCTTGTCCAGAATTTTGGATAACAACAAAATATCTGTTATTCCTGAAAGTCTGTTCAAAAATACACGAGAGCTTCAATGGATGTAAGTAGTTCATTAGTTGAAAATCTGGTTGAAATATACAACTAGTTAATAATTAGTAAAATAATCTGGAGTGCATTATCTGATTTTACACAAATAGTGCATGATTGATTATAAAATATGGCAAAATATTTTATTTGATTATAAAATATGGCAAAAAATACAGCAACATTTGGTCAGCAAATATCAGGTATCGGCTCCCTGTGGTGTCAGACGACGCAAATTGCCAAAAATATCAGTGATTTTAACAATAAATGTATAAATGTTTTCAATAAATGTATTCAATCTAGTTGGTTATATTATGAATTAGAAATGTATACATTTCGATATATATATATATACATGTCCGTGTAATGTATACGTAATGCATACATGTCCGTGTTTGCGAAGCTTCTATCACGTTCAGGACGAAATGTACGTTCAGGACGAAATTTTTTCTGGTGAACTGAAATAACTACGCTCAAGCTACAACATAAACAAATTTCCTTCTAAAAAATAATAATAACAATGATAATTATAATAATAGTAATCATAATATTTTTTATAATCGTTCAATAAATAATTTATCAATTACATCTATATTAATTTCGAGTAGTAAACCTATATAATAACCCAACAGATTTGACAATGAAATATTTAAAGCAATAAATTAATAGTTATGAAATTAACATGCTCAACAAGAGTCAATGGGGGAATTTACATAAACCTTAAAATATATTCATTCATTTACAATGGAGAACGATTATCAATATAATTTGGGTTGTCCATGAAGGGTCGCACCCTTTCGGACTTATGTATTTTGCTTTTGTCTTTATTTCTGGTATTTGCCATTTTTAAGATGAAAACTTAAAGATTAAAGATTAAACACAGTTGATAATGTCACTAATTTTGTTGTCAAGGTAACACTGTTGTACCCAGGCCCTTTGAACGGATTTTATAAAACACCTTCATACTCTGTCTTCATATGGATAGAATAATATCAGACGTGTACTTGTCATATCTATGGATGCCTAGAATACATTTATACTATAATAATTTGAAAGTTATACCCCCAGTGATAAATACATTGTGTTTTATAAAATCCGTGCAAGGGGCCTGGGTACAACAGTGTTACCTTGACAACAAAACTAGTGAAATTATCAATTGTGTTTCATCTGTGTGCAAAGGTTCGTCTGACTCTAACACATAGTAACTGAGCTATAGTTCATTTAAACATTTACCAAACTAACATGCAAACCATACGACGTCGCCATATTTTCCCTTGATTTTGGCATCTTTAAATCTTTATAACTCTGGAACTAGAAAATATATCAAGGAACGGTAAATAGCATATCGTTATACTTTTTGATGCTCTTTCAAATGAAGCAATAACAAATTCATGTCATATACACTTTAATTACCCGATCTTCTAAGTGTAAACAATGCTCGGCTTCTGCTGAAGCGGTACATTTTGAAAATTGTATTAAACCAAAGAGGCGCTTTTTAATAAGAGATAAGCCTGTATACCGCAGTACGCCCCTTCTCCTCCACTAAATGTCCTTCTTTTATCGTCATGGCACCCAATTTTTTTCTATATCGCCGCTGTCCCAATCTTATCAAATAGTGGTAAGGGCTTATATTTTTACATGTCCCATGGTCATATATGCCTTAACGTTATCGTATATTCGTTTTTAGGAGATTTCTTCTGCATCCATGAATGATGATTGTTAATGTTCACCTAACTCCATTATTTTTCAAAAACAAATTACTGTGCACAAAACACTTCCGATTTGATTTAATGCCAGATTTTTTCGAAAGTCGGAGTAAAGCGACGCCATTTTGGACCAAGGCCGAGTTGCATGAGCCAGAAGTAGTGACGTAAATACCAGAACGCACACAGACGGCTACACATTCAAATAAGTTGTTCCCAAATGCCTGTTGAAGGTGCGACGTAGCAGTCTCTAATAATACTCAAAGACGTAACCTGACCAGTTATATTTTTCGGTTTCCTCACCGAAATAGGGGAGTATTTCGTCTATCATATGTGATATAGCCCTTAGTATAATTTTAAACCGGGCAACTGAAAAACAATGTTAAAACATGTTACTTTAATGTTAAAACATGTTACTTTAATGTTAAAACAATTCAAATTATTTTTCATGAATATTTAACAGCAATATTACCCGAATTTAGACTAAATTCCTTTCAAAAAAGTGCCCAAAATTTTCATTTTTAAAACGTTGTGATTGCCCCCTTCCCCCGCCTTGTACGCCTATGAAGGCACTCTGAATTATGTAGACGAACGAACATCACTTCATGATATACAGTTTTACAATGATAACCGTGAAGAAGCGAAGAAAATGGGGATAAGAACGACATGTTGAATTTGTAGAACAAAAACGCGCTAAGTGCACGCCCTCGAATAGGTCTGTGGTATACGCTAAGCACTTCAAATACAACGATTTTACTCAGCGATACGTAAATGTAGGAGAAGAAGTAGATCCTACAAACCGATGGTTGAATAGAGTTGAGGTCATAGTAATTGTCTTTCCAACAATTTATAAAGCGGTAGATGTTCCGGTTAAGGAACAGCGTGCGAAACATCTTGAGGAATAGCATGCGTTGGAACGAACTTTGATTACTAGAAGGCAGAAATCAAAAGCAGTGTTACTTAGCACGTTAGGGCTGACCTCGCTCTCCCCAGATCTCATTTTCAGAAGACCAAGGTACTCACAAAGCACAGGGCCGTACATAGCGGGGGGCAGCAGGGCAACTGCCCCCCCCCCCCCAGAAAAAACAAGATATGTTTTTTTATAAGGTTGATTTTCAATTTATTTTAGGTATTCAGACAATTATTTAATTTAAGTGCTGAAATGCGACGTAAACATAAATAATTCGTCTTGAAAATTTCAAATTTAAATGCATATTTTGGTTTCAACTTATGCTTCTTAATATGCTGACCATGCAGCCATTTTGATTCCGTCAAGAGCGAACCGGCGACCGTGCGGTATAAATAACCGCGTCTGCATGGTTGTTTTGATATTAAACTTACTAGATAGTAATAGGAGTAGAGAACATACCAGACACATGGCGTTCTGTCTATTTCGTTAACAATGGGCTTGCTTATCTTCAAAAATGTCTAAATATTACCAGACCTTACAGATGAATTTTTATTTCAGAAAAAGTTCCTCGGAAAAATAGCCGGAAATGCTCTTCTGGAGATTTCAATATTAAAATTTTTCGGGGGTGCATGCCCCCAGACCCCCTAAGAGGTCCCCGGCGAACACAAACTTCACAGAATTTGTCTTACTGCCAAAATAATCCTGCGTACGGCTATGACAAAGCACAGTAATTTTTTTGAAGCATAAAAATTCATGTTATGTGCATTTTATTTCGAGTGCATTTAAGAAGCGACGAAATACTCTCGAGCATAACAGTAAACGAAGCAAAATGTATCACCGAACTGCTGGCGTTCAACATCTGGGATGTAATAATTTATGTTAATTAATTCCTAATTCATCTTTGACGACAATGTTGCTTTATCGATGGTGTATCAACGTTAGAAATAGACGTTGTTTCAACGCTGAATTATGGTTGCGTATATAAGCATCACAACCATTTCAGCAAAATATATCATGCATGGCTAAGAAGAACGTTATTTAAAATGTCGTAATAATTCGCATTTTTGTTACCGTGATAAAATCGCATTTCATAAATTTCACATTGTTCATGATCAATTTCATGAATTTTTAACCAATCAGACAATTTAACCAATCAGCGAGGCTGACGCTGATCTTAATTTAGCAACAAAGAAGAAGTGAACAAAACTGTCCAGGAATAATGGCCATATTGTATAATTGTCACAAAGTCCTAGTCAATAATGAATATAGCTTGAGGGTGTGTTTTGCGTGGGCGTTCTACAGACAAAAGAACATGTCAAAATGGTTTGTTGACATTAGTGTTACGACGTACGTAGTCGTGAGGATTATGTGAGCCAAGCGAGTCTTATCGATCTTATATGTATTTATTAAATGTTTCTATAATAATAACTTGGTGTTGTGAATTGGTTGGCCGGTTCAAACGAATCTTGCGACATTGGGGCCAGCCCGGGTACTGGTTAACCGTGGAAGTTTCATTTTTATGCGTGAGAAAAACAGTGGAGAACGAAAGTGAACTGTGCGCTGCTTTTACCGACAAATATAATATGCCAAAGGGCAACATTGAGTCGCGAGATGACAGCGTGAACATTTTTTGATTCTGAGGACTGCGCGTCACAGAATATGGAAAAACTTGTTCAAATTGGAAAAGAGTTTGGATTCGAAGGGAATTGAAAGATTTGTTGGCTTTCGTGAAGGAGCAACAAGAAGAGGAGAAACGAAGGTTAGATGAAGAGAGAGAGGAGAGACAGCGAGAACGCGAAGATAAGAAGTTAGAAACCGAAGAAAGGGATCGTGGACACCAACGTGAATTGGAAGAGAAAGAACTGGAACGTCAGTCGCGAGAAAAAGAGAAAGAACGGGAACGTCAGTCGCTAGAAAAAGAGAAAGAAGCCGAAAGAAGACATGAAATAGCGATTAAATAGTTAGAACTTGAGAGCGCAAGTATTGGTCATGGTGAGACGAGCGACGTTAATAGCGGTGTGGCTACAGCGAAATTACCAAAACTACCACATTTTATCGACGGAAAGGATGATCTAGACAGTTACCTCCAGAGATTTGAGCGGTTCGCAAAGAGTAATAAGTGGCACAAATCAACACGGTCGACGTCCCTCAGTGCGTTACTAATGACTGGTCGAGCCTTAGATGTTTATTCAAGATTGTCGGAGACCACCGCCGTGGATAATGACCAGTTAAAGCAAGCGTTGCTGAAAAGATACAACCTTACAGAGAATGGTTTTAGAGTACGACACAGAGATGGAAAATCCGAAGACGGAGAAAGCCCCGAGCAGTTTATGACAAGGCTCAAACGCTATTTAACGAGGTGGATTGAACTGTCAAAAACTGACAAAACTTATGATGGAATTTGCGAATTGTTTCTAAAGTAACAGTTTATTCATTCGTGCCCTGGGGATTTGTCGATTCATTTACGTGAAAGAAGTCCCGAAACTCTGGATGAACTAGCCAAGGTCGCCGAGCAATTTCTCATCGCTCATGAGAGGAAACTATCTGCGCCTATGAAACCAGCCAAAGGTGGGCAACATGCTTTTTCCAACGGGGAAAACCGAGTTGGCAATGAGGAGACTAAAAACGAGATCAAAAGAATACAGTGTTTCAACTGCAAAGGTTATGGCCACAAAGCTATAGATTGTCGCAAAAAACAAGATTCAAAGCCTGAAAAACGTTGTTTCTTGTGTGATCGAAGTGGACACTTTACTAGAGACTGTAAGATTAGTACTGGTAATAAAAATGGTACTATTAAAGCTGGTGCAGCCCAAAGGACAAGCCCCGAGAATTTACCCGAAGAAAACTCAGGAGTCTTGTATAATGGTGAATAATCAGTTACTACTGTTGAATGGTACAAGGTTGCCAATTGTGAAGAGTGCTGGATTAGCAACACCTGGTGACACGAAAGTAAAATGCCAGTGGTAAAAGGGAAAGTTGGCGATAATACAGTGAATACCCTCAGAGATACGGGGTGCAGTGGAGTCGTGGTACGTGAAAAGTTTGTAAAGAAAGATCAGTACACTGGAAAACATTGTTACATGTTGCTTATTGAGAACACAGTTCGTGAAGTGCCAATTGTGAAGATCCAGGTGGATACTCCGTACTTGAAGGGAGAAGTGGAGGCACAATGTTTACCAGATGCAATTTATGACCTCATCATTGGTAATGTTGAAGGCGCTAGAGCTCCTGGAAACCCTGATCCAGACTGGCAAGAAGCCTGTGCTGTAACAACAAGAGCGCAAACGAAGGGAAGCAAAGAGTTAAAACCTCTGGAAGCCCTACAAACCCCAAAAGGATCAGCCATTGGGAAAAAGGATCTTTCCAAAATGCAACAAGAAGACCCAACACTCGAGAAGCATCGAACTAAGACTGATGTAAAGACCAAGGGTGATAATGAGATATCTTTTGAAGAGAAAGAAGGGATTTTATACCGGTTGTATAGAAGTCCCACAACGAGTAATGGGAGAACTATTCGACAAGTTATGGTACCACAACATCTTCGCCAACAGGTGATGGACATCGCCCATAGCACTATCATGGGTGGTCACATGGGTGTCCAGAAGACAACCGATACAATTATTAGTAGCTTCTACTGGCCTGGAATCCATGGAGATGTGACAAGGTTCTGCCAATCGTGTGATATTTGCCAGAAGACCGTACAGAAAGGGAAAGTGGGCAAGGTTCCCTTGGAAAGGATGCCGCTGATGGATACATCCTTTAAAAGAGTAGCAGTAGACCTTATCGGTCCCATCCACCCACCAAGTGAGCAAGGTCATCGGTACATCCTTACACTTGTTGATTATGCTACTCGTTACCCGGATGCAGTTCCACTGAAGTCTATCAGCACGGAAGCAGTCGCGGAGGCCCTCGTAGATATGTACAGTAGACTAGGGGTGCCAGAAGAGGTTTTGAGTGACGTGGGCACTCAATTCGTTTCTGAATGTATGCAGGAGGTATCAAGATTACTGAGCATCAAGCAGCTGTCAACCAGTCCGTACCATCCTATGTCTAACGGACTTGTCGAGAAAGTCAACGGTAGCATAAAGACTATGTTGAAGAAGCTTTGCTCGGAGCAACCGAAGCAGTGGTCTCGTTATATCAACGCCCTGCTGTTTGCATACAGGGAGGTTCCTCAAGAATCCACGGGGTTTTCCCCATTCGAGTTGCAGTATGGCCGTACAGTGCGTGGTCCCATGACCATCCTGAAGCAGCTGTGGACCAAGAAAGTTGAAGATCCAGAGGTGAAGACCAGCTATGAGTATGTGTTTGATCTTCGCGAGAGGTTAGAAGAAACGTTAAAGATAGCACAATAGCAGCTGAAGCAATCACAGAAGAGATACCAGCGATACTACAATCGGAAGACCAGACCTAGGAGCTTCAAGATCAGTAGCAAAGTCCTCATTTTACTACCAACGGACAACAACAAGGTACTGATGCAGTGGAAGGGTCCTTTCGTTGTCGAGACGATCGCTGGAATCAATGATTATGGAATTAAGGTTGGAGAGAAGACGAAAACTTTCCATGCAAATATGCTCAAAGAATACGTCGAGAGGCAGCCCCAGATACAAGCGCAAGACCATGGTGAGAAACAAGCAGAAGAGAATGGATATGCAGTCGAGAGCAGATCAGTACTTCACATGGCTGGAGCAGCAATAATCGAGCAAAGTGAGTCTGGTCCAGACGAGGCAGTCGAGGACGACGATTTACTAGAGTTAGGAACTATATGCAGTCAAAGGAGACGGCAGCAGTTGTAACATTGGGTGAACAACTAAACGAAGAGCAAAAGAAACGTTAAAGATAGCACAATAGCAGCTGAAGCAATCACAGAAGAGATACCAGCGATACTACAACCGGAAGACCAGACCTAGGAGCTTCAAGATCAGTAAAAAAGCATAAACGGATATAGTGTATTAGCATTTAATTTAACAGATAATAGAGACTCTCATCTTTCAGTATTACCCATAAAACCGTCGGGAAATGTTAATGTTGATTTTCATTTTTCTCAAAATACAATTGCAGGTGCGTTTTATTGGTGAATTTCGAAATGAAGTTAAAGTAGGATTAAATACCCCTGCAAGATTATTACACAGCATTTAATTATCAACATTTGTAACAAAGCGATGTACAAAAAATTATGAAGAGAACAAAACCCATTACAACAAAGAATAGAATAAAAAACCAAAAAATAAAAATAAACAGTTACGTTATATATTAACAAACTACCACTAAATCGTGAACATATTCTTGTATTTCCACCATTTTCAGTTTACGCATAAAAAAAATGTATGAAGAAAAAAATCGTGAATAAAAAAGAGGAAAAAAAGACGATGAAAAAAATGATAATTCAAGAGATGATGATGATGAAGATGATGATGATGAAGATGATAGTGAAAATGATAGTGATGTTAGCGATGATGTTAGTGATGAAATGGATAGTGAAAGTTCAATAACTTCTTCTTCATCAAGTTGCGAAGAAGATATAAAAGTTTTAGAAACATTAGTTAAATTAAATAAAATAAAGAAAAAAACCTTTCAAAAAAAAAAGCATTTTTTACCATCGTTAAAAAAATATCTTAAAGCAGATATTGATAAAAAAATCTTAATCCAACTTTCCAGTGATAATAAATATATTTTGAATTGCTAAGAACAAAATAAAAGAAAAAAACTTAAAAATATTATTATCTGATGATTTTCGTATAATCAACATATATCAAAAAGCATACAAATTACTTAACCAACAAATTAAAAAAATGTGCGAAGTAAATAAAATGCAATTTATTAATCCGAGTAAATTAAATGAAATTTTAAATTTAATCGAAAAATGATCATGTAAACGAAAAATTATTGCCGGGAATTAACAACAAAAATAACTTCGAACTTATTGAAAGTACTAGAAATACGTGTACGCAACCACCGCTCGCCCGCTTACTGTTTGAGGATTTAATATTGCCAAACTGAACAGATTTTCAAACTGCTGATTTTTTGGGTGCAATTTGTGGGTAGTGTACTGAACAGAACCCAAGTGGGAAAGTCTGTCAACACTAAATTGTCTCGTAGGCAGGGTTAGAAACCAATTGTGTAACTATTGATTATTGAAATTAATAATTAATTTTAATAATTATTAATTTAAATAATAATTTTATTAATTATATATTACATAATTAAAGTGAATTATGTCAGTTATGGTTTTAATAATAAATTTCAACATGCATGTTTGCAGTAACAGTGGCATACTCATAATTTTACTCAAAGTACAATTGTATTCACGAGTCTGCATTGTAATCTGCATGTTCCTTATTGTCTAATTGTTAGTATAAGCAGATACCAAACGTTTCATCCTAAATTTATGTTAGGCCAAATTGATAAGCCTGATAAACCTTTTATTCTTTTAGAAGACTTCTGTTTCTTAACTTTTATTAATATTATATAATTATGCACATACATGTACCAGTATTTCAATGGTATTCAAGTACCGGTAACACAATTTCAAAAAATGAAATGACAAAAGCCCATAATATACAACAAAGAATGATATTGCTTAATCAAATCATTTCACCAATATATATATATATATATGAATTCAGGATGAAATTCCTTTCAGCTGCTTCTTGTTAGTGAGGTGATACCACTTGTTTAATCCCTAACAATTGTTCCCCTGACACAGTGAGTGTTAACCCACCCAATTATACATTATGCAGTATTTATGCTTCAAAAGCTGTGTAAAAATATACATTGCAAGCCTAGGACTGGCACTGTCCAGGCCTACTATCCAGGACAAAGGTAAATTTAAACAGACCCACTAAGCCATTGGCCAGAAGGGCATATGCCATAATATCAGATGAGCGTAAATGCTGATTGTTATAGCCAGTATGGTGTATGTTTACATTATTAAAGTCAATAAAATGTAAGCCAGGCCCAGGTCGTGGCTGGCTTGGTTGGTCCTATAAACTTGCAATATAAACACAGCTAAAGTCTGTAATTTGTTTACATCCTTACTACAAGACACCAGTATACTCAAAATCAGCTAATTTTTTAGTTTTGCAATGAGTGTTGTCTGACTATATATTGATAAGCTCGATCAACCTTTTATTCTGTTAGAAGACTTCTCTTGCTTTTATTAATATATAATCTTATTATATTAATATAATTATGCATGCCATACATGTACCGGTATTTCGATGGTATATTCAAGTACTGGTAACACATTTCAAAAAGATGAAATGACAAAAGTACATAATATGCAACAAAGAACATTGCTTAATCTAATTATTTCACCAATATATCATTAATTCAAGATGAAATTCCCTTCAGCGAGATGATACCAGTTGTTTAATCCCTAATGTGTTCCCCTAACACAGAGTGTTAACCTACCCAATTATACAGTATCTATATATATACAGTATATATCCTACAAAAGCTGTGTAAATATATACATTGCAAGCCTAGGACTGGCATTGTCTAGGCCTAATACAGGATAAAGTTGTTTACACAAACACTAAGCCATTGGCCAGACCAGCATGCCATCAGATGAGCGTATAAACACTGATTGTTATAACCAGTGTGGGGCATGCATGTTTAGACTATTAATAAAGTCAGTAAAATGTAGGTCCTGGTTAGTCCTATAGACTTGCAGTATAAACACAGCTATAATCTGTACTTTTTTACATCCTTACCACCAGTACTGGTACTTACTATATAGACTAATTATCAAGTATTGCAATTATTCCATTGAGGATGATGTTGCAAAAAGTGACCGAGTGAAATAATGGTGATGGCTAATTTAAATAAATGTATAAAATCTGCCATTCAAAATTTGTATTAACATTTGTTATTCTGCAATATTGTAATAAAGCACATAATTTATTGGTATAACGTGTGTAAGGACTATTCAATTTCGAGCGAAAGCCCTTCAAAGAGTGATTTGACAGACTCACGTTTGTTTTGTTTTTAGTCGCAATGACGCCATGCTAAAAGTGAAATGTTCCGACCACAATATCTTTTGAAGTACTAACTCTAAGAACTCATTCTACATATCTAATGAAAGCTTGATTAACAGCCTCTGACATACCTACAAAAATATTTGTATAACTGATAGCTAACAGCTTGAAAAAAGCGACGACGCTTGGATTGCATTTGACAAAATCCGAGTAAATATTTTAGATATTCAGACGACCATATCTTTTGAACTATTAACTCTAGAAAATCATGCTACACATCAAATAAAAGCCTGAATAATATACTCAGACATGTTTGCAAAACGATCTTTGTAACTGATTAACAGGTTTAAAAAACAAAAAACGGGTTTACCTTTAGTTTTGACGCCACGTATAAAACTTGATTTACGAACTTGACATCTTCCGACGACGATATATTTCATTTTCACTGCCTTTTCACGATCTTTTTGAACACAAATCTTCATTCACCGTATAACCCGACAAAACTCGTACTTTTCTTTTACGGTTCAATAGTAAATATTCTGATTCAAATGCAGATCTTTACAATATCTAGTTACCAGGGCCAAATTTTCCGATGTCGCGCATGATCGACGACGTTGATCCTGACGAAATATAAATAAACTGAAAGTGACTCTACATTACGCCTGGAATCCCGTGATGAGGGACTAAACGCCGGTCGATATTAGCACCCTCGCCCTCACGCCTTCGGCCGGCGCTTCGCGCCGGGCGAGGGGAAAAATAAAATGAAAGAAGAAATGCAAAAAGTTAATAATGATCAACGTGTCGCAGAGAGTATGGTTAGTTTTTAAAAAGATAACAAAAGATGAAAAAAAAATGAACTAGAAAATGAGGTTAACAATGATGAATCACCCGAGATAAAGAAAACACCGACTGTGACAAGTGGTCAACAAATAAAATAATTTCTTGAAAAGAAAAAAATTAAAATTAAAGATACAGATATAATAAAATTAAACGGTGTTGGAATAAACCATCATGATTTATTATACGATTTAACGTATAATGTCATCTTACACAACATAAGCAGACGGTTGCTTTCAAAGAATTGAAAAATTACATATGCCCGCATATTATATACGTAATATAAAATTACGACAACGTTATATAAATTTGTGAAAAACAACTTCTGGTCTTTCTGCTGCACCCACATTCCTACCCCTCCTTCAACACTTTATTCAACACAAAGAACATGGTGACGAAAAAATCAATCAATTTACATTGTTTTTTAACCCAATTTTTATTTACGAACGAGATTAATAAAATTGCAAAAATAAATAAGTTTTTAAATAAATATTATTTGGGTACATTTCCTGCAAATATTTTTCCTAAAGAAATTTTTTATCCCTCTTGTTGGATTTGGAATACGGATGAAGCAGATCAAAGCGGTGAACATTGGGTTGCTATATGGTTGGATAAAGAAAAAAATATGTATTTTTTTGATAGTTTTGCTAAAGATGTATCGTTTTATTAACGTGAATATTGGTATGATTATAGTGTAAAAAAAGGACTAAAATTTCAATATATTCAAAGTAAACAATTACAATCCAAAAATACTATCGTGTGTGGAAATTGCAGTTTATTATATTTATACAATAAATGTCGTAATGAAGTCGAAAATAATAATAAATAAAAAATATTTTAAAATGAACGTATTAAAATAAAAAATGATATTAAATTTAAAAAAAATAGAAACAATTTTGGGTAGTGTACTAGTTAGAATTTATAATAAAAAATGTAAAAAAAATTGTAAGAGTAATAACAATCAGTCATGTTGTAGTTTTAATAATGCCAATTTTTAATTAAAAAACAAAAAATTAACTTATTTACAGTGTTTATACTTTTTCCGTGGTTTACCACTTCCATTTCCCACTTGTATTATTTTATAAAGGGGTTTAAAAAAAACCATTTTTGTTTTCTTTTTCTAATACCTAATCCAAATTGACCCCAAAGGTCCTAAAAAATTTAGAACACTACCCCCCTTTTGTTTTGTTTTTTCTACGGATAATCCCCCTCCTGCTTGTATATCTTCTTCTTGCCATGTTATTTTTTTAAATATATAGTTGACGTGCTTTTATATTTTTACGCCCCTAGGAAATACTGTTACCAATAGCACCCCAACCACCTTTTTGTTTTCTTTTTGTTTTCTAATACCTCTACCCCCTTTTTTTAAGGATAATCCCCCGCCTGCTTCTATATCTTCTTCTTCCCATGTCTTTAAATAAGAATTCATACACAATATACGCACTCCATACTATATATACTTTTTAAAAACGATTTTCAACAACTCTTTATTTTTGAGAAAAAAAAACATTTTTCTTTTTCTTTTTACATTTATTTACAAATCATAGATTATCGTTGATTCATGTGGAAATACATTGGTTCTAATTCTACAATTTTCGTACCCTTTTCTACAATTATCAAATACCAGATAACCATAGGGTTTATCATTAATTTCACTTAATACTTTATTAAATATATTTCTATTAATTTTTCTATTATCACATATCGTATACATATTATTATAATCACTTAAATTTTTAAACATAATATAATATTGACTATTGTCACGTAATTTTCGCAATTTACCATTTATTATTTATTTATTAACTTTACAACCATACAAGAATGCAAATATACAGTAAATAAAGAGTGTAATACTTGAACATGATTGAAGGAATGATCAACAGGACATGAGTCCCATATGAAGACCAACTGAACAAAAAATTACATATAAACATATATATAAGTAAAAACACAATAAAAAAACTAACACACAAATTACATAAGAATAAAGATTTAAGAGCAACAACTTGGATTGAAATAACGACATTTAGAACAGAAACTTTTCCAGGTGCGCAGTCTATTAACATCAAAATTGGAGTCTAACTTAGAAGAGTAGTGAATATAAAGTTTATGTTTAAAAATGGAAACAGAAGTACTATTACGAACTATCGGAGAGATATCGTTGCAGAGAAATACAATTCTGTTGAAAAAAGAATTTCTAAAAAGAGAAATCCTACAAGGATTGGCTTCAAGCAAGTTGTTTTGACTTGAACGAGTGCGAGACGAGCGAATAGAAGAAAAAGTCACAAAACGGGAGATATCTAGATCGTAGAGACCTTGTTTGCACTTAAAAAAGAAGAGAAGATCCTTAATTTCAAGCCAATACGATATCGGTAATAAGTTAAGCCTTTTAAGACGATCAGGGTAAGACGATTCATAATCTTGGAGTATGAATTTAGTGACTCGTCTCTGAACACCCTCAAGAAGTGAAAGGTCGCGTGACTTATCCTGAGGATCCCAGATTTCACTACCGTAAGACAAGTGAGAACGGACGAGCGCTAAATAAAGTAGACGACGGCAACGGACATTTGACATTTGAGTACAGTTCCTGCGAAGAAACCCAAGCATACGATTAGCTTTAGCAACACATTTAGCGATATGGGGGGACCACTTAAGGTCATTGCTGATGACCACACCCAAATCGGTTTGATTTGTTACACTTTTCACTAATTCGTTGTTGAGGTGGTAGGAATGACTAGATTGAGTACGTTTTCGGGATATCCTTAGTAAAAGAGTTTTAGACACATTAAATGTCATTTGCCAGGACTGTGACCAGTTGCTCGTAGCATCGAGATCAAGCTGGACGAGATCTCTATCCGCTGGTGACTCAATTGAGCGGAAGCACTTGCTGTCATCAGCAAAAAGAGCAACAGTACTGTTGCTGGTTACCTCCGGAAGGTCATTAACATAGAGAATAAAAAGTAGTGGACCTATCACACTACCTTGCGGCACACCAGACTTAACACTAAGGTACGACGAAGAAACTCCTTCAACAACAACACGATGTTTCCGATCATGAAGATAATCGGCAAACCATTTAAGAAGAGGACCGGAAATTCCATAAGTTTTCAGCTTGGATAAGAGTTTACTATGAGAGACAGAGTCAAAAGCTTTAGCAAAATCAAGATATATGAGGTCAATTTCTTTACCAGCATCAAGGGCACTACCAATGTCGTGAAATATATTGAGAAGTTGAGTAACACATGACCTATTACAGCGGAAACCATGCTGGAGATTAACACTAATATTACGATGATGAACATCTTGAGTTGCAATATTATCTATTCTTTCAAGATTTTCTTTTGATGATGTTGCAACTAACATGAGATCATCTAATATTATTAAAGTATTTTAACGGGTATTCGTTTGTATATCGGTAATGCGGGGAATACCCTTTTGACAATCGATAAATTCGACAATAATATTTTTTTTTCCGCAAGAACTTTTTCCATTTCAGCGTACAGAGGTTGATAAATTGAATATAAATAAACAATTTTAACAATTGTAGGTGTAATCATAGTGTTAATATTTTTCAATAATTGTAATATCCAATATGTTTTCCCACTTTGACTGGGACCACATAACGTTTACATAAAAGGGTGTTGAAATGGTAATGAAACATTGTTCATTTCAGTTATATAAAAATCCAAACGGAAGCGTATTAAAATTATATTTAACAACACGTTTATTAAATGTAAATGAAAATTTTTCCTCAATAAAAATATGATTAAGTTTATCTTTACATATTTTATTGTGATATTTAATTTCAATGATCTGATCTTGATTTTTAACACATTGTGTCAAGGATAAAAAATTCAATTTTTCTTTTATTGTTTCATTTTTTAAAGTAAAAATGTTGACATGAATACATTCCTTATTTTAATTAGTTATACACGCATAACATTTGGGACCCGTTGAACAAAAATTTGTTATTCATTAATTTTCATTTAAGGGGGTCTTCTACCAAAAATAAATATTTTAGTGAATTTTTGAATTAGCCATAAATTAACTGGTTAACCATATTAGAATAGATAATTGAAAGATTTTTTTCGATTGCAAAGATAGAAATGTTGAAAATTCGTAAAATTCTAAGGCTGGACTGCATTTTCCTACTTAGCAACGCCCTTAGAAACGTATATTTGGATGCAAAAACTGCTTAATTTTCCATGTTTCGCACATTTTCTCCCGCACCACCTCTCCCTAAATCAAAGTTAATTATATTTTAAAACATTAAGAGTGAATTGATTGGTGCGTGGGTAGTCATGTGACCGGTCTTCAGGCATATGTGATATTGTTTATTTTGGTTTAAAGGGGAACTCCAGTCCAAAAACAAGTTGTGTTCATATGAAACATATTACCTCAATTAGCTTAACCCTGAAATATTAAAGCGTAGTTCTTTATAGTTAACGAGAAATAGTGAGTCAACGTAGGAGAAATCGTCAAGTTTTCGACGCCATGTTGTCTTTTACGAGCAGACGCGGATTGTCAGCGGTTTTCATATTTTGACGTCACTGCGTGCTTTTTCCTTCGACGGCATTGTTGTTTTGTAGTCGATCACAATGAGTTTCGTTGTTTAGCGTTCATCTGACGACGATTATTCTAGTTTAAGTTCTTCTAGTTCCTCAGGTGAGAACCTAGACGAATTTATTGAACATAATTTACAAGCAGAAGAAGTTCAGGGTTATCAATTTCAACCGAGACGAGAATTTCTTACGGCAGTGAATCAAGTGAGTTAATTCTGCAGTTCTAGTACATGACTCTGGAGGCTCGAATAGAAGAACCAGACGAAGATATATGTAGCTTTTACTCGAAAAATTATTATTCTAGTTTCTAGGCGAGAACCTAGACGAATTTATTGAATATAATTTACAAGAAGAAGTAGTTCAGGGTTATCCATTTCAATTCAGACGAGTTCAGATTCAGTTCAGTGAGTCTTCTCGAATGGAAGAATCAGACGAAGATGTAGCTCTTGCTCAACAAATTGTTACGGGCGAGTTCTATTTAGTTTTATTCACGTCTGTAAATACTTAATAATGCGTATTGAATCGTAATTCGTATTTATCTCTGTACCATGAGTGAAACGTTTCTCCCTCTGACTGACTTCGCTCAAAATATTAAACCTTGTGGTAGTGCAGCACACTACTTCATTATCACTATTTTTATTTATTTGCCATCCTTGATTGATGTCACTGAATTACATCTTGTTTTGATTATCTGGTTATTATGCACCAGTCAATTGAAAGGGACATAGCGGGGATTCTAACATTTGTGGAGTGTTACATTTTTACTTTTTCCCCGGCCCCCGGGGAAAGTTGGCTGTTACAATCCCCACCCAAATGCATGGCCCTGGTGACTTACCAGATTTTGGTGAGCTGGTTTCCATAATAATCATCGAAAAAGTGACAGCAACCCTACGCTATCTATGTAGTTTACGCGTTCTACGCAATCTACGCATTCCAGGGCGCTTATATATAAGCGCCCTGACGCATTCTATGCAGTCTACGCGATCTACGCAATCTATACAATATACACAATCTATCCATATTGAGGACATGGCGATATGTTCAGGTGATAGATTGTATATAGATAGATGCAGGCACCCACATTGAGGTGATAGATACATAGATAGACACACCCACATAGATGACTGCTTCTTCTAGTGCTATTATTGGGTCCAATCCAATCTCAAATCGCTTATAAGCAGCCATGTTGGGACAAGCGAGCGAGCGCGATTCTCAATACTCGGATCCAATCCCGCTCTGTCATGTCGCATTACATTCCCCGCGAAAAATCCCCGCAAATTTAGCAGATCGTTACTGTCCCCGTCCCCCCGGGAAAATGCAGCGTTACAAGAACGTTTTGCCACGGCCATGTCCCCGTTACACCCCCGCTATGTGTCGGGGGGCGTGGTTTCAATTGACTGGTGCATTAGTGCTATACCCTGTACATTTGGCATTAATTACAGAGTTCTGTCCTTGCTTGGTCAGCACACGGTTAAAATCATTTATCATAGTTTTAATGACGTGATGGTATAACGTTTGTTCCTTGATTTATTTTGCCACCCAGTTTTTGCACTGTTTTGGACAAACCATTTTGTATCTCTTCTCTACTCGATGGTAGCCATTTTGCACCACTGCCTGCCTTTCTGTTCACATGCACAGCATTACTGTGATCCAGAATGGTTAGCTTTGTCATCCATTACAGTATAACTGACATATCCTGCTTTCGCTTTGACTCACAAAGAATGGTACATGGTAGTTCACATACAGCTAGTCATTCTGGATCACAATAATAATTACAATGTGAACAGAAAGCAGGCAGTAGTGCAAAATGGCTCTCGTTGAGGAGAATAAGATGCAAAGTACTTTGTCCAAAATAGTACAAAAATAATACCACTGATTTCCCTAAATATGCAATAGCTGTTCAAGGCACCTCACAATCACAATACTAAATATTAAATAAAGGCCATTAACTGTCTATGTACAAATAACAAATATTAAGCATCGAGTCATTTGTATTTTGTTAGATGTACAGGTATATATGTTAAATAAAACAATAAAAAATATATAATCCTAATTATTAAAATAACAAATAAGAAAAATCTAACAGGAATATACCAAGGTTGAGTGAAAGCTTACACAAAATTGAGAGGCAAAACAAATCAAGGAGCAAGTCATGCTATCATATTAAAACTAAGATAAAATAGAGAAATGATGTTCTTCTGAACAAGGACAGAACTTTGATTATCAGCCTGTAAATAATGCAAACGGCAAATGTATAACACCAAGGCCATCATAAGAAGATGTAACTCAGCGACACCAATCAAGTATAGGAAAGAAATAAAAATAGTGATAATATGAAAGCAGTGTGCTCCGTAGGCAGTGTAGCAATACAAATTGAAATATAGAAAGGTTCATGGTGTACTATAGTATATCTAATTAAATATATGAATACGAGGTCTGATATTTTGTGTGAAGGCCCTTCGTCAGAGAGTCTAGGACGTATCTCTGGTACAGAGATAAGTACGAATCCATTATTTTTTATTACAGATGTGAATAAAACTATAAATAGAACTCACCATAACAATTTGTCGAGCAAATGCTACATATATGTCTGGTTCTTTCAGTTTCATTCGAGCCGCCAGAGTCACTGCTGTAAGAATCTCGTCTCGGTTGAAATTGATAACCCTGAACTTCTTCTGCTTGTAAATTATGTTCAATAAATTCGTATAGGTTCTCGCCTGAGGAACTAGAAGAACTTAAACTAGAATAATCGTCGTCAGATGAACGCTAAACAACGAAACTCATTGTGATCGCCTACAAAACAACAATGCCGTCGAAGGAAAAAGCACGCAGTGACGTCAAAATATGAAAACCGCTGACAATCCGCGTCTGCTCGAAAAAGACAACATGGCGTCGAAACTTGGCGATTTCTCCAACTTTGATTCACTATTTCTCGTTAACTATAAAGAACTACGCTATAATATTTCAGGGTTAAGCTAATTGAGGTAATATGTTTCATATGAACACAACTTGTTTTTGGACTGGAGTTCCCCTTTAAGTTTGCGAGAGAAGTTTTGCAACGGGCGGCCGCTTTTGATGGGAATCAAAACTGCTTTTAATTTAGTAGGGCTAAGTTTCCACATTGCCGTGTTTCACAGTTGGCGAGGACATCATTAAGACCAATGACCCGATCCCTGGTCCTGTGAAAGAATATACAGGATCCTCTGGCTTTGTTGCTAACGAGGGCGGCTGTGACGCTAGGAAACTGGTAGCATCCGCCATTGTTGTTAAACATAAACACGACCCTAGAGCCGAAAGTGTAGAAGAAAATATTTTTTTAAAACTTATAATAATGAGTTAAAGTGTGCAATCTCTCGCTTAAGGTGTATTTGGAGTTCCCTTTTCGACTTCCGGTTTTAGTTAGGTATTATTTACCCGTTGATAAAATTGGGCTACGGCTCATGTCATTTTTGACTACGACTAGGAATAATGCTCTATATAGGTCTTTTTTGCCGGGTGATGCATACGGCATGTGTTTATGTATAATGAACTAGTCCCGTGCCACCAATTTGCGCGCCAATTCTTATGTCCCTTTGACCTTCTTCTCGAATGTAAAACAACAACATGACGATATCAACAAGAACACTCGCAAAAACAATAAACAGTAAAATTCTAATCACTTCGTGACGATCAGTCCTTTGCTACTCAAGTCGAAAGTTTTGTAGATGAAATAAATATATTACGAAACCTATCCGTGTAATCGTAAACTACAACCGTGTGAAAAGTTTCGTCACACCATTTTAGACTTTTTGTTATACCCAAAGCAAACAAGTCTAAGGTATACAGAATATACATTATATATCCACTGAGAATAAAGTAATAATGGCAATTCAAGCCGAGGAAGAAATGCGTCCTTGTTCCCGCAGATAAATATACTCCACCGAAAATTGTGTAAACAGAGATACAATTGCATTGTCATTAAATCGTCCACCACACGAAGCCCTTGTCACAAACGAATGACTTAGACCCAAAGAATATAACCTGACATCGAAATGAAATGGTAAAGACCAAGAAAAAGAAAAGAAAAGTAGGGCATAACTTATAAGACTGGAGCTTTTTAAACAGTTATATATCTTTATTGGACTGTCTTTTGTTGTTTTGGGGCTATTATAATTATTAATAATTAGAAAGTTTAACTTTAAAGCCGTTTTTCTCAAAAGACGATTCCTGATATTGCGCGCAGAATATCTCAACAAGTATTTAAGCTATCTTGATCAAATTTTCAGCGCTAACAGTATATACATTTCTCTTGAAGGTGAAGCAAAATAATTGAATTATGTTCAATTGTAATGAAATAGTAATAGTTTTAGTGAGAGAAATTGTACATATTACCGAACTTTTATTATGGTAATATGATAATAAAGAACCCATTTTAAAAAAACTAAAACAAAAGAGAGTAAAAAAAAATGAGTGAAATTGTTTATATTGAAATTTATTTAAATACGTATAATTTACCTTATATTGGATATGAAATTCAAGATAATGATCCCTCAATATTATTTACTCCGTTTCTTTTAAAGGAATGTTTACTAAATTTTACAGAAGATAAAGAAAAAATAATACCCATTTCATCAAAGATTTTAAAACAACGAATAAAAGTATTAAAAAAAGAAATATATAAGTGTCCCAAAGATATTATCTATAAAGTAGAATGTATGGTAAAATTTATTCAGAATCATGAAAAAAATAATGATTATTTAGGAATAAAAGCAATATTTAATGATAAATCTCAAAGTATACGTCACGTTCTTCAATGTAGAAGTAATACCCTAAAAAAATAAGATGTCGTAAACGAACAGCTAATACAAAAAAATGTTGGATTCATTTAGCAAAACAAAATAACTTACGTATCAAGAAATCAAATATTCCAAATTCTGGTGAAGGATTGTTTGCTTGGAAAAAACCTTTTAAACCCAATCGTAATATTTCTTATTACACAGGTCAAAAAACAACACAAGCCAAATTGGATCGTAATTATGGTAAAAACAATAATGCTGTATATAGTATTTGTAACGATGCAAACAATTGTATTGATGCTTATTTGACAACTCATGCAGCAGCACGTTATGCGAATAATGGGAAACCTGGTTCTATATATAAAAATAATTCCGATTTTGTTTACGATCCAAATAATAAAAAAATGTTTTTAGAAAATATAAAACATATAAAAGCACATGAAGAAATTTTTGCAGTCTATGGTGATAACAATTGGAAGAGAAAACTACCGTCATAACAATGGTTGTAAGAAGAAAAATAAATTGTCGTGGCGGTATGTTTAAGGGGGAAAAAGACAACGTGGCGGTATTTTTAAAGGGAAAAAAGAAAACGTGAAGGAAATAAAACAGTCAGTAAATACAGCAATCTTTTTATAAAATATTTAAAAAGGGCTTAAAAAAGGAGATAATTTAGTAAAAAATATAGCAAAACAAGGAACGAAAAAAATCAAACATCGTTTTCAAAAAGGAGGGGTTGTGTATCATAGACCCAGAAACAATCTTGATAAGATTTTAATGTATTAATTTTTAATAAAAAATAAAAAAATACATTCATTGTATTATTTCGTTGTATAGGAAGATATTATTGTTAATTGAATATTTATTTACATTATAAGCTCGTATTTCTTTAAAATTTACACTGGAGAAATTAGGGTAATACACATTACATTCACATTCCCCTTTACATTTTATACAAGAGTATTTTATAGTTTTATTATAAACAATATAATCATAATATAATGCTATAATACTCTTAAAGCACTCATAAGTAAAACAATGTTTACTATCATAATCAATAATCTTTAAATATTCTCCAATTTGTTTGTTGTTGATACGTGGAATTCGGTTCTCATTCCATGCTTCACATATTTTACGAAGAAATTCATAACATTCTTCAGGAATTTGTTGATTCTCTTGTTGTATAATGTCCATCTCGGGATTTTTCGAACATTCTACTTCCAGTATAAATTTAAACCGCAAGTTGTCTTCATAATCAGATATAGATATTAGTAGATGATATCTTGAATTTTCATCTTCCAAACTTCCTACTAATTGCCAAAAAAACGGATTCCAAAAATCTATATTGTGTTATGTCGTGATTAATCTTATATCCCTCTTGATTTTTGTTCTCTGAAAAATAGCCATTACACTTATGAAAAATTATGGTAACTTCATTTTATTTCAGCAGACTATTATTTGTCCATATCGGAAAAGTTAAGGAAGGCAACTGCTAAAAATAGAGTTAGAGGGACCTTCGTCAAAATGAAATGTTATTCTTCGTCATCTTGAAAAATTATCTTATATATAGACATTTCTATGTAAACCCATCGGAATAAACAATAGTAATATCGTATTCAATATAGGGTTTATCAGCTTGGCCAATTTTAACACCATTTTGTAATATATAATTTTTACCTATAAATTGAATGTTTTGAATCGAAACAAAATCTTCGTCAGGAGGTAAATTATAAGCTAAATCCAGGGGCGGATTTAGACTACGTCAAATAAGTCGTGCGACGAAGTAGAAAATTGTTGATTTAAATATTGTGGATAACTGGATATTGTGTTGTTTATACCATATTATGATTATTATATTACCCTATATTATTGTTTTATTTTTAATATTTATATCCAGCTACGCATGGCACATACCGTGCGAAGTTTCGCCATTTCGAATTTCGAATACAAAAAATAATAATTCGCAGTTTTCCTTAGCCGACATATAGACGTTCGGAGATCCCGAGGGAGATCCCCCTTATTTATCCGCCTACACGCAGGCTAAGTTTTCCGCGCGCTCAAGCAAATAGCCTGAGCTCGGGTTTGACCCTGCCCGGGTAAGATGCAAGCTAAATAGAGTTTTGACCAATTTGATGACTTAGTCACTCGCGACTAGTTAGCCAATTAACATTTCGTGGTACAGCATTCCTGATTGGTTAACATTTATTTTATTGCGAGTTATGATTGGTGGAGAGCCTGAAACGTCATTTTGACTAATTTGAGCCCGTTGAATTCGTCATTACTGTTAGCAGTTGCACGCGCAAATCCTGAAAATTTTCATATAAACATGGCTACCACGAAGGAGCGAGTATATAGCGCGTTGCAAAGATGAAGCGAATTTAAGACAGCTTTACGTTAAAATTTCCGCGAGACTTCTTCATGTGCTTTATGCGCTAAAGCTGATCTTGTTGAACGAGTTGGAAATGGTGTGAATAGGAACATCAACGCCGAGAATTTTACACCGGATTTATACGCGAATAAGAAAGAAAGCCATCTGATTGCTCTAAGGTAAGACCGCTTTAACCATGAATATATTTAGGATTTTTATGGTAATTGCGTTTACCCTTGGGTCTAGTATTGTCTCGCATTATAGCCGAATATTTGTTATTCATGTTAATATTTGAATTTATTTATGAGTTGTCCACTTGTCTTTGTCTATATTCAAATTAAATGGGCTATGTGGCCTTTCGGCTTCGACTCTTCACAGTCTTCTGCATATGTTTTAGTTATAACAGAATTATATGCAGTAGTTAAAACATGAGCGGTCGATGTTTATGGGCAGTTACTGCGAATATTTTAACGAACTTGTAAAATGAATATAATGTACAGGTATGATGCATACTTTGTTTGGAAGTTGTAGAAACGGTACAAACAAATTAGTTTAACTCCGAAAAAGCTCAATTGAGCATGTTAACTTTGATAAAACATTCATGTTTTATTAATCAATGTTTTATCCGTATTTACAAATATTGATTAAATATTAATTTATTTTGAATTTTCATGAATTATTAATGCTTTTACAAAGTACACTATATTAAAGATGTTACTAAGATGTAAATACAAATTAGAATTAAACTTTATTGGACCTACATGTATATGGTACCTGTATAATAAATTAATAACTTAGGCTAAAAAAGCTGTGTTGTCAAATCTATTTACTCTCTTTTATCATTGATAGAGCTGATGTTACTGGAAACTGCATGTACAGATCAGTAGCTTTGCTTCTTGTTGGACGTTTTAGGACTCTAGTGTTTTTACATCTTTTTATACGTTAACTTTATGCATCATTATGGTATTCCAACGTTCAACTTGGCTTTATAATGGTGCTATGAAGAAATTGTGGCCGCTCTATCGAGGAAAGAGAGCAGGACGACTTGTTAAAGAGAGAGAAACATTTCGTCGTTATGAAATTAAGCTGATTCAGCCGAGGGAAACGAAACGTGCCTTCCCTGTCTCAAGTCACCTACGATAACATAGTACAGCGAATTGTATACACATCACTCCGACAACTACTATAACTCAGAAAAAGGATCTACGACTGCTTACGTCCCATCCTTTCTCCTATCAAACGTTGTGTCTTTGGCCCCAAAGATTGACGAATTACGCCATGTTGTTTTGTATTCTGGTCTGAGTTGTATTTGCATAACCGAAACTTGGCTTCAGAGCCATATTAGCGACAATATTGCCGCTCTAGAAGGGTTTATTCTTGTTCGGAGGGACAGACGTGAAATAATTCATGGCGGAGTTTGTATGTTTATTAGAGATACGATTAAATTTACTGTTTTTGATGATCTGGACGATAGTTCTTTTGAAGTACAGTGGGTTAAACTTCGACCAACGCGTCTCCCAAGGGGCTTCAGTTGTATTGTTGCTGGTGTTGTTTACCATCCGCCAAACGCTGATAATTCTGCAATGTTAGACTATTTAACGAAATGTTTATCATCGATAGAATCTCGTTTTTCCAACTGTGGCTTTATGATCGTTGGAGATTTTAACGGATTAAATACTACGCGTCTACAAAGGAGTTTTGGGTTGAAACAGCTAGTAAATTTCACGACTAGAGGACGAAATACACTTGATTTAATGCTTACCAACCTGAAGGATTTTTATGAGGCACCCAGTAAGCGTCCCCCCTTTGGGCTATCAGATCATATGTCAGTAAAAATGAAGCCAAACTCCAGGGACCAACTTCCGAAAACCAATTTCATCATCAAGTCGAGAGATTTACGTCCAAGTAGTCGCCTAGCTATGCGTACATACCTTCAAGCTGTTGATGTACCAGTTATAGTGGACGCCGTGGAGTCATGTGAGGAAAAACTTTCTCGTCTCGAAACGATTATTACGACAGGACTGGACCTTGTTCTACCAATTCTCTCAAAGAAAGTATGTACAACTGAACCGCCGTGGATTACATCTACCCTAAAGAAACTGATTAAAGAACGGAAGAGAGCCCTATCGCGTGACAACCTGCGAGATTTTAAACAGCTACGAAACCGAGTAAATTGTGAACGGAAAGTGTGTCGTGCCAAATACTATCAGGCTAAAGTAGTTCATTTGAAGGAGAGTAAACCAGCAGTTTGGTGGCGAGAGGTGAAAAAACTTAGCGGTTTGGCTCCTGCCTTTGTCACACGAAATAACATTTCTAAACCACTACAACAGCTATATGGGACACCCGACTAAACTAGCTTAGCTAACATCATTAATGAAGCTTTCACTTCGCCAATGCGCAATTTTACTCCTCTGCCTGCTGATTACATCAACGATGTCACAAACAGCCTGCAGATTGATCAAGCCTTTGTTGTTTCGGGCGATTCAGTGCGTAAGAAACTATCGAAGCTCAATCCGACCAAAGCGCAAGGACCTGATGGTATTCCAGGGTGGTTACTGAAAGAAAATGCTGATTTACTTTTTGAAGCTGTCACTGACATCTTGAATTGTTCCTACCGAGAAGGTCACCTCCCTTTGTCGTGGAAAGAAGCAAATATAATACCAATACCAAAGAAAACCCCGATTCAAGATGTGAATAAACATTTACGCCCAATCTCCCTAACCCCTATCTTATCGAAAGTGGCGGAAGAATTTGTCGTGGATATTTACGTAAAACCAGCAGTTATGGAAAAGCTCGATGCCCAACAATTCGGAACCGTTCCTCGTTCATGCACTACACATGCGCTAATTAGCATGATGCACTCGTTGGCAAAATCCACAGATGGGAATGGCGCCATTACTAGAGTAGTCCTTTTCGACTTCAGGAAAGCTTTTGATTTAATTGACCACGGCGTTCTTGCAAAAAAGTTATCCAATTATAACATCCCAAGGACAATTATGTGTTGGATCTTGGATTTTCTGATGTCTCGAAAGCAGAGAGTGAAGTTGAGCAATGATTGTTATTCGGAATGGGGGTCTGTCCCGGCAGGTGTACCTCGGTCCCTGGTTATTCCTAATAATGATTAACGACCTGAAAGTGGATAATGTAGATCTTTGGAAGTACGTGGACGACACTAATCTTGCAGAATCAGTGAAGAAGGAAGAGTTTAGCTCCATGCAAATGTATGTAGATGAACTTATTACAAAGACTGAGGCGGACGGTTTCCAACTCAACGAGACAAAATGTAAAGAGCTTCGTGTTAGTTTCTCGAAGTCTAATAACGTGATTGAGCCGATTGTAATCAACGAAAAGAACGTCGAAGTTGTCCCTTCTGCAAAACTGTTAGGTTTAACGATATCAAACGACCTAAAGTGGAACACTCATATCGCGGAGATTTGTAAGAAAGTAGCATCGCGTTTGTACTTTCTTAGACAGCTTAAACGTGCTAAACTACCAACCAAAGATCTTACTCTATTCTATATCACTTGCATTCGCCCTATAACAGAGTACGGGTGTGAAGTTTTCCATGGCTCATTACCTCTATATTTATCCGACGATCTAGAGAGTCTACAAAAGCGTGCCCTACGTATTATACACCCGAACTGTCTTATAGCCAAGCTTTACAAACGGTGAACTTTGGAACACTGTCCAGTAGACGACAAAGTTTAAACGATAAGTTATTTCAGGAAATTATCGATGATAATTTACACAAACTGCATAAACTATTGCCTCCTAGAAACAATAGTACCGTATGGTTACGCAACAGACGCATGTTTCAGCTTCCAAAATGTAAGACAAATAGATTGAAGAACAGTTTTATTCCATACAATTCCTATAGATACTCGTATTAAGAATGTAATTATAATTTTATAAAATTTTAGTGTAACATATAAATATATACTTTTTAATGTAAAGGTTATTATAATTCAGCCTTTGATGCTGTAAGTTATAACTTCAATGAACTATCTATCTATCCATCTATCTATCTCGATACTGATGACATCAATGGAGCTTTTCTTGCCTTATGATTATTATTATGAGCAGCCTTGTTTCTCTTCTGTCTTTGAAGCCCATAAGAACAACCCATTTAAATCACTGTCAGGTATGGTTGCTATATCTGTGTCCTTTGATGCTATATATAGATGACCTGGTTAAGGCAGAAGCTGTTTTTAACTGTAATGATAAGAAGTGGTGTGGGTGTTTAATTCTTTATGTTTGCTGGCTTCATCTGCTTACTGGTAGAAATATATATTATTCAACCAAAATTTGTATATTGTGCTCGTGTGAAACCAGCTCCATTCTTGGAAGACCTGAACGTACTGTTTTGCTATGAAGGATCACTTCCCTCTTATGTCACATTTAAAAATAATCATTATGTATCATCAAGGAAAGGAAGTCAATTTCTTTCTTGCTAAAATCTAAAACAATGTGTTCAATCAAAATTGACAGTTTTTCCTTCTAATAGTATTGAAATGATTGAAATGCCTCCTTTATTATCCGGTACCTGTGCTGTATCTCAGTCTGTGCAACAACCACCCAAATGGCTGGATGACATTTTCATCTTCAGCTAGCATGGGTACTCCTGATTTGCACATACATGTACAGTAGTCTCTCCATCATCGCATACAGTTGTTGCATTGGCTCCACATAATGATGCCACTAGGTTAGTTTCGTCATCAAATTTGGAAAATAGAAATGAGTTTGATGTATATAGCATTCTATAGGGAGAAAGTTATACGTATGAAGAATTCTGAAATTAAGAATCTGATTAAGTATGTCTTTGTTCCTGTTCAACTTTACCAATTTCCAAAGACTAATGGAAGAAGTTCTAGGAGGGTATTTCTGATTCTTGTGATATTCCATGTAATTTAAAATTAGATATATATAGTACGTGCTGCACTACACTACACTTGTTTCATTGTGAATTGGTTATGATTGTCATCTTTCCTTCTAACAAATTGGAGGAGGGTATTTATGATTCTTGTGATAAAAAATTGTATCTGATTCTGTGTGATATTCCATAATAATGTAATTTAAAATTAAATATATATAGTAGTGTACATACTACACTACACTTGTTTAATTGTGAAGAGGAGGTGAATTGGTTATGATTGTCATCTTTCCTTCTAACAATTTGGAGGAGGGTATTTCGGATTATTGTGACAAAAAATTGTATCTGATTCTGTGTGATATTCCATAATAATGTATATAATTTAAAATTATATATATCTATATTTCATTTATAATAAATATATACAGTACATGCTGTACTACACTACACTTGTTTCATTGTGAAGAGGAGGTGAATTCGTATGATTAGCAATTACCATCTGCAAAGTTTTCAAAAATCTGCAAAGAGATTTTTCTGATAATTGTATCTAAGACCAAATGATGTTACACTACGTTGTAAGACGTTACACTACGTTGTAAGACGTTACCCTACGTTGTAAGACGTTACGCTACGTTGTAAGACGTTACGCTGCGTTGTAAGACGTTACGCTACGTTTTAAGGCGTTACGCTATTTGTAAGAGGTTACGCTGCGTTGTAAGACGCTACGCAACCTTGTAAGACGCAACGCAACCTTGTAAGACGCTACGCAACCTTGTAAGACGGTACGCAAGTTGGGAGATGTTACACTACATTGTGACACGTAAGAAAAATGCGAAGCTGTTTTGGAGCGCTAATTCGGACCCTGACAGTTTAAAAATAAATATATACAGTACAGAACATTCTGCACTACACTTGTTTCATTTAGTTGTTTCACTCTGGGGTGCTTTTGAGTTTTATATTCGTCTGAAGTTCTGATACACAAAGGTTTGCTTGCGTAATAATCAGCTACGCACCATGTTCCTAATCTGAGTCACTCCACGACCGATCTGGTCAACCTACCTGATCAAGTAAACGTAATCCAATTGCTGAAGAACTGTGGAAAGTGTCAAGAAGAGGACTGAAGAAAGTATGAAAGATTACCCAACTTAGGCTAGGCCCAGTCAATGGGCAAGCCTGTCCATGTCGGAATCATTGTCTACATCATAGTTAATACTTCAACAATATGTTTTCAGTGTTTCCTAGGCATGTTAATGAACTCTGATATAGAGCGAAACGGTGTGACCACCCTACATGTATGGTCATCAGTTTTGTATTTGTTGTTTATTTGTTGATTACAATTGTATAAGTTATAAAAATTGTTTTTCAAACTATTAAAAACGGGACTATACAAAATGAAGCAATTCCAATTTGAACTAAATATTATATATTTAGATTGATATTGTACTCACTATAGTGCCCTCACAACGCAGGAAATGAAAAAAACTGCTAGATCCGCGCCTAGCTAAATCTACAAAATGTTTATTATTGTTAAAGAAATTTTTCTCGGGTTCAATAAACAATTGATTAGGGCTAAAATCCCAATTCAACCTCTTCGAATGTCTCTTTTAACTTGAACAATACTCCATCCTAATGCCTCTTGATATTCTTCACAAATATTATATTTAATTTTAAATCGTTACTATGAATTATTTTTCGTTTATACCAATTTTTTTTTCGTGCTTCTAATTCTCCCACACGATAACTATGTTTTGCTGTTTGAAATTTTTTATGGTTATCATATGTCAATGAAAAATCAGTAAATAAACCAGGAGATCGACTATTTACACTAATTATATTACCGTTAACAAAACTCGATGGTATTACACCTTGTATCCAAGGAACTTCTTGAAAATTATATTTTTGTGTTTGTGTAATTTTTAAAGCAACCGTCGCGTATTTTTTTGGATGATAAAGCCAAAACCGTTCACTTTGATGGATGATTTTTTTTCTGACTCATTTTTGCTTTCCAATAAGACAAATATAAAAAATCAAGAACATTTTATTTATACTATATGTATAATGATATCATTTTTTGTTATATATTTAAATGTACAAATAGTTTCTATGATCATCTTATTTTTTTTAAAACTTCTCTCCTATTTTTACAAAAATATTGTTTTTGACAACATGTACATCATTAACAAAATAAAAACGTTCTAATGTACGTTTTATTTTTAAAAATAAGCATTTCTTAAATGCACTTTTGCTAATTTTTTAAACAATCTTTGTGTTTCTAAAAAAAAGGAAAATACATTCAATATTTTTTTGTTTTTTTAAACCAAAAGACACTAGGGTATTTAATTTTTTAAATTTGAGAAAAAAATAATACTTCATTTTGTCTTTCAATATTTTTTCTTTAGAAAAATTTCAGGAGAATAATTTTTAAAAACTAAATACCTTATCATACATAGCTAGTACGGCTATAGTGTTCATTATCGTCATCTTCTAATTTACGAAACAAACATGCAGCAAATAAAAGACATTCAAACAAACTACAATGATGCAATAAACATGTTGGTTCGCTAGTATGAAACCAACACTTTCTTGGTTTAAGATTATAAAACGAAAGTAAATAATCGTACTTCTTAATTCCAAAATATTCAAGAATAACACAATATAAAATAGTTTTTTCTTGAAGTGTTTTAACTAAAGAAGATTATTTATCACCACCTTTATCACCGATAATAGCATTCGGTGAAAAAACATTACGAAATAAAAACATTAATCTATTTATAAGTTCTCACTTTGACTAAAATAATGTCTTGATTGTTTTTCAGATAAATAGTCTAAACCATGGCATCGGTATTGATAGTAGACGGTAGAACGTTCCCTGCGAGTTAGTTCCTTGTAGGGTTTTAATTTGTCATCATAACAATGATAAATAAAATACTTCTTCGTTTGAAGTTCGATAAGAGTTACTTCACGATAACTGGGTCTCTCACCCTTAAACTGGTAACATTAACAATCCATTATATGAGTGATATGGGATAAAAAAAATATTTTCTTGGGATATTTCTTCTTTACATTTGTTTAATGCACAGTTATATTTACCCGTATACAACTCCTCGATACTGAGCTCTTCAGATTTTTCCTGTTGATTGTCAGCTGGTAATTTTAGAGGGATGTAGTCATCTGCTTCTTTAATTTCTGTTTCGCTGTTCCCGTTCTTCTTCTCAAATATCTTTGCCATTCTCTCTCTCTTACACTCAGAGGGTTATTTAATTATTTTCGAACCAACACCTATTTTTATATGCGTTATTATGCGTTACTGTGGGTTAGTATGGTTTGACCAATCAGAGCGCGTTCATTAAAGCGTTCATGTCATACAGATAATTTGTAATAGTCATGAACAATGATTGTGTGTTGCGGGATTAGAGACGCAAATCCATAATTAGCGACTTGTTCTAAACACACCCCCTTGCTGTCAATTCAGTTGATTTGTAATAGTCATGAACAATGATTATGTGTTGCGGGATTAGAGACGCGATTTCATAAGTAGCGACTTGTTCTATGGTGTCAAATCAGTTGATTTATTAATACTCGTGGGATTAGTTTATACGTTGTAGTTACAATAGTACTTTCAAATTTATCAAATCAATTTCGTTTTAAATTCTTCATGAACACTTACTGTGTAAGATCAAACGGTGTAGGGGAATATATATATTTTTTTAGAAATGGAAAAATAGTATATAATATACAAGTCGATTTTTTATACTCGTTCCTTCATTGGTTTTGAGAATGTAGTTGAAAATTGGTAATAAAAGAACCTATAAGCAAGCTAATGAACAATAAATCAATATAAAGACGTTATTGAAAATTGTTTATTATATACAACATTTTCGTAACCGTTACATTGGATTATTATTTGCTGTCTGTGACTTATGTGACTATTACTATGGTGGAATTATTGAATGTGTGGAAATTGATTCGAGAAATATTGGAAGGGGTTATAGATATTACGCATGTATTGAAAAAATGAAAACTGAAATGACCAAGATAATGCAAGGATTGGAGAATCGTAACAGATAAACAACAACATATAATACCCGTAGTTCATACACAACGAAAATATTTTATTTATGGTGGAAAACTATGTTCGCGTTACCCGAACTTACTATTAATATCGTCTCAAACATTATTTAAATCTATATTTCATTTAAATAATAATCATTCAGATAATTTTTTTATTGAAATTCAAACAAGTTATTACCCCAGAAATGATATTTACCATTTTATTTATATTACTATTACTGATGATCAAACTAATCTTACAATTCCTAAACCCATGGGATATGGATGGTCTTATCTTTGTAACATATTACATTGACTTAATCGTTGTTTTAGTCGTGAATTTACATATTGTTGTATTTATTTATTATTTTTAGATCCTTTTTATTTGAAGGCTACTTTTTATTATCTTCACGATTTAGATAAATTCGAGAAGTAGTGAATCAACTAGCAAGTTGTTTTATTTTCTTTTGCAAAAATCATAACCCTATATCAAAGATTAACGCTGGGGACGATAGGGTTTATAAATTTAATCTCGATAAGATTGTTAAGCTACTGATAACGAAACCTCCACCTATTACCTGTTGTTATAAAAATTGTCAGAATTACTCTTATTGGTTTAAAATGTTTTATAAAACGAGTGTAAATTATAATTTTAAAGTAAGTTTATTTTCTGACTTGTTAAAAATAATAGTATTATACAAAATAATACCCCTATTAGTTTACAATCCCCCCCCCGCATTTGGATATATTACATAATTATACTGTAAGTGTAAGGATTACAGCTGATTATACTAGGTCAAACACTTTTATTATTAAGAGTATTATAGAAGCATATAATATTAACTATGAAGATCCTGATATTATAATACATAGTATTGAAAAATTGTATTTAGACTAATTTCAAAAATTCAAAGATTATATTCAACAACCAAAACCAAGTGTTATGTTTTTTTTCATTGGGGAACAAAATCAATTTAAGATGAGAATTCCTAAAATCTAAAATTGTTTGATGCACATACAATTTTATATAATATTCTTCATTATCAATATCTAAAAAACATAGGATTAAAGCAAAAATATTAATATTTGTCCAATTTCATGTCTATTCATCCGATTATATACATCCGAAAGTTCACTTGGATTTTTAGAAAACAAATATGCTCTTTAAAAAAATTCTCATAATCGTCAAGACATTTCCACACAGTTTTTTCCATACTTTTATTGATTTTTATTTCAAAACGTGCCAGTTCTTTTACCAATCGTTTTTCCATAAGATCACTGGTAATTTTTTTTAGAACGCCATCGCAAATATTGTTTATTTATATATAGTTTATCAGTATATATATTCGTAGACAGGAGATGGCGGTGAAATATACTTCGCTTGCGGTGGGAGAGGGGGAAGAGAAGGTGAAATATACTTTGCTTGCGATGGTGGCGAATTATACTTTGCTTGCGATGGAGGCGAATTATACTTTGCTTGCAGTGGTGGCGAATTATACTTTGCTTGCGATGGAGGCGAATTATACTTTGCTTGCTGTGGCGACGAATTATACTTTGCTTGCGGTGGAGGCGAATTATACTTTGCTTGCAGTGGAGGCGAATTATACTTTGCTTGCGATGGAGGCGAATTATACTTTGATTGCGATGGCGACGAATTATACTTTGCTTGCGATGGAGACGAATTATACTTTGCTTGAGATCGCGGTATCGACTGTAGTTGTGTGATGTCCTTACTTTTGTGATGTTTTACTTTCTTTCTTCTGATTTCTTGTACAATTTCTTGACTGCATGTATCTAGTTCGTCATCTGAAAATTTCATCCCCATTTTATCTATCGTTTTTCGATATTTGTTCGCGAGAACAAATACAGCTAAAACTTTATACGAATGACGATAATATTTCACTTCTAAATTACTAAGCGACTAACGACTAACTAACTTGTTTACAATTACTTTACGGCTTTTTATAGTCTTTGTCTATCTTTGCATAATGCTAATCTGTTAAACACGCAATACAACTATTTAATAACAATACTAATAGCGCTCGATTCCTTCCGCTAGAACAGTTTATAACGTTCGATTATAATTCGGTCCAAAGTTCAGTCTAAAATAATGTATAATAAAGTTCGGTCTAAACGATTAAAGTTTGTAAATATAATAACATGATAAACATGCAATACTAAAACGTATTCATTAGTTCCTTCTAAACATTATCCCCTCCTTGACAGGCTTTAGACTGACAAGTTCATACATACACGTACAGCTCCAATTAATCGATTTTTAGCGGTGCCAACTTCGTTATCGATCTCACCATCGTCTTATTTCCAACCTGAACCTTTGCCACTCGCACATGATTATCCTTACCAGGGAATACTTCAACAATACGTCCTAACGGCCAATGTCCTCGTGGTTGATCAGGAGAAATAGCAAGTACAAGATCTCCGACTTCTAGGTCACGATTCTTGATTGTCCACTTTGCTCGAACGTTGAGTAGTGGTAACCCGTAGTTCCCGAGCTGCACCAACAAAATTCGTACCACAATCACTAATAATTTCTTGTGGATATCCCCTACGGCTCGTCATTCTGGTTAGGCACCTCATAAAACTGTCCGTGTCCAAGCCATAGGCCATCTCCAGGTGCACTGCTCGGCTGAGGAAACACGTAAATAGGCATAACCAACGCTTCTCTCTTCGTTTTCCTCTTCCTTGCACGGTGATAAAGGGACCACCAAGATCTACCGAAATTCGAGCAAATGCTTTCAGAGGCAAACGAAACCGCGTCATCGGCAACGGAGCCATCACTTGTGAGGCAGCTTTTGCTCGTCTTCTCTTGCATTCGTTGCATTGATTTTCCCATTCGCGAATTTCTTCTCGGGCGGCAACAATCCAGAATTTCGTTGACACGTTTCCAAGCGTATGATTAGTTCCTGTAATGTGCTTACCGATTTCGTGGTAGTGCTTTACGATTAGCTTCGTTATCCAACTTCCTCTTGGCAGAATAATTGGAAATCTGACGTCGTAAGGTAAAAATTCCGCGTAACTCAGCCGACCGTCACATCGTAGCAGTCCATCGTCATCGATCTTCGGCATCAGCTTCAAGAGTCGACTTTTTTGTGGAAGTGATTTGCTTTCACGAATTGCTACAAACTCTTCAGTGAATGCTTTTCCTTGAGCATCTCGAATACAACTTCGCTGGGCTTCTTCCACTTCGTCAGGCGTTAGTGAACTGATTTTCACTATGGCTTCGAGAGTTGTTCACGAATCTTAGAACCCAGGCAAGAACGTGGGTTAGCTGCGTCCAATTTGACCACTTCGTTGGTTCAAGTTTCCAGTCGTCGCTACTGGACCGTACTTTCGATGGCCATGGTGATTGACATGATATGTAGGTTTTCTTCACTTCGGTAGGAACGTCGTTTCCCTTTTCAATTATACTTCGTGGCCATTCCAACTCTTTCATCTTTAGAAATTTCGGACCATACCACCACAATTCACTCTTGCTCAATTCTCGGGCTCCAACTCCTCGGGAACACATCTCTGCAGGGTTTTCTTTAGTATCAATGTGCTGCCACTGTTTGGGGTCCGTATGACTTTGAATCACTCCAATTCTATTAGCTACGAATGGACGGAACTGTCTTCCTTTTCCACGAATCCAATAGAGGACGTTCATACTATCACTCCAAAATCTTGCTTGCGACACTGACATACCCAACGAGGTTGCAATAGACGTTGTTAGGTGAAGTCCTAATACAGCCGCCATCAGCTCGAGACGAGGGATACTCATTGGTGCAAGAGGAGATACTCGCGTTTTTGAAGCAATGATGACCACGCGAACAGTTCCATCTTCGAGGTCAGTTCGAAAATAACAAACTGCTCCATAAGCGTCATTCGAGGCGTCGACAAAGGTAAGAAGCATCGTTGACTTCACATTAGGTGAATTCTGCAGGCATCGAGGTATTGTTATGGTTTGGATTACGACGAGCTCTTCGAACCATTCTTTTACACGATTATTAACATCTGCATCAATTGAATCGTCCCAATCTAATCCCTTGGACCATAACTCTTGGAGAAGAATCTTCGCACGAACGACGAAGGGAGAAAGGAATCCCAACGGATCAAAGATTGTCGATACCTTGCTCAAGATTGTTCTCTTTGTCAAAGGTGTTTCCACTGGTCGATTTACAACTTGGAAGGAAAAGACATCTTCTGACGCCAGCCACAGGACACCCAATGTCTTGGTCACCAGAAGACTGTGTCGGTCCAGGTCGATTTCAGTGGCGCGATCTTCTTTCGGAATAACTGCAAGCACGACTGGAGAATTCGACAACCACTTTCGAGGTTCCATTCCTGCTTTTCCCCAAAGGTCGATTAGTTGTCGATGCAATTCGATCGCAATTTCGTTGGTCTTAACTGAGTCCAACGAGTCGTCCATGTAGGTGGATTCTTTAATAGTCGCGGCGGCAAGTGGAAACTCCTTCTTGTAGATCTCTGCGTTTTCTTGTGATACAAACTGGGCACGAAATGGATCGGATGCATCGCCGAAGACAATTATCTCGAACTCGTATACGTCTGGTTCACGTTCTGGCTCTAAGTTTCTCCACAGGAATCGGAAATATGAACGATCCTGAACCGGAATTCGGATCTGCAAATACATTTATTTTATATCACATACTACGGCTACTTGATAACGGCGAAAACGCACAAGGACATTGAACAAACTGTTTTGTAGTTTGGGACCAGGTAGAATCTCATCGTTTAGAGAAGTTCCTCGATATTTAGCACTCGCGTCGAAGACGATCCGTGTTTTTGTTGTCGCCTTATCTGGACGGATTACTGGAAAGTGCGGAAGGTACCACACCTTTCCGTCAGGCTTCGTTGCTTTCGATTGATCCACTTTACGGATGTATCCTTTCTGCTCGTAGGCTTGAATAGTTGTTTCGTAGGCTTCTCCAATAGCCTTCTGTCGCAACAATCTTTTCTCTGTATTCTCTAACCGACTAACCGCCATTTCATAGTTGTTTTCTAACGTAGGATGATCTTTCAGCCACGGTACAGCAACTTGATATCGTTCACCATCGTTCCCTAGTGATCGTCGAACTTTATTTAATGCGAGCTTCTCTTCATTTGTCATAACTTTCGTTTGCGGTATCGTTCCCATGGAATCCACTTCCCAGAATCTCTTCAATGAATGATTAATCTCATCGAATATTTTTGGTCTTGTGAAGAAAGTGAAGGCCAAATTCGTTCTAGGAATTGAACAACTGTCTTTCTTGTTCAAACGACCAATACAGGACCACCCCAACGGTCCAAGTCGTGCCATTGGTTCACCAGGCTGACCTTTAACATCACATCGGGAATAATGTAGGTCGATATGGTCTTGCCCAATCAGCACGTCAACTACCGAATCCGTCGCGGCTTCGGGAAAATTACACACTTGTAAATGAGATCAGCGGGCTTGATGGTTTCTCCAATCTACGATTCGATACTTTCCGGTAATCTGGTGTGGACAAGTGAAGGCACTAAACGGAACTTTCACACCACCGTCACAACTTTCCAATATCACCTCAACTGGCATTGAATCGAACGTCTCAACGCTATCATTTAAAACTTGAACAGTCACTGGTTCATATGGAACCGATAAACCGCGTCGTGATCTGATTTCTGTTCACCTACGGTTGTGGAATCTGGCACAACTTTGAGCGATCGTTCGGCGGCCTTCGTACTGGCTTCCTTTCGGTCGTTCTTGTTTAACTTCAAATTGAACGGTCTGTGAAGTAGCTTGTGGTGAGTATTCTTACAGCCATCAATCCCACATTCTTTCGAACTATAGCAATCTTTGCCATGATGATTACCAGAGAGGCAACGAAAACATAATTGTTTATCTTTGGCCAATTTCCATCGCTGATCCACACTCCAATCTTTCGTAAATTTGAAGCAATCCCACACGCGATGACCGATCTTTTCACAACAAACACAGGCACGGCGATTCTCAAATCGACTTCTTTCGTTTCCCTGCATCGTGGCGCAACTGCGTTGTGTCTTCTTTTCGTAAGGCCTCCTCTGGTTGAACGATGCTAGGCCTTCTCTGCTTTCCTGGGCACGAACACGGTACTCTGTTTCGTCGATCATCCAATCACGTAACATTTCCAACGATTCATCGCGATGATTTTCTTGCGACCAGCGAAAATAAATAGAGAGCATCGGTTTAGGAATTTTCTCTATTACCAACGTATATAACATGCTATTTGGTTTCAAGTCGCTCCAACGACGTTGTTCCTTAAGCATGACCACAGTGCTGGCCAAATGATCTGTAAACTTCTCAACATCTTCGAGATCTCGCTCTCGTAATGGCACCATATTTCTCAGTTCATCTAGATAGTTCTTGGCTTGACGACGATCACCACCAAACTTTCGCTTCAAGGTGTTCTTCGCCTCCTCGTAAGCTACTTCTGAAAATCCCAACTTGACTATCGCTTCTTCGGCCTTTCCTTCGAGGCACGATTTCAGTTGAATCATCTTGTATTTTGCATGTTCGTCAGTGTCGTCGACCATCGTTGAAAATGCCGCCCAGAAATATTCAAATTTCGGTATATGTATTGGCTGCAGCTTTCGGTCAATTCCACCGTACGACCCTGATTTAATAGACTTATATATTGTTATTATTGACTGGTGACTGCCAGGTAGATTTATCTCTTTGAAATAATGAATAACCAATCAAATCATCATCTTTGAAATCCGCATCGTCTCGGGAAATCTTGTCTTCGTATCTTGCATTCTTGCCAAGCCCCTTGCGAGCCCCGTCGCCTTGACTGTTCTCGATATTGTCCATATAAATGTCAGCTTTCTCGATTCTAGCTCGCCATTCTTGACTTCGTTTAACTGTGTCCAATAACTCCGATTCAGATGTGGAAGGCTTTTGAAGCGTAGTTGATAAATAAGCTTTCACCGACGCCATATCTTTGTCCGCACCAGTGCTAACGACATCAAGTTCATCTTCGGTTTTAACAGCCCTTTGGTCCTCCCCGGTTTGCCGGTATGTTGCAATAAGCTCCTCGATTATATCTAAAATTTCGTACTTTTTCGCTTCGAAAGTCTCCAAAGTCTCTAGTATAGCCTCCCGGCATCTCTCGCGTCTACCATCAAGCGAACAAGGCTTGTGTAGACCTTTGTAAGCTGCATCTTCTTCACTCGCTTCTCTTTCTTTAACCGTTCTATTTGAGAGGCGAATTTCGTCATGGCCAGCGACTATTCTCCTGTCTGCGACTCACGATCGACATCCAATTCGTCTGTGTCCTTCGACATGATTCACACTTCCTTCTTCAAATGTAAACCATTTCCTGCTAGCAATTTTGTTCGCGAGAACAAATACAGCTAAAACTTTATACGAATGACGATAATATTTCACTTCTAAATTACTAAGCGACTAACTAACTTGTTTACAATTACTTTACGGCTTCTTATAGTCTTTGTCTATCTTTGCATAATGCTAATCTGTTAAACACGCGATACAACTATTTAATAACAATATTAATAGCGCTCGATTCGTTCCGCTAGAACAGTTTATAACGTTCAATTATAATTCGGTCCAAAGTTCAGTCTAACATTGAATTTTCTAAATATAACAAGACGCCCGCTAGGCGTTAACTCGGGCTACTTTAGGTTAGCCTGTGCAAGCTAGGGCAGGCTATACTTTAATTCTTTGGCATATTGAAGACTATGGTGTAACATGCTAAACAGCTTGAAGAAACATTATTTCTTCCCAAAACCAACATTTTGAACCAGAAACATATTTATAATTTTAGTGCATTTATAATTTGAGCATGCTCGCCTCATTTAGGGACCGGTCATTATTTATGGATCGATATACTGGGTTGGGTAAAATTCACCCTGGGTCATGAAATATTTTGCCCTCATTTCTACGGGCTATGACATTTTTGTGTTCATCAAGTGTAACACACCATATAAATTAAAAAGTGTATAATAAAAAAGTGTAAAACACAATAAGATGAGCACAAGCACACATAACAACAAAGTGTTTGTGTTTTTAGTGAGACAGAAAAAACAAAACCATAAATTTTCTTCTTACATTCTTTCTGTTCATGTGTGAAACAGCATTTTAAAAGTTCTGAAAAGGTCTCATCAGTGTGGAAATGCACCAGTCATGCAACTTTCAAAACAACATGCATATATTTCATCGGATGTGCCCATGATCTCACAAGGATCAACCTTATTAAATTCACCAATTATGCTTGTTTGACAGGCTTCAAAAATGTTATTCCCGGATAGTGGGTCGAGAAAATATTTGAATTAATAGCTCTCTCTCTCCAACCCAGTAAACCCTATAAATAATTACCATGGTCCTGAATTAGTATTGGATAATTGACAAATTACTGTGATGACATGGTTACTGAGAACTCAGATACCGAGCCAGCTTGCCTCCATGTAATCCAGGACAAAAATCACTTTTAAATGTGTGTACAATTATGTGTCTGGCTGTGCAGATCAACTAACATGCAGTTGGCAAACAACAACAATTTGTGTTGGGTGAGGGACAATGAAAATACATGGCTGCACAAGATGTCACTGGAAAACCAGCGAACAATAACAAACACTTCATCGATTGGCCGGAATTGATCTGGATTGGATTTGGTCTGGGTGTCAGATACGAGATGTTCATTTTTATTAAGCATCTGCATTCGATATGAACAAGTCGATACATAGCTATAGGTCAACCGTGTATTTAATTCATTTTGCCAACTCAACAATGACGACAGTTCAATCAAAACCAAAGCTGTGTCTAAATATTATTACAAAATGTGTGAATAGACAACTAATAAAATGTATATATAATATACATTCATTTACCAAGCCAATATATTACATAACTTACACATATTATATAGATTAAGATTTGATGAAATTATAATGATAACAAGAGTATCTGACTTTGAGTAATTTATCAGCAATATAAACTACTAAAGATAACTGGGAACTTTTTGCATTGTGAAATACTGAAACAGAGTTGTTTGATGATTTATTAGGCAAAACCTGTGACTGTGCATGGACAGTTATACTAAATCACTACAAACTATAAACTGTTGAATCGCATATAACGGTTAATGATCACATCGACTTTATTTTGCATGATATTTGCAACAACAAAACACATAAACAATACAAGCAAAAATAAAACAAATGACAAATATTACAGTTACCTCAATACATTTAACGTATTTCAATTACCGTCTGATTTCAATACAGCATTCATATAACCTATCAAGTCGGCTTCATCGACGACAACGTTCTTCGTGCTTCTTTTTCTTCGATTATCGTGGAAATTGTAGCTTGTTTGAGAGATTGATTTCGAGTTTGCACTGGGCTGTGACGAAAAAGCTGTTGGGATCTATGATGCAACAAGATACTTCCCAGACACATAACTTCGAACACTTCCAAGCAATCGCTGGCAAAAACACTTCGCTTTATAGTCACGAAAAAGTTGTCGGGATCTATGATGCAACAAGATACTTCGTCGCGCGTACAAAGATTGAGACGCCTGGGTACGAGGCAGTGCCTCAGTTTCGCAAAGCCTGTTGGGTCCATAACTCGACCAAAAAAATATGACCAAAAAAACTAATAACACTGGAACCTAAACTCGGCTAAAGCCCGAGTAATTAGCATTTGCGCACTCACGCGCACCCACCGCATTGAATGTCGATAACGTTAATTCACATTAGAGTATTAGAATATACATGTAAGGCAATTAGAACAGACAATATTTCAAAAGCAATATCGAAAAAATAGGCAAACCGGAAAGAAAACGTCAACATTATTTCACCGGCTAATTTTCAGACAATCCTGGCAAAAATTAATTGGGACACTTGTACAAAAGAACGCGATCGTCACAATTCACAAGATTGCCCAAAAGAACGCCGCACCCCCCCCCCCCCCCCCCCGTGCAATGTTGGCAGGAAAAATATTAATAGCACACTGGGTTTGGTGCTAATGATGAGCAACATTGTTTTGGGGGAGAGGGGGGCTGAATTTTGATGTTCTGAAGGAAATTTCATTTCCGGAACAATTTTCTACTGATTGTCCCAATAATTTTTGCCAGGATTGTCTGAAAATGGCATTTATGAATTTAGGCGTGTTTTTGCTGTAATAATGAATCAGAATGGCGGGAAACATTAGGTATTGTAATTGCATCAATACAGCGCGTAGAATTTTTGAGAATATATTGGAGTGGCGCAAAAAATATGTATCTTCTCAGTACATCGGAATTCATGTTCACGCGCGTGCCGAAGTCGTCCTGACAAAAGACATACGTATACATAACAGCGACCGCTTAGCAGTAATCTGCATAATGATTGTGGGTGACTATTATGGTTAGGTTTAGGGTTAAATAGGGATAGTTAGGATTAGGTTAGGATTAGCATTTAATAGGATATATATGCGAAGGTCTACGTTCATTTAGTCTATTAGTTCATTTCGCGAAGTCTGTTTGGGGCAGCGAAGGTAATATAGAAGATTTCACCTCAAATTTAGAGAGTCGCATGATTCTCATAGCGCAAACGAAAGCCGTGAAAATGATTCTGTTAATTGTTCAGCCACCAGAACTATTTACCTTGTCACATACTTCGATGAAGACACCCCCATCTTTTGCACAAGCAAACTACGTACCATTGATATTTATCAAGAATGGTACGGTAGACGATAGATAGACATAGATGATGGCCGTGAAGTGGAAGATTATATCATTCAACTACCAAATCCCTCTTAATCGTCAGATGGAAATTCCGCCGTGTAGACTGACATTTGTTGCGTGCATAATAAAATATGGAAAGCCATTCTATAATTATATATGCTTACGTCATGTTCCGATAGGCGACGGTAAACAGGCGATTTACCTCTTTATTTAACTATTACAACATGAAAGAAGGAATCATACAACATTTTTCGCAGTTATAAATTGTTTGCATGGTTGAAGTAGTTAAATGAAAAAGAAACGTAGTCATAATGATGCACATGTTATGATTTCTCACGGTAAACAACGGAAAACAGCATTGCATGAATAATTAAGAGTCAAGAGTCATTTTATTATATGGAAGGGGGTAGATATGTTTACCGTCGTATAATTTTCGTTTGCTTCCATTACTACCCACTTACCGGTTGGGAACCGAGATATATTGTTTTCGCATTAAATATGTGATTACTGCACACAATGTTTGCGCCGCTGCAAGTGAAAAATTGCATGTAAGTGTTTGTTTACCGTCGAAGAGAACTATAACCACCTAAACCGGAAGTAAGTGAGGATAAAAATCAAAATAACCCAAAAAGAGTGTGTGTAGTATAAATTTCAGCGGAATCAGCCCGCTTCACGTCTCTCCTGACGCTTATCGAGGACTTTTCCTTCACATTACATATCCTATATGCTGTAGATTTAGAAATACCACATTTTCTTGCCAGTTCACGATAACTAAGATTTGTCTGATCTCTATAAAACAGAACTAAAGCTCTGCTCACAGCGCAGATTTTCCTCGCCATGTTGCATGAACTCTTCAAAATAGATGCTGATGATTGGGATGTTAACATTAATGCAATAAACATATAATAATTAGCATTTGCGCACTCACGCGCACCCACGTGCACCCACCGCATTGAATGTCGATAACGTTAATTCACATTAGAGTATTAGAATATACATGTAAGGCAATTAGAACAGACAATATTTCAAAAGCAATATCGAAAAAATAGGCAAACCGGAAAGAAAACGTCAACATTATTTCACCGGCTAATTTTCAGACAATCCTGGCTAAAATTAATTGGGACACTTGTACAAAAGAACGCGATCGTCACAATTCACAAGATTGCCCAAAACAACGCCGCACCCCCCCCCCCCCCCCCCGTGCAATGTTGGCAGGAAAAATATTAATAGCACACTGGGTTTGGTGCTAATGATGAGCAACATTGTTTTGGGGGAGAGGGGGGCTGAATTTTGATGTTCTGAAGGAAATTTCATTTCCGGAACAATTTTCTACTGATTGTCCCAATAATTTTTGCCAGGATTGTCTGAAAATGGCATTTATGAATTTAGGCGTGTTTTTGCTGTAATAATGAATCAGAATGGCGGGAAACATTAGGTATTGTAATTGCATCAATACAGCGCGTAGAATTTTTGAGAATATATTGGAGTGGCGCAAAAAATATGTATCTTCTCAGTACATCGGAATTCATGTTCACGCGCGTGCCGAAGTCGTCCTGACAAAAGACATACGTATACATAACAGCGACCGCTTAGCAGTAATCTGCATAATGATTGTGGGTGACTATTATGGTTAGGTTTAGGGTTAAATAGGGATAGTTAGGATTAGGTTAGGATTAGCATTTAATAGGATATATATGCGAAGGTCTACGTTCATTTAGTCTATTAGTTCATTTCGCGAAGTCTGTTTGGGGCAGCGAAGGTAATATAGAAGATTTCACCTCAAATTTAGAGAGTCGCATGATTCTCATAGCGCAAACGAAAGCCGTGAAAATGATTCTGTTAATTGTTCAGCCACCAGAACTATTTACCTTGTCACATACTTCGATGAAGACACCCCCATCTTTTGCACAAGCAAACTACGTACCATTGATATTTATCAAGAATGGTACGGTAGACGATAGATAGACATAGATGATGGCCGTGAAGTGGAAGATTATATCATTCAACTACCAAATCCCTCTTAATCGTCAGATGGAAATTCCGCCGTGTAGACTGACATTTGTTGCGTGCATAATAAAATATGGAAAGCCATTCTATAATTATATATGCTTACGTCATGTTCCGATAGGCGACGGTAAACAGGCGATTTACCTCTTTATTTAACTATTACAACATGAAAGAAGGAATCATACAACATTTTTCGCAGTTATAAATTGTTTGCATGGTTGAAGTAGTTAAATGAAAAAGAAACGTAGTCATAATGATGCACATGTTATGATTTCTCACGGTAAACAACGGAAAACAGCATTGCATGAATAATTAAGAGTCAAGAGTCATTTTATTATATGGAAGGGGGTAGATATGTTTACCGTCGTATAATTTTCGTTTGCTTCCATTACTACCCACTTACCGGTTGGGAACCGAGATATATTGTTTTCGCATTAAATATGTGATTACTGCACACAATGTTTGCGCCGCTGCAAGTGAAAAATTGCATGTAAGTGTTTGTTTACCGTCGAAGAGAACTATAACCACCTAAACCGGAAGTAAGTGAGGATAAAAATCAAAATAACCCAAAAAGAGTGTGTGTAGTATAAATTTCAGCGGAATCAGCCCGCTTCACGTCTCTCCTGACGCTTATCGAGGACTTTTCCTTCACATTACATATCCTATATGCTGTAGATTTAGAAATACCACATTTTCTTGCCAGTTCACGATAACTAAGATTTGTCTGATCTCTATAAAACAGAACTAAAGCTCCGCTCACAGCGCAGATTTTCCTCGCCATGTTGCATGAACTCTTCAAAATAGATGCTGATGATTGGGATGTTAACATTAATGCAATAAACATATAATAATTAGCATTTGCGCACCCACGTGCACCCACCGCATTGAATGTCGATAACGTTAATTCACATTAGAGTATTAGAATATACATGTAAGGCAATTAGAACAGACAATATTTCAAAAGCAATATCGAAAAAATAGGCAAACCGGAAAGAAAACGTCAACATTATTTCACCGGCTAATTTTCAGACAATCCTGGCAAAAATTAATTGGGACACTTGTACAAAAGAACGCGATCGTCACAATTCACAAGATTGCCCAAAAGAACGCCGCCCCCCCCCCCCCCCCCCCGTGCAATGTTGGCAGGAAAAATATTAATAGCACACTGGGTTTGGTGCTAATGATGAGCAACATTGTTTTGGGGGAGAGGGGGGCTGAATTTTGATGTTCTGAAGGAAATTTCATTTCCGGAACAATTTTCTACTGATTGTCCCAATAATTTTTGCCAGGATTGTCTGAAAATGGCATTTATGAATTTAGGCGTGTTTTTGCTGTAATAATGAATCAGAATGGCGGGAAACATTAGGTATTGTAATTGCATCAATACAGCGCGTAGAATTTTTGAGAATATATTGGAGTGGCGCAAAAAATATGTATCTTCTCAGTACATCGGAATTCATGTTCACGCGCGTGCCGAAGTCGTCCTGACAAAAGACATACGTATACATAACAGCGACCGCTTAGCAGTAATCTGCATAATGATTGTGGGTGACTATTATGGTTAGGTTTAGGGTTAAATAGGGATAGTTAGGATTAGGTTAGGATTAGCATTTAATAGGATATATATGCGAAGGTCTACGTTCATTTAGTCTATTAGTTCATTTCGCGAAGTCTGTTTGGGGCAGCGAAGGTAATATAGAAGATTTCACCTCAAATTTAGAGAGTCGCATGATTCTCATAGCGCAAACGAAAGCCGTGAAAATGATTCTGTTAATTGTTCAGCCACCAGAACTATTTACCTTGTCACATACTTTGATGAAGACACCCCCATCTTTTGCACAAGCAAACTACGTACCATTGATATTTATCAAGAATGGTACGGTAGACGATAGATAGACATAGATGATGGCCGTGAAGTGGAAGATTATATCATTCAACTACCAAATCCCTCTTAATCGTCAGATGGAAATTCCGCCGTGTAGACTGACATTTGTTGCGTGCATAATAAAATATGGAAAGGCATTCTATAATTATATATGCTTACGTCATGTTCCGATAGGCGACGGTAAACAGGCGATTTACCTCTTTATTTAACTATTACAACATGAAAGAAGGAATCATACAACATTTTTCGCAGTTATAAATTGTTTGCATGGTTGAAGTAGTTAAATGAAAAAGAAACGTAGTCATAATGATGCACATGTTATGATTTCTCACGGTAAACAACGGAAAACAGCATTGCATGAATAATTAAGAGTCAAGAGTCATTTTATTATATGGAAGGGGGTAGATATGTTTACCGTCGTATAATTTTCGTTTGCTTCCATTACTACCCACTTACCGGTTGGGAACCGAGATATATTGTTTTCGCATTAAATATGTGATTACTGCACACAATGTTTGCGCCGCTGCAAGTGAAAAATTGCATGTAAGTGTTTGTTTACCGTCGAAGAGAACTATAACCACCTAAACCGGAAGTAAGTGAGGATAAAAATCAAAATAACCCAAAAAGAGTGTGTGTAGTATAAATTTCAGCGGAATCAGCCCGCTTCACGTCTCTCCTGACGCTTATCGAGGACTTTTCCTTCACATTACATATCCTATATGCTGTAGATTTAGAAATACCACATTTTCTTGCCAGTTCACGATAACTAAGATTTGTCTGATCTCTATAAAACAGAACTAAAGCTCTGCTCACAGCGCAGATTTTCCTCGCCATGTTGCATGAACTCTTCAAAATAGATGCTGATGATTGGGATGTTAACATTAATGCAATAAACATATAATAATTAGCATTTGCGCACTCACGCGCACCCACGTGCACCCACCGCATTGAATGTCGATAACGTTAATTCACATTAGAGTATTAGAATATACATGTAAGGCAATTAGAACAGACAATATTTCAAAAGCAATATCGAAAAAATAGGCAAACCGGAAAGAAAACGTCAACATTATTTCACCGGCTAATTTTCAGACAATCCTGGCAAAAATTAATTGGGACACTTGTACAAAAGAACGCGATCGTCACAATTCACAAGATTGCCCAAAAGAACGCCGCACCCCCCCCCCCCCCCCCGTGCAATGTTGGCAGGAAAAATATTAATAGCACACTGGGTTTGGTGCTAATGATGAGCAACATTGTTTTTGGGGGAGAGGGGGGCTGAATTTTGATGTTCTGAAGGAAATTTCATTTCCGGAACAATTTTCTACTGATTGTCCCAATAATTTTTGCCAGGATTGTCTGAAAATGGCATTTATGAATTTAGGCGTGTTTTTGCTGTAATAATGAATCAGAATGGCGGGAAACATTAGGTATTGTAATTGCATCAATACAGCGCGTAGAATTTTTGAGAATATATTGGAGTGGCGCAAAAAATATGTATCTTCTCAGTACATCGGAATTCATGTTCACGCGCGTGCCGAAGTCGTCCTGACAAAAGACATACGTATACATAACAGCGACCGCTTAGCAGTAATCTGCATAATGATTGTGGGTGACTATTATGGTTAGGTTTAGGGTTAAATAGGGATAGTTAGGATTAGGTTAGGATTAGCATTTAATAGGATATATATGCGAAGGTCTACGTTCATTTAGTCTATTAGTTCATTTCGCGAAGTCTGTTTGGGGGCAGCGAAGGTAATATAGAAGATTTCACCTCAAATTTAGAGAGTCGCATGATTCTCATAGCGCAAACGAAAGCCGTGAAAATGATTCTGTTAATTGTTCAGCCACCAGAACTATTTACCTTGTCACATACTTCGATGAAGACACCCCCATCTTTTGCACAAGCAAACTACGTACCATTGATATTTATCAAGAATGGTACGGTAGACGATAGATAGACATAGATGATGGCCGTGAAGTGGAAGATTATATCATTCAACTACCAAATCCCTCTTAATCGTCAGATGGAAATTCCGCCGTGTAGACTGACATTTGTTGCGTGCATAATAAAATATGGAAAGCCATTCTATAATTATATATGCTTACGTCATGTTCCGATAGGCGACGGTAAACAGGCGATTTACCTCTTTATTTAACTATTACAACATGAAAGAAGGAATCATACAACATTTTTCGCAGTTATAAATTGTTTGCATGGTTGAAGTAGTTAAATGAAAAAGAAACGTAGTCATAATGATGCACATGTTATGATTTCTCACGGTAAACAACGGAAAACAGCATTGCATGAATAATTAAGAGTCAAGAGTCATTTTATTATATGGAAGGGGGTAGATATGTTTACCGTCGTATAATTTTCGTTTGCTTCCATTACTACCCACTTACCGGTTGGGAACCGAGATATATTGTTTTCGCATTAAATATGTGATTACTGCACACAATGTTTGCGCCGCTGCAAGTGAAAAATTGCATGTAAGTGTTTGTTTACCGTCGAAGAGAACTATAACCACCTAAACCGGAAGTAAGTGAGGATAAAAATCAAAATAACCCAAAAAGAGTGTGTGTAGTATAAATTTCAGCGGAATCAGCCCGCTTCACGTCTCTCCTGACGCTTATCGAGGACTTTTCCTTCACATTACATATCCTATATGCTGTAGATTTAGAAATACCACATTTTCTTGCCAGTTCACGATAACTAAGATTTGTCTGATCTCTATAAAACAGAACTAAAGCTCTGCTCACAGCGCAGATTTTCCTCGCCATGTTGCATGAACTCTTCAAAATAGATGCTGATGATTGGGATGTTAACATTAATGCAATAAACATATAATAATTAGCATTTGCGCACTCACGCGCACCCACGTGCACCCACCGCATTGAATGTCGATAACGTTAATTCACATTAGAGTATTAGAATATACATGTAAGGCAATTAGAACAGACAATATTTCAAAAGCAATATCGAAAAAATAGGCAAACCGGAAAGAAAGAAAACGTCAACATTATTTCACCGGCTAATTTTCAGACAATCCTGGCTAAAATTAATTGGGACACTTGTACAAAAGAACGCGATCGTCACAATTCACAAGATTGCCCAAAAGAACGCCGCACCCCCCCCCCCCCCCCCCCCCGTGCAATGTTGGCAGGAAAAATATTAATAGCACACTGGGTTTGGTGCTAATGATGAGCAACATTGTTTTGGGGGAGAGGGGGGCTGAATTTTGATGTTCTGAAGGAAATTTCATTTCCGGAACAATTTTCTACTGATTGTCCCAATAATTTTTGCCAGGATTGTCTGAAAATGGCATTTATGAATTTAGGCGTGTTTTTTGCTGTAATAATGAATCAGAATGGCGGGAAACATTAGGTATTGTAATTGCATCAATACAGCGCGTAGAATTTTTGAGAATATATATTGGAGTGGCGCAAAAAATATGTATCTTCTCAGTACATCGGAATTCATGTTCACGCGCGTGCCGAAGTCGTCCTGACAAAAGACATACGTATACATAACAGCGACCGCTTAGCAGTAATCTGCATAATGATTGTGGGTGACTATTATGGTTAGGTTTAGGGTTAAATAGGGATAGTTAGGATTAGGTTAGGATTAGCATTTAATAGGATATATATGCGAAGGTCTACGTTCATTTAGTCTATTAGTTCATTTCGCGAAGTCTGTTTGGGGCAGCGAAGGTAATATAGAAGATTTCACCTCAAATTTAGAGAGTCGCATGATTCTCATAGCGCAAACGAAAGCCGTGAAAATGATTCTGTTAATTGTTCAGCCACCAGAACTATTTACCTTGTCACATACTTCGATGAAGACACCCCCATCTTTTGCACAAGCAAACTACGTACCATTGATATTTATCAAGAATGGTACGGTAGACGATAGATAGACATAGATGATGGCCGTGAAGTGGAAGATTATATCATTCAACTACCAAATCCCTCTTAATCGTCAGATGGAAATTCCGCCGTGTAGACTGACATTTGTTGCGTGCATAATAAAATATGGAAAGCCATTCTATAATTATATATGCTTACGTCATGTTCCGATAGGCGACGGTAAACAGGCGATTTACCTCTTTATTTAACTATTACAACATGAAAGAAGGAATCATACAACATTTTTCGCAGTTATAAATTGTTTGCATGGTTGAAGTAGTTAAATGAAAAAGAAACGTAGTCATAATGATGCACATGTTATGATTTCTCACGGTAAACAACGGAAAACAGCATTGCATGAATAATTAAGAGTCAAGAGTCATTTTATTATATGGAAGGGGGTAGATATGTTTACCGTCGTATAATTTTCGTTTGCTTCCATTACTACCCACTTACCGGTTGGGAACCGATATATATTGTTTTCGCATTAAATATGTGATTACTGCACACAATGTTTGCGCCGCTGCAAGTGAAAAATTGCATGTAAGTGTTTGTTTACCGTCGAAGAGAACTATAACCACCTAAACCGGAAGTAAGTGAGGATAAAAATCAAAATAACCCAAAAAGAGTGTGTGTAGTATAAATTTCAGCGGAATCAGCCCGCTTCACGTCTCTCCTGACGCTTATCGAGGACTTTTCCTTCACATTACATATCCTATATGCTGTAGATTTAGAAATACCACATTTTCTTGCCAGTTCACGATAACTAAGATTTGTCTGATCTCTATAAAACAGAACTAAAGCTCTGCTCACAGCGCAGATTTTCCTCGCCATGTTGCATGAACTCTTCAAAATAGATGCTGATGATTGGGATGTTAACATTAATGCAATAAACATATAATAATTAGCATTTGCGCACTCACGCGCACCCACGTGCACCCACCGCATTGAATGTCGATAACGTTAATTCACATTAGAGTATTAGAATATACATGTAAGGCAATTAGAACAGACAATATTTCAAAAGCAATATCGAAAAAATAGGCAAACCGGAAAGAAAACGTCAACATTATTTCACCGGCTAATTTTCAGACAATCCTGGCTAAAATTAATTGGGACACTTGTACAAAAGAACGCGATCGTCACAATTCACAAGATTGCCCAAAAGAACGCCGCACCCCCCCCCCCCCCCCCCCGTGCAATGTTGGCAGGAAAAATATTAATAGCACACTGGGTTTGGTGCTAATGATGAGCAACATTGTTTTGGGGGAGAGGGGGGCTGAATTTTGATGTTCTGAAGGAAATTTCATTTCCGGAACAATTTTCTACTGATTGTCCCAATAATTTTTGCCAGGATTGTCTGAAAATGGCATTTATGAATTTAGGCGTGTTTTTGCTGTAATAATGAATCAGAATGGCGGGAAACATTAGGTATTGTAATTGCATCAATACAGCGCGTAGAATTTTTGAGAATATATTGGAGTGGCGCAAAAAATATGTATCTTCTCAGTACATCGGAATTCATGTTCACGCGCGTGCCGAAGTCGTCCTGACAAAAGACATACGTATACATAACAGCGACCGCATAGCAGTAATCTGCATAATGATTGTGGGTGACTATTATGGTTAGGTTTAGGGTTAAATAGGGATAGTTAGGATTAGGTTAGGATTAGCATTTAATAGGATATATATGCGAAGGTCTACGTTCATTTAGTCTATTAGTTCATTTCGCGAAGTCTGTTTGGGGCAGCGAAGGTAATATAGAAGATTTCACCTCAAATTTAGAGAGTCGCATGATTCTCATAGCGCAAACGAAAGCCGTGAAAATGATTCTGTTAATTGTTCAGCCACCAGAACTATTTACCTTGTCACATACTTCGATGAAGACACCCCCATCTTTTGCACAAGCAAACTACGTACCATTGATATTTATCAAGAATGGTACGGTAGACGATAGATAGACATAGATGATGGCCGTGAAGTGGAAGATTATATCATTCAACTACCAAATCCCTCTTAATCGTCAGATGGAAATTCCGCCGTGTAGACTGACATTTGTTGCGTGCATAATAAAATATGGAAAGCCATTCTATAATTATATATGCTTACGTCATGTTCCGATAGGCGACGGTAAACAGGCGATTTACCTCTTTATTTAACTATTACAACATGAAAGAAGGAATCATACAACATTTTTCGCAGTTATAAATTGTTTGCATGGTTGAAGTAGTTAAATGAAAAAGAAACGTAGTCATAATGATGCACATGTTATGATTTCTCACGGTAAACAACGGAAAACAGCATTGCATGAATAATTAAGAGTCAAGAGTCATTTTATTATATGGAAGGGGGTAGATATGTTTACCGTCGTATAATTTTCGTTTGCTTCCATTACTACCCACTTACCGGTTGGGAACCGAGATATATTGTTTTCGCATTAAATATGTGATTACTGCACACAATGTTTGCGCCGCTGCAAGTGAAAAATTGCATGTAAGTGTTTGTTTACCGTCGAAGAGAACTATAACCACCTAAACCGGAAGTAAGTGAGGATAAAAATCAAAATAACCCAAAAAGAGTGTGTGTAGTATAAAATTTCAGCGGAATCAGCCCGCTTCACGTCTCTCCTGACGCTTATCGAGGACTTTTCCTTCACATTACATATCCTATATGCTGTAGATTTAGAAATACCACATTTTCTTGCCAGTTCACGATAACTAAGATTTGTCTGATCTCTATAAAACAGAACTAAAGCTCTGCTCACAGCGCAGATTTTCCTCGCCATGTTGCATGAACTCTTCAAAATAGATGCTGATGATTGGGATGTTAACATTAATGCAATAAACATATAATAATTAGCATTTGCGCACTCACGCGCACCCACGTGCACCCACCGCATTGAATGTCGATAACGTTAATTCACATTAGAGTATTAGAATATACATGTAAGGCAATTAGAACAGACAATATTTCAAAAGCAATATCGAAAAAATAGGCAAACCGGAAAGAAAACGTCAACATTATTTCACCGGCTAATTTTCAGACAATCCTGGCTAAAATTAATTGGGACACTTGTACAAAAGAACGCGATCGTCACAATTCACAAGATTGCCCAAAAGAACGCCGCACCCCCCCCCCCCCCCCCCCCCCCCGTGCAATGTTGGCAGGAAAAATATTAATAGCACACTGGGTTTGGTGCTAATGATGAGCAACATTGTTTTGGGGGAGAGGGGGGCTGAATTTTGATGTTCTGAAGGAAATTTCATTTCCGGAACAATTTTCTACTGATTGTCCCAATAATTTTTGCCAGGATTGTCTGAAAATGGCATTTATGAATTTAGGCGTGTTTTTGCTGTAATAATGAATCAGAATGGCGGGAAACATTAGGTATTGTAATTGCATCAATACAGCGCGTAGAATTTTTGAGAATATATTGGAGTGGCGCAAAAAATATGTATCTTCTCAGTACATCGGAATTCATGTTCACGCGCGTGCCGAAGTCGTCCTGACAAAAGACATACGTATACATAACAGCGACCGCATAGCAGTAATCTGCATAATGATTGTGGGTGACTATTATGGTTAGGTTTAGGGTTAAATAGGGATAGTTAGGATTAGGTTAGGATTAGCATTTAATAGGATATATATGCGAAGGTCTACGTTCATTTAGTCTATTAGTTCATTTCGCGAAGTCTGTTTGGGGCAGCGAAGGTAATATAGAAGATTTCACCTCAAATTTAGAGAGTCGCATGATTCTCATAGCGCAAACGAAAGCCGTGAAAATGATTCTGTTAATTGTTCAGCCACCAGAACTATTTACCTTGTCACATACTTCGATGAAGACACCCCCATCTTTTGCACAAGCAAACTACGTACCATTGATATTTATCAAGAATGGTACGGTAGACGATAGATAGACATAGATGATGGCCGTGAAGTGGAAGATTATATCATTCAACTACCAAATCCCTCTTAATCGTCAGATGGAAATTCCGCCGTGTAGACTGACATTTGTTGCGTGCATAATAAAATATGGAAAGCCATTCTATAATTATATATGCTTACGTCATGTTCCGATAGGCGACGGTAAACAGGCGATTTACCTCTTTATTTAACTATTACAACATGAAAGAAGGAATCATACAACATTTTTCGCAGTTATAAATTGTTTGCATGGTTGAAGTAGTTAAATGAAAAAGAAACGTAGTCATAATGATGCACATGTTATGATTTCTCACGGTAAACAACGGAAAACAGCATTGCATGAATAATTAAGAGTCAAGAGTCATTTTATTATATGGAAGGGGGTAGATATGTTTACCGTCGTATAATTTTCGTTTGCTTCCATTACTACCCACTTACCGGTTGGGAACCGATATATATTGTTTTCGCATTAAATATGTGATTACTGCACACAATGTTTGCGCCGCTGCAAGTGAAAAATTGCATGTAAGTGTTTGTTTACCGTCGAAGAGAACTATAACCACCTAAACCGGAAGTAAGTGAGGATAAAAATCAAAATAACCCAAAAAGAGTGTGTGTAGTATAAATTTCAGCGGAATCAGCCCGCTTCACGTCTCTCCTGACGCTTATCGAGGACTTTTCCTTCACATTACATATCCTATATGCTGTAGATTTAGAAATACCACATTTTCTTGCCAGTTCACGATAACTAAGATTTGTCTGATCTCTATAAAACAGAACTAAAGCTCTGCTCACAGCGCAGATTTTCCTCGCCATGTTGCATGAACTCTTCAAAATAGATGCTGATGATTGGGATGTTAACATTAATGCAATAAACATATAATAATTAGCATTTGCGCACTCACGCGCACCCACGTGCACCCACCGCATTGAATGTCGATAACGTTAATTCACATTAGAGTATTAGAATATACATGTAAGGCAATTAGAACAGACAATATTTCAAAAGCAATATCGAAAAAATAGGCAAACCGGAAAGAAAACGTCAACATTATTTCACCGGCTAATTTTCAGACAATCCTGGCAAAAATTAATTGGGACACTTGTACAAAAGAACGCGATCGTCACAATTCACAAGATTGCCCAAAAGAACGCCGCACCCCCCCCCCCCCCGTGCAATGTTGGCAGGAAAAATATTAATAGCACACTGGGTTTGGTGCTAATGATGAGCAACATTGTTTTGGGGGAGAGGGGGGCTGAATTTTGATGTTCTGAAGGAAATTTCATTTCCGGAACAATTTTCTACTGATTGTCCCAATAATTTTTGCCAGGATTGTCTGAAAATGGCATTTATGAATTTAGGCGTGTTTTTGCTGTAATAATGAATCAGAATGGCGGGAAACATTAGGTATTGTAATTGCATCAATACAGCGCGTAGAATTTTTGAGAATATATTGGAGTGGCGCAAAAAATATGTATCTTCTCAGTACATCGGAGCCGAAGTCGTCCTGACAAAAGACATACGTATACATAACAGCGACCGCTTAGCAGTAATCTGCATAATGATTGTGGGTGACTATTATGGTTAGGTTTAGGGTTAAATAGGGATAGTTAGGATTAGGTTAGGATTAGCATTTAATAGGATATATATGCGAAGGTCTACGTTCATTTAGTCTATTAGTTCATTTCGCGAAGTCTGTTTGGGGCAGCGAAGGTAATATAGAAGATTTCACCTCAAATTTAGAGAGTCGCATGATTCTCATAGCGCAAACGAAAGCCGTGAAAATGATTATGTTAATTGTTCAGCCACCAGAACTATTTACCTTGTCACATACTTCGATGAAGACACCCCCATCTTTTGCACAAGCAAACTACGTACCATTGATATTTATCAAGAATGGTACGGTAGACGATAGATAGACATAGATGATGGCCGTGAAGTGGAAGATTATATCATTCAACTACCAAATCCCTCTTAATCGTCAGATGGAAATTCCGCCGTGTAGACTGACATTTGTTGCGTGCATAATAAAATATGGAAAGCCATTCTATAATTATATATGCTTACGTCATGTTCCGATAGGCGACGGTAAACAGGCGATTTACCTCTTTATTTAACTATTACAACATGAAAGAAGGAATCATACAACATTTTTCGCAGTTATAAATTGTTTGCATGGTTGAAGTAGTTAAATGAAAAAGAAACGTAGTCATAATGATGCACATGTTATGATTTCTCACGGTAAACAACGGAAAACAGCATTGCATGAATAATTAAGAGTCAAGAGTCATTTTATTATATGGAAGGGGGTAGATATGTTTACCGTCGTATAATTTTCGTTTGCTTCCATTACTACCCACTTACCGGTTGGGAACCGAGATATATTGTTTTCGCATTAAATATGTGATTACTGCACACAATGTTTGCGCCGCTGCAAGTGAAAAATTGCATGTAAGTGTTTGTTTACCGTCGAAGAGAACTATAACCACCTAAACCGGAAGTAAGTGAGGATAAAAATCAAAATAACCCAAAAAGAGTGTGTGTAGTATAAATTTCAGCGGAATCAGCCCGCTTCACGTCTCTCCTGACGCTTATCGAGGACTTTTCCTTCACATTACATATCCTATATGCTGTAGATTTAGAAATACCACATTTTCTTGCCAGTTCACGATAACTAAGATTTGTCTGATCTCTATAAAACAGAACTAAAGCTCTGCTCACAGCGCAGATTTTCCTCGCCATGTTGCATGAACTCTTCAAAATAGATGCTGATGATTGGGATGTTAACATTAATGCAATAAACATATAATAACAAGACGCCCGCTAGGCGTTAACTCGGGCTACTTGATCGGCAGCTTGCGGCGGCGGGGTAGACAGTTGGAATTAGAAAACACACTCACTTGTCTTATATTACAAAGGATAATTTTTTTATTTATTAATATTATACATGTATGGAGAACCTAGATCTGGACAACATATAATTCATTTACTGTATATGGTATTTTACTGTCAATTATTATGACACAGTATTGTGACATTTTGTGTACATATATTCTAGTTAATTCAGTTGCTGTTTATATACAGTACTGTTTTGATAGTGTTCACAATTTTCATTTTTTAAAACTTGTCTTGAGATGCAAAACTGTTTTGATGGTGTTCACATTTTTCAATGGATATTTGGACCAGGATAATGATACATCAGATGATTTGTAATTGCCATGGCAACAGAACATGTTCATCCTTTAGCTAAAGATTGCACAGTCACACTGTTTATCGTCGATATATTCAGACCATTTTTGCTATTTATAGTCTTCTTTAACAACTCCACATGAGAATTCTTTATAAAAGAGAGATGTACTTGTACAGTACGAATGCCAAAACATATGTAGTGAATCAAGTTCGCAGCTTTGACCTTTGTTGACATACAGTCGCTTGGTTTGGTAATGGCAATGTTACAATCACAATGTATTCCATCGATTCAAGCATGTGGTCAAAGCAAAGTTATTTTGGTGGGCAGTGAATGGTGACTTGAAATTCCACTGAGTTTGTAATCATGAATCATGATATTTTCAATGGCGTATGGGAATTATGCCAGTGAATTTCTGTCTTTGTTGACTTTGTGGACTGCGCATTGATGATTAAATGCCTTTACCACTTTATTCCACTCCGGTGTTAATTTGACTGCTCTTTCATTATATGATACTATAGTCCAACTCACAAATCCAACTGTGTGGTCGTAGATGCCCTTTACTTCAGATACCAGACGTGTTAATTGGGTTTGCCATTTCATTAATACCAATTATATATTATGTCAATGTTATAAGGTCATTTAATATACACCAGAGTATTAAATTGGTCGTAAGTTGTACAATCCCAATGGCAATGATGCCTTAATGTGAATATTGCTGAGGCTTTTATGATTCTACCAGATCTTTAGCTTTGTCTGAAATATGAAAGAGAGAGAAAATATGTGTGTTAAAAAGCAATTAAGCTATGCATGCATAGGAACTTTGAAATATTAAAGAACAGTTACATAGAGATTCAGTACATTTTTTTACTTACATTAATTTGTTGTCCCATATGGTTTGGTTGTCCAGGTGTTTTAAGTCCTTTTCAGGACAGAGGCACCGAGTATAGGTGCATCATCCCAAGTACAATTAGCGCAGCGTAACTGCACCAATTCTGGGATGGACCATTTGAAAACTTTGGGAGAGGGGTAAATAAAATATTTCTAAGCATGACTTTTTTCATTCTATGAAAGCTCTGCAGGATTCGGTTTTGGACAATAAAGGGGTAACCGTTATTTATTAAAGTTGTAAACAGTTTGCCCTTTATATTGCCTGCAGGATTTTTTGATCACTTTCCCTTGCACAGAAATTGTCACCCTCTCCCTGCAAGATTTCCAATGGCCCACCCCTTATTGATAAAATGATATGGTTTGTGAATATAACAATGTTAGATGTATGGACGTCAGCGGAAACGTAATGTACAATTGGTGTAAGATAAACTTGCTTGATAACAATTGCCAAAAAGAATTGGATAAACTATATGTAATTAATAATAATTTATAATATTTCAATTAATGTGACAAACATAATTAATACTCCCTAGTTGCAATATTGTACTATGATTTTGATAGCATCATGATCAGAATAATACACATTGACTACATAATTGTCAATTATTTGAAACACTGTGGATCGAACATATATATGATCTAATAAGCTACCAGAAGATATAAATGTAGGTTTTGTTACAATCTGAGTGTAATTGAGAGATTCCATTAAAGATTTTAGTGGTTGAACTTGATTGTCATTCAAGTAATTAATATTAAAGTCACCAAAAATCATGTCAATTGTATAACTATTAATGACGTATGCCAAACAATCTACATATTGTAGGATGTTGGAGGCTTGCTTTCGATACAGCAAAAGAAAAGTTCTTTTTTCTTGGGATTGACTATTAACCACATCAAATTTTAGTGCATTTAGTGAAGGAAAATATTCATAGTGTTTGATTTCTACAGTATTTCTAGTGCAAAGTGCCATACTCGAATATTTATCAGTATCATGATCTTGACGGTGGAGTTTGAAAGGACTGAGATTATTTAAAATTTCATTGTCAAAATCCTGAGGTAGTAGTTGGGTTTCAGTAAGAGCTATGATGTCACTGTTGAAAACTCTTAAATCAAATTTAATATCGATGCTATGTTTTTTGAGAGATCTTATATTTAAAAGTGATATGGTTAAAACATTGAAATTGTCTTGCAGTACAGTTGTTAAATGTGGTATCATACATTCATTTCGTAGTCTTTGGTATTCTTCAAGAACTTTAGGATTTGCTTTAATATGTTTACTCTCAATTTGTCCTAAAATATAGAGACCTTGTAAAGAAGTTGCACGGCTTAAGGCAACATAAATTTGTCCATAGTTAAATGCTCTCTGTTTTATTAAGTCAGAACTGATTACAACTTTTTCAAGTGTTAGTCCTTGAACTTTATGTACAGTACATGCCCAAGCAAGTGTAACAGGGAATTGTACTCTCTGTATTTCTGGGGAAGATGCTTTACCTGGTCTTATTTTGATCTTTGCTAGTACAGGTTCAATGGGAACTACTTTGTTTATTCTTGCAAAAGGGTTGCCACAAGTATTAGTTAAGTCTTTACCAGCATTTGGGTCATCAAATTTGATATAAAGAACAGTTGGTCTTTGGGTATTTTGATTGACATCAATTTTGAAGACAGTTCCCATTTGTCCATTGATGAGTCTATCTGGAATACTGATATTTGTTGTAAGCATTACTCTAGCTCCTTCTTTAATCAGAATTTCATAATCAAGTCCACCTGTTTCAGACCGTCCTCTTGTTAATACTCTATCAATATCTTGTTTCCTTACATTTGTTGGATATTGATCTTTAGCTTTAAGAATAAATAATGATCCAGAAAGTTCTTCTAGTTTTTTCTTGTTATGTTTATCAACAGGAGCATTTTCAGCCCAGATATGAATTGCATCTGATGGATAATTAGGGTCAGATGGGGTTATTGATCTTGATTGGATTATCTGAATGTCATTTTCTGTTTGAGTAGCAGTCCTTATTCTGTTAAGAAGTTCAATAAATGCTTGGTCATTTTTCTGTCTCATGATTTCACGAAGTTCTATCATTTTGAAGACTCTCCATGGATGGCATAGATTAAACATATCATTTTTGTAAGAATCAAATACAAATCTCTTACGTATTGGTGGAAGTTGGCAAAGATCACCTACAACTATAATAGTAATTCCTGCAAATAGCAAAGAACTTGTGGTGCCAAATATTCCTTTTAATCTTTTGGTGGACATGAAGTAAGGTTGTGTTTCCAACCATAGAAATTTCATCTATTATTATTAGCTTTAGGTCAGATAATAATAGTCTTAGTTGTGTTTTCTTTTGGTCTGACATTGCAGGTACATTATCACCAGTTTGTATAGGAATAGCAAGACCAGTATTAATAGTTGTTCCATCAATGTTTATTGCAGCTACACCTGTTGGTGCCATGAGAAGAACTGTCGGTAATTCAGGGTTAATAGGAGGATGTCTAAAAGTTTTAACTGCTGTATGGTATATTGTTTTAATTAAGTGACTTTTTCCTGCACCTCCACCACCAGTTAAGAAAAGGTAGATTGGTTCTATTTCAACAGGTTTTAAGGTGTTCATGTTTTTCATTGTATTCCTACACCATGTAAGAAATGTATCATATGCATGACGTTGCTCCATGTTCAAGGACCTCACAGTTTCACGTAATGTATCATCAGAGATCTCTGTTGGTCGGTTGTAAGAAGTAATTGCTCCAGTGGTATGCTGATTAGATTGTGGTGTTGAGTCAAGATGTGATGGTAATTGTTCATTAAATGATTCATGTGGGATTGAGTCATCTTGTATTTCACCTTGTAAATCTGCATTTTCTTGATCATTTATCGAATCAAATGAACAAATAATATTACCCTGATTAGATTTTAATACTTGAAGAGCCTCACTAACAGCATCTGCATCAGGTTCAAATATTGCTCTGTTGTGTTCAACAATAAGTTGGACATCAGGTTCATAGAATTTTGATGTATATGTTTGATCTGAAGCCATTAGATTACTTTCATCACGCCATGGATAATAGAGCATAAGTAAATGGTGAAAATAAGATTCTGGTTCTTTTCTTTTATTAGGTGTATGATACCTTAATACAGCCTTAACTTTTCTACATTTCATGTGTTCATTGGTGTTAATTAATTTTATTTTTTTTGGAAGGCATTGTGTTGTATCACTACTACTTTGCGATGCAACCAAGTCATCTGTTAGAACATCAGGTTGGGAATCTTTTGTTTCACTATAATCAATTTTATAATCTTTATAGTAATATGCAGCAAATTCTGCAAGACATAATTTATCAACAACTGGAAGTGATGTTGGTCTAATGCTGTAACGCTGAATTATATTTGACTTAAAGATATCTGTACTATCATCATCTAGTTCATCAAGCTCCACTTGTGCCTTAGTCACACGTACCCTTTTTTCTGGAAAATCTGTACTAACAAAAACAGTTTTTGGAAATATTTTTCTCAACCAAAGTTCAGGCATTGATCTGTAGACACATTCTTGTGAACTAACTTCTCTTGTAGAGAGAAAAGCAGCACCAATTTTTTTCAGCCCATCTCTAATATTCATGTTAGCAGCTTTTGCTTCTTTTGCTGCATTTGTAATAGCTTGAGAACATTCAGTCTCATCTTTAGTAAAATATGAGCAGACATATGTTATGCATTTATAGTGATTGAATACAGGTTGCAAATCAACATTTGCTGCAAATCCCTTAACACCAGCAACAAAGTAATTGTTAATAAAACAGCTGTCTACAGGCCTTTTAAGGTGCAACTCAAAATCAGAATCTGGTGAAATTGACAGAGCCCAGTAATATTCATCCTCAGTGATACCTACTGATTTTAGAATGTCTGCATCATTTAATGTTTCATTATAATCTGGCTTGGATGGATTTAATACTTCATCTATTTTCTGTTTCACTGAGGTCAGAATCTGTGTTCGCCTGTCGAGTATATTACTCTTGATTCCCTCATCTAGATCATCAGTAAGAGGTTCTGCTACTATTGTGCTTTTGGTAAAAAATTGACCAAAATTGAATCTACAACTAATATTTTTGTATTTTCTGCAGGTTTTAGAATGATTGTGCTTTTGATAAGTTTTAAACTAAATCATGTAACTCTGGTTCTATTTCCTTATCTGGAAGATAGGCTTGTACATGGTTGTCTATAAATTGTACATAAACTTCTTTGTTGTCAGATGTAAGTTTGGGGCAGTCAGACGTCCATATTAATGCATGTAAATGAGGAGATCCTCTCATTTGAAATTCAATACGGAGTGCATAATAGATTATTTTACCTATTGGGTTTTTTTGGCTAAGCAGAAGTTCAGTGAAAAATGTTTCAACTCTATGTTGAAAATGCTTTGCAACAACAACAGGATTAAGATTTAGCATTGAACATCTTTCATTGTAAGACAAAGCTTCAACTTGTTCATCAGTCATGTTTTTACCTTGTGTTCTAGCTATAATCTGAAACAACTCAGGCCATCTAAGATCAGCACACGATAATGTCATAAACCATGTTGGAATCCCAAGTTGCTTTACCATGGCTACTACTTCATACATAAATTTTTGCCAGTAGGGTGGTGTACCTGGAATTTGCCTTAAAAACAAATATGCCTGATCTTGACAAATTAAGCCTTTTAACTTGTTTACATCTGATTTTATTTGTGATGCAGTTACAGGTTGGCCATGAATTTTTTTTAAGGCTATATTAATACTATCCGATACTTTTTTTTGTTCCATTATAAATTGTGCAAAGAAAAGATACTCTGGATTTGTTGCAAACCTTCCGCTATGATGCAAAAGACGAGCATTGAAGTACTTCACTGGTGACAATTTAATCTTTCTATCTTCAGTGAAGCCAAACTGTCCTTTTGGAAACAACACTGGAAATGCAAGCTCTTCACATTTTATGTCTCTCATTAGTGACACAGGGTGTTTGTTTTCTCCAGGTGCAATATTGTACACTTCATTCCCCAATGAACAATTTCCATTACTTTGTATTGTAACAGGGTAATCTGGTAATACAGACTGTAAACATGTCTCATTAGTTGCTTGTCTATATTCATTCAATGGGTCGTCTTTTTCCTCAGTATCATCATCATTTGTAATGTGTTGCTTGCAGTTTTCTGTTAAGGACTTTTCATTTTTATCAAAATTTATACCTGAAGTATTGTCATCTTGTTCTAAACTGGTAAGTTTTGCACTGATATTTTGAATATCAATTGTAATATTATTATACAATGGATTGTTTACTTTGAGCCAGTTAAGCGCATCATGAATGAACTGAGGACGCACTGCTTGAAAATACACATGACCTCTGAATTCAAGTTTACGTTTAAGTTTCAACATTATAATACCTGATCTTTCTGGTGGCCGTGGTAAAACTTTACATGTCTCATCACATTCAACCGGCACATTACAGATTGCTCCCTTAACTTTTCTTTGCTGTCCTTTTGGCATTACTATTATCTTCTCAAAAACTATTCGCTGTGCAATAAGAATTTGTTCAAGTTTTTCTAAACATGCAAGCTCAGCTGGTATGTTATCAACATACATGTTATTATAGATTGCCTGGCAAGGAATTTTCCCCTTTAACAACTTTGAATGGCAGGTTTTACAAACATATTCTTTTTCATCAAATGACTTTATATCAGTGAACAGAGTTTCAGGGATATCTGTGTACTTATTTTGATTTAGTGACATGACTGATTTTCTGTAGAGTAATCGATTGCAAACAGAACATATATAATAAGGACCTTCTTTTATTTTACTGCAAAACCTAGAAATATAATCATCCAAGTCATGTAAATCCATTGATAATTTACATTTTTTTAATTTATATTTTTGTGCATTTGTTTCAAGTAGTACTTTTTTCTTCAGAGGATCCATGCAATTATATGTTTCCTGTTTTTTTATAGGATCCATAGTTTTGTAGTCTAAAGCAGCTTTCTCAAGCATCATTTTTTTCTTAGCAGGTTCCAAATTTGCATATTTCTCTCTTTTTTTGTCAATAAGTAACCTTTTTTGTGTGGTAGACTTATGCTTTCTTGCAACTTTTTTGCTTCTCTGATTTTGTTAGTTGACATAAACATGACAAAAATTGAATATTGTATTTAATTTCTATTTCTTTACATTTAGATTTTTGTGTGACAATATGGCAAAATTTATTAATGAGAAAATCTATATCATTAAATTGTTCAAATAAATTTATTGTTTGGCTTTCATTGCAGACCAACAAGAAATACTTTATGTGCCTTGCATAATGCTGAAAAATGCAAGATAAGCAATAGTTTGGAAGCCACAGCAAAAACCCAGTATTTTCTGAAGTATTATCTAATATTAAACTCTTAAGGGCCAGTTTACTAGAAACAGACTTAGTAACCAATGTGTCCTGCTGCCTTGAATTAAATACTACCTCAATATCAGCACCATATATATTTACTGTTTGTGGTAAATAATCACATGTAAACTCATTTCCAATTTTTAAGGAATTCTTGTAAAGAAACATGCCATGTTCTGCAACAGCACCTAATGTCAGTTCATTCCAGTAAGTACATGCTGTAATAGTAGAAAAGCAAATTGAATAGAGGCATATTGCACAACTCTCTGCAGAAGAAATAAAATTGTCATTAAATGTTTCATTGTCACATATCGATGAACAGTGACCTGATTCAATTGTGCTTGTATGTATATTTGTAATTTGTGTAAATTGTGCAACAGTAATTTTAATGCCTTTAAGCTCAAATAAAACATCAGGTTTATATAAATTTTTGAAATATTCTACCAAGTTGATAACTGAATTTACTTCCAACAATACACATGTTCCACGAGGGTGGGCCATACCAAATGAATCTCTTGCATGTGAATCAAATATTTTCAGTGAACCATTTGCAATAGTATAGATGGATACAGTATTACATCCGATTGTTAACAGAAAGGAATTATAACTTTCTTGTACCAAACCGTGTAAAGCACATCCTAAGGGCATGACATATGGGATGTTTTCATTCAAAGTAGTTGTATGGAGTCTACCAGAGTAACTTTCACTAAACTCAAGTTGATAATTTGTGTTTAGCACTGTAACCATGGTGGGTAATTCAGTTAGCAATAAATAAGATTGCCTTGATAATCTTGACAATGCAGAATACAATTCATTTCCAAGGTTCATAATTTGAACTAGGTGTTCTGGGTCATTTATTGTGTAAGTAATTGATTTGTTTCTGAAGTTATGTATCAAAGCACACAAACTCATAGCTACACATTGCTGTCCTGCATTTGGACCAAATACATCAACATCACCTTGACTATAAGGTGCATGAATAGTTTTACTAGGATCAATAAAAGTAGGACCTGGGTTCTTTTCAATGTCTCTACTAAGATTGAACTTGCAGCAATTCATTCTGTGGTTTAAGTTCATGTAAGTCTTGTTCCTCTCTTTATTTATATTTTTAGAAAGAAATACATAACTTTTCGGTCCAGCTGTTTGTTTTCTATGTCGTTTTGATTTTTCATGTAAACCCTTTGATTTTTTATTAACTTGAGGTATAAAATACCTTACTTGATTACTCAGCAACCTTTTCCGTTCATGGCTAAATGCATAAACTAGACGATGGATATGAGAAGACCTGGGTACATTTCTTTTAATGTGTTTTCGAAGCTGTCTACGTAATTTTCTACTTTTATTCAAAAGGCGAGAAAGTTTTTTAGCTGGGATCCTGCTAGGTTCTCGATCACGAGCTCGATCACGTCGACCAACATGGCGGTTTGTTTACCTTAATCACAATAAATTTAGCATAACGAGATCTACATTCCTTTGTGTTTAAAGTCTCTGGGTCAATATCAGCGGAAATTTCTACTGATAACTGGGAACTTTTTACATTCTCATATAATGGTACAATGTCAAGTGAAGCAGGGTTATTCGAATATGGCAACGTGCTTAATCCTGAATTATTAGGCAAAACATGCGACTGTTCAGATAAAACGATAAACTGTTGAATCACATCGACCATATTTTGCACGACATTTGTAACACAACAAACAATACAGGCAAAAATAAAACAAATCATAAATATTAATAAAGTTACCTCAATACATCTGACGTATAATTTCCATACAGCGTTCATATAATGTCGACACTCCTCGGGTGATATCAACACAGCATGTTTACCTGACACTTGCAACTTGGCTTCGTCAAATACGTTCTTTGTGCTTCTATTTACATCATTTGAGCAATTCAATGACACACATAACGTTGTATTCAAGTTTATATTAGTTTTTAGTTTTGTATTAAGTTTGGCATTCATTGTAAGTTTGGCATTCATTGTAAGTTTGGCATTCATTGTAAGATTGGCATTCATATAAGTTTTCATCAGATCGCGGACCAACCCGTTTCGAAATCGCTCGGCATCTTTTAGAGTAGGTCTACCGCGATCGGCGTGTGCGATTGTAAGCATTGTGAGCGTATTCAAGAATAAGATACTTCCCAGCCACATAACTGACTTCGAACACTTGCAAGTAATCGCTGGCAAAAACACTTCTCTTCGATTCGATTTCGAACCACGTGACATGCTGGATATTATAGTCACATGACATGCCTCCAGTTTCGCAAAGCCTGTTGGGGCCAAAACTCGACCCCAAAAAAATAATCGCAGAACCTAAACTCGGCTAACGCTCGAGTAATTAGCATTTGCGCACTCACGCGCACCCACGTGCACCCACCGCATTGAATGTCGATAACGTTAATTCACATTAGAGTATTAGAATATACATGTAAGGCAATTAGAACAGACAATATTTCAAAAGCAATATCGAAAAAATAGGCAAACCGGAAAGAAAACGTCAACATTATTTCACCGGCTAATTTTCAGACATGTCTGAAAATGGCATTTATGAATTTAGGCGTGTTTTTGCTGTAATAATGAATCAGAATGGCGGGAAACATTAGGTATTGTAATTGCATCAATACAGCGCGTAGAATTTTTGAGAATATATTGGAGTGGCGCAAAAAATATGTATCTTCTCAGTACATCGGAATTCATGTTCACGCGCGTGCCGAAGTCGTCCTGACAAAAGACATACGTATACATAACAGCGACCGCTTAGCAGTAATCTGCATAATGATTGTGGGTGACTATTATGGTTAGGTTTAGGGTTAAATAGGGATAGTTAGGATTAGGTTAGGATTAGCATTTAATAGGATATATATGCGAAGGTCTACGTTCATTTAGTCTATTAGTTCATTTCGCGAAGTCTGTTTGGGGCAGCGAAGGTAATATAGAAGATTTCACCTCAAATTTAGAGAGTCGCATGATTCTCATAGCGCAAACGAAAGCCGTGAAAATGATTATGTTAATTGTTCAGCCACCAGAACTATTTACCTTGTCACATACTTCGATGAAGACACCCCCATCTTTTGCACAAGCAAACTACGTACCATTGATATTTATCAAGAATGGTACGGTAGACGATAGATAGACATAGATGATGGCCGTGAAGTGGAAGATTATATCATTCAACTACCAAATCCCTCTTAATCGTCAGAAGGAAATTCCGCCGTGTAGACTGACATTTGTTGCGTGCATAATAAAATATGGAAAGCCATTCTATAATTATATATGCTTACGTCATGTTCCGATAGGCGACGGTAAACAGGCGATTTACCTCTTTATTTAACTATTACAACATGAAAGAAGGAATCATACAACATTTTTCGCAGTTATAAATTGTTTGCATGGTTGAAGTAGTTAAATGAAAAAGAAACGTAGTCATAATGATGCACATGTTATGATTTCTCACGGTAAACAACGGAAAACAGCATTGCATGAATAATTAAGAGTCAAGAGTCATTTTATTATATGGAAGGGGGTAGATATGTTTACCGTCGTATAATTTTCGTTTGCTTCCATTACTACCCACTTACCGGTTGGGAACCGAGATATATTGTTTTCGCATTAAATATGTGATTACTGCACACAATGTTTGCGCCGCTGCAAGTGAAAAATTGCATGTAAGTGTTTGTTTACCGTCGAAGAGAACTATAACCACCTAAACCGGAAGTAAGTGAGGATAAAAATCAAAATAACCCAAAAAGAGTGTGTGTAGTATAAATTTCAGCGGAATCAGCCCGCTTCACGTCTCTCCTGACGCTTATCGAGGACTTTTCCTTCACATTACATATCCTATATGCTGTAGATTTAGAAATACCACATTTTCTTGCCAGTTCACGATAACTAAGATTTGTCTGATCTCTATAAAACAGAACTAAAGCTCTGCTCACAGCGCAGATTTTCCTCGCCATGTTGCATGAACTCTTCAAAATAGAGGGATGTTAACATTAATGCAATAAACATATAATAACAAGACGCCCGCTAGGCGTTAACTCGGGCTACTTTAGGTTAGCCTGTGCAAGCTAGGGCAGGCTATACTTTAACTCTTTGGCATATTGAAGACTATGGTGTAACATGCTAAACAGCTTGAAGAAACATTATTTCTTCCCAAAACCAACATTTTGAACCAGAAACATATTTATAATTTTAGTGCATTTATAATTTGAGCATGCTCGCCTCATTTAGGGACCGGTCATTATTTATGGCTCGATATACTGGGTTGGGTAAAATTCACCCTGGGTCATGAAATATTTTTCCCTCATTTCTACGGGCTATGACATTTTTTTGTTCATCAAGTGTAACACACCATATAAATTAAAAAGTGTATAATAAAAAAGTGTAAAACACAATAAGATGAGCACAAGCACACATAAAAACAAAGTGTTTGTGTTTTTAGTGAGACAGAAAAAACAAAACCATAAATTTTCTTCTTACATTCTTTCTGTTCATGTGTGAAACAGCATTTTAAAAGTTCTGAAAAGGTCTCATCAGTGTGGAAATGCACCAGTCATGCAACTTTCAAAACAACATGCATATATTTCATCGGATGTGCCCATGATCTCACAAGGATCAACCTTATTAAATTCACCAATTATGCTTGTTTGGACAGGCTTCAAAAATGTTATTCCCGGATAGTGGGTCGAGAAAATATTTGAATTAATAGCTCTCTCTCTCCAACCCAGTAAACCCTATAAATAATTACCATGGTCCTGAATTAGTATTGGATAATTGACAAATTACTGTGATGACATGGTTACTGAGAACTCAGATACCGAGCCAGCTTGCCTCCATGTAATCCAGGACAAAAATCACTTTTAAATGTGTGTACAATTATGTGTCTGGCTGTGCAGATCAACTAACATGCAGTTGGCAAACAACAACAATTTGTGTTGGGTGAGGGACAATGAAAATACATGGCTGCACAAGATGTCACTGGAAAACCAGCGAACAATAACAAACACTTCATCGATTGGCCGGAATTGATCTGGATTGGATTTGGTCTGGGTGTCAGATACGAGATGTTCATTTGTATTAAGCATCTGCATTCGATATGAACAAGTCGATACATAGCTATAGGTCAACCGTGTATTTAATTCATTTTGCCAACTCAACAATGACGACAGTTCAATCAAAACCAAAGCTGTGTCTAAATATTATTACAAAATGTGTGAATAGACAACTAATACAATGTATATATAATATACATTCATTTACCAAGCCAATATATTACATAACTTACACATATTATATAGATTAAGATTTGATGAAATTATAATGATAACAAGAGTATCTGACTTTGAGTAATTTATCAGCAATATAAACTACTAAAGATAACTGGGAACTTTTTGCATTGTGAAATACTGAAACAGAGTTGTTTGATGATTTATTAGGCAAAACCTGTGACTGTGCATGGACAGTTATACTAAATAACTACAAACTATAAACTGTTGAATCGCATAACGGTTAATGATCACATCGACTTTATTTTGCATGATATTTGCAACAACAAAACACATAAACAATACAAGCAAAAATAAAACAAATGACAAATATTACAGTTACCTCAATACATTTAACGTATTTCAATTACCGTCTGATTTCAATACAGCATTCATATAACCTATCAAGTCGGCTTCATCGACGACAACGTTCTTCGTGCTTCTTTTTCTTCGATTATCGTGGAAATTGTAGCTTGTTTGAGAGATTGATTTCGAGTTTGCACTGGGCTGTGACGAAAAAGCTGTTGGGATCTATGATGCAACAAGATACTTCCCAGACACATAACTTCGAACACTTCCAAGCAATCGCTGGCAAAAACACTTCGCTTTATAGTCACGAAAAAGTTGTCGGGATCTATGATGCAACAAGATACTTCGTCCCGCGTACAAAGATTGAGACGCCTGGGTACGAGGCAGTGCCTCAGTTTCGCAAAGCCTGTTGGGTCCATAACTCGACCAAAAAAATATGACCAAAAAAACTAATAACACTGGAACCTAAACTCGGCTAAAGCCCGAGTAATAACATGATAAACATGCAATACTAAAACGTATTCATTAGTTCCTTCTAAACAATATTCTTGTTGCTGTAGACAGTAGATAACCCCCCCATATACCGACCAAAGGGATGCCGCCTCATTAAAAAGTCATTAAGACGGATCACTTTCGTGTGATAATTGCTTCAAGCTCATTGGTGAATTTTCAGTCGGACCTCTGCGAAGACATCTCCCTCTTCTTCGCGCGTTTTTTTATCCGAGGCAGAACAAAGAGCGTTGCGTACAAAAAGTAATTAGTATTGTTAGTGTGACGAACGCAAGGGACGGAAGTAATTACCTCTAAGCCTCTTTCACCTTTACGATCCCTAGCCCTAGTCTCGTGTACCTTTGGGACCCCATCGTGTACTTAGGTGGCTCTCTCTGTGTGTATTAGGCCCGATAAGGCCTTTTGGCCCGTTCGTACACGCTATTCAGCGTTCGATTGAACCTGTGTTTTCACCGCTAAGAGATGAACCCTAATAATTTTGGCCGTATTATGGCTTATCTCGCTTTAGTGTACACAATTCCTATGATGAAGAAACACTTCGGGGAAACAGTGCGAAGAACTGTTCAAGATCTCAAACATATTGAAAAATATAAATATAAACGTCTTGGTTAAACTGGATGACTCGGCTATTTTATGACGCCGTTGTCATGATGTATATTCACGTTGTTAAGGTTAAGATTTGCATACATGTTCATGAATTTGGCCGAATTATCGCTAATTATATCCATGAATTTGGCCGAATTATCGCTAATTATCTCGCGTTAGTGTACGGGATTCAGTTAGAACGAGGATATAACTAACTTAGCAGCTTGAATAAACTTGTCCACCTGATCTTAGATAAACATGTTTGATAGCATAGTAATCATTTCTGGGGAATTATCACTTATCGAACCTTCGTTTATCGATTAAGCGATTCATGTGTCGAAGAAACACTTCGGGAAGCAGTGTGAACAACTGTTCAAGATCTCAAACATAGTAATAACAACGCTGTGCTACGAGAGGAAGACGTTAACAAGTCGGTTCTCCAAAACACACCAAATGGCCCGGAGGGCCTTTTTCGCGGCCCTGTGGCCCGTTTGAGAAATATACCTACTATCCCCGCTCACCTCCATGAATACCTCTCCCTCACAATTCACCCATCCACCCCTCAAAAGTTAAAAGTTAAAGCAAAGTTAAAGTTTAAGTGAACATAAAGTTAAAGTAAAGTTTAAAAGTTAAAGTAAAGTTAAAAGTTAAAGTAAACATAAAGTTAAAGTAAAGTTAAAAGTTAAAGTTAAAAGTTAAAGTAAAGTTAAAAGTCAACGCAAAGTTAAAGTTAAAAGTTAAAGCAAAGTTAAAGTAAACATAAAGTTAAAGTAAAGTTAAAAGTTAAAGCAAAGTTAAAGTAAGTTAAAAGTTAAAAGTTAAAGTAAAGTTAAAAGTTAAAGTAAACATAAAGTTAAAGTAAAGTTAAAAGTTAAAGTTAAAAGTTAAAGTAAAGTTAAAGTTAAAAGTCAACGCAAAGTTAAAGTTAAAAGTTAAAGCAAAGTTAAAGTAAACATAAAGTTAAAGTAAAGTTAAAAGTTAAAGCAAAGTTAAAGTAAGTTAAAAGTTAAAAGTTAAAGTAAAGTTAAAAGTTAAAAGTCAACGCAAAGTTAAAGTTAAAAGTTAAAACAAAGTTAAAGTAAGTTAAAAGTTAAAAGTTAAAGTTAAAAGTCAACGCAAAGTTAAAAGTTAAAGCAAAGTTAAAGTTAAAGTAAACATAAAGTTAAAGTAAAGTTAAAAGTTAAAAGTTAAAGTAAACATAAAGTTAAAGTAAAGTTAAAAGTTAAAGTTAAAAGTTAAAGTAAAGTTACAGCAAAGTTAAAAGTTTAGTTTAGTTTATTAGATTTTTCACTCTTAGGTGAACGGAATATACCAACAGGCTAGAAGCCCAATTATAGGGGTTCCGAGGGCCTACGATTTAAGGTCGTTATCCGAGAAGATTGTAGTTAAAGTAAAGTTACAGCAAAGTTAAAAGTTACAGCAAAGTTAAAAGTTAAAGTGAAGTTAAAGTAATACCTCTCCCTCACAATTCACCCATCCACCCCTCAAAAGTTAAAAGTTAAAGCAAAGTTAAAGTAAAGTTAAAAGTTAAAGTAAAGTTTAAAGTTAAAGTTAAAAGTTAAAGTAAAGTTAAAAGTTAAAGTTAAAAGTTAAAGTTAAAAGTCAACGCAAAGTTAAAGTAAACATAAAGTTAAAGTAAAGTTAAAAGTTAAATTTAAAAGTTAAAGTAAAGTTACAGCAAAGTTAAAAGTTTAGTTTAGTTTAGTTTATAGAAACACTTCGGGAAACAGTGCGAAGAACTGTTCAAGATCTCACACATATTGACTTGGAAAAAATATAAATTTAAACGGCATTGCGTTACAGCGTTGCTATGCTAATGCTTATTGGGATTAGCAAACCATTTGTCGGACTTTCACCAACTACCCTCGGAAGAAAGGCAATCTATAATTGTCAGGCGAGTGATGAAAATACACTTTAATTTCATTTTATTCCCTAATACACATTATATCCCCGCTCACCTCCATGAATACCTCTCCCTCACAATTCACCCATCCACCCCTCAAATCGCCATATATATCCGAAATTGTGACCCGCTGCATGCGAAGTTAAAGTAAATTTAAAAGTTAAAATTAAAAGTTAAAGCAAAGTTAAAGTAAAGTTAAAGAAAAGTTAAAGTAAAGTTAGAAGTTAAAGTTAAAAGTTAAAGTAAATTTAAAGTTAAAAGTTTAAACTGCTACGACTGCTACCTCTAGAGGACTGCTACCTCTGTCCTATACTGGCACGAGTACCTGGACTTAGTATACATTTTTAAAGCATTAGTTGGTTCATGTGACTCTTACATTTCTATTAATTCCTCCAGCCGTGTTACAAGACGTACAAACCGATCAAATGAATTTGTTTTAAATATCCCTAAAGTGAATAGCGTAACTTTTCAGAACAGTTTCTACTGTAGATCCCCTAGGATATTATTCAACTCTCTACCATCACATCTGCGAGACGTAAGCCTGCTGGAAAAATTTGGCATTGCTTGGGTATAACTGTTTGGCTATTGATGTCAACTGAATAGTTTAATTTACTACATAACATTTATACGATAAGTTTACAAAATGGCCCTGAGGGCCTTTTTCGTGGCCCTTTGTCTGGCGATACATCCTTCAAAATGGCCCTGGGGGCCTTTTTCGCGGCCCTGTGGCCCGTTTGAGAAATATACCTACTATCCCCGCTCAACTCCATGAATATCTCTCCCTCACAATTCACCCATCCACCCCTCAAATCGCCATATATAGCCGAAATTGTGACCCGCTGCATGCGAAGTTAAAGTAAATTTAAAAGTTAAAATTAAAAGTTAAAGCAAAGTTAAAGTAAAGTTAAAGAAAAGTTAAAGTAAAGTTAGAAGTTAAAAGTTAAAGTAAAGTTAAAGTTTAAACTGCTACGACTGCTACCTCTAGAGGACTGCTAACTCTGTCCTATACTGGCACGAGTACCTGGACTTAGTATACATTTTTAAAGCATTAGTTGGTTCATGTGACTCTTACATTTCTATTAATTCCTCCAGCCGTGTTACAAGACGTACAAACCGATCAAATCAATTTGTTTTTAAATATCCCTAAAGTGAATAGCGTAACTTTTCAGAACAGTTTCTACTGTAGAACCCTTGGATATTCAACTCTCTACCACCACATCTGCGAGATGTTAACCTTTCTATTGGACAATTCAAATCTGAACTGCTAAAACACAACCAAATTCCGCAAACCTTTAAAACCGTATGTGTAAAATGTCACCTGTGTCATCCCCTATCTAGTCTTCTTGGTAAAATGTGCTGTTAGTTTTTTTCTAAACTTTTAAATTTGCTGTAACTTTACTTTAACTTTTAACTTTAACTTTTAACTTTACTTTAACTTTATGTTTACTTTAACTTTTAACTTTACTTTAACTTTTAACTTTACTTTAACTTTGCTTTAACTTTTAACTTTAACTTTGCGTTGACTTTTAACTTTAACTTTTAACTTTACTTTAACCTTTAACCTTTAACTTTTAATTTTACTTTAACTTTATGTTTACTTTATCTTTAACTTTGCTTGAACTTTTAACTTTGCGTTGACTTTTAACTTTAACTTTTAACTTTACTTTAACTTTTAACTTTACTTTAACTTTGTTTTAACTTTTAACTTTAACTTTGCGTTGACTTTTAACTTTTAACTTTACTTTAACTTTTAACTTTTAACTTACTTTAACTTTGCTTTGACTTTTAACTTTACTTTAACTTTTAACTTTACTTTAATTTTTAAATTTAACTTTAATTTTTAAATTTAACTTTACTTTAACTTTACTTTAACTTTTAACTTTGCTGTAACTTTTAACTTCGCTGTAACTTTACTTTAACTACAATCTTCTCGGATAACGACCTTAAATCGTAGGCCCTTGGAACCCCTATAATTGGGCTTCTAGCCTGTTGGGGTATTCCGTTCACCTAAGAGTGAAAAATCTAATAAACTAAACTAAACTAAACTTTTAACTTTGCTGTAACTTTACTTTAACTTTTAACTTTAACTTTTAACTTTACTTTAACTTTAACTTTTAACTTTACTTTAACTTTATGTTTACTTTAACTTTTAACGTTACTTTAACTTTTAAAAGACTTTAACTTTGCTTTAACTTTTAACTTTACTTTAAAGTGCATATGCGAGAATTTTCATTTTTATTCTAAAAATCGGCCGTTCCGAGACGATTTCAACGGTATATCACATTCTTTCAACGGATGAAAACTTTTCGAGATATTTAGCGTCAAACATGGAAAAATATTGTTTTTTCAAAACATGGCCGGGAGAAAAGAGGCTGAGTACGAATTACACTGATGACGTCAAATCGGGACAGGAAGTAATGGCGTCTCTTAAGAAACAGTAGCGTTTAGAGAGAAAGACGGCGTGAAATTGCGTTTTATCGGTGTCTTGTAACGATGTCTTCTTCAGAATCCTATTCGGAAGAAAGTTCAGGATCAGCTGACTCTGATTTAGATGATTACGACGTCGAAGTGGAAGAATTAGAGCCTTCCAATGGACAGTCACCTTGTCGGGAAGACAGAGTGAGAGTAACAGACGCTGCCGTTGTTCTCCCATATGATGACGAACCCATCGCCGATGAAGAATGGGTTCGGGAATATGAAGAACAAAGAAGTAGAGAAGATTCGCGTTGAGACACTACAACAACGATTAGATGGCATTGTTCCGACGAGTCAATGGTAAGCGTTGAATGTTTTCAATTTACATGTACTACATAAAAACGCTTAAACTATGTTTTTATGTCTTATTTTGCGTCGCTCTTTTAATATAGGTGCAAATGTGGCAACTGTGCTATAGGTTTACTACAAAACGTATATGAAGCACAGTGTTGTCCAGAAATAGAAAGATGTGTTAGAGCATTGAGTTCTGATGAAGTCCTGCAAGACGTTGAAACACCACCTCCGTGTGTAACACTTCACCCAGGATTTCGCGTGAATTGCTTGGAGAAGTGGTCAATAAGATTATCGGCATCGAAATACAGGACTAAAGATCATCGAAGATATCGTATTAGTGGTTCAGAGGAAGCGTAAGTTTTGTAATAATTTATCTCGTATCTCTTTATTGAGTACAACTTTACTTTGAGTAAACAAACAACTGATTACTCTGAGAAACCATTTTATTAATACTAAATGTATAGTTGCTAGTACTTACTATTTAAAAAAAGTATAGTGACACAAGTTTTTATAACTGTTTTAGGTTCTTACGATCAGTGTCATATCGAGAGTTTTCCCAACTTGTTTATGGCACTTTGGGTAAGCTGAGAATACCGTTGCCCTCATGTGTCTATGATGCCATTGGAAAGACATTTAAGACAAATGAAGATGTATTTACAGGTTATGAGGAAGATAACTCGAACTGATATAGACTGAATAAAAGCATAAAGGATTGAGAATACCCATAATATTGATATAATAATTAATATACAGTAATTTGTCAATAATCAGCATAATGGTAATAGCACAGAATAAGACTGAGTAATATGTGTAAAATGGTAATAGTATAAAAAGGTCTATAAAGGGCACTGAGGTTTATGAGCCAGGCTGCCAAAGAAGATTTAAATTAGCTTTAGAGTTTAGGGTGCCATATGCACCTAAACTGAACTATAACTATTAATGTTAAATGTATTTCAAGCAAGTTTTTAAGAAACAGTACGATCCTAATCAAACAAATCAGACCCAAGTCAGTTAGTCATCAGGAATTATTCACTCCCAGCGATATGAGCATTCCTGATGACTAAAACCTTGTTTAATCGTAGTCTGTTTCCAATATGGATGTTGATACTATTTTGCTGATTATAAATTGTTTACCATTATTTAGTGATCATAATGTCAACTAAAAAGCTTTTTGTTTTAATAAATACCAACTTATTTATTTGAAATAGTATTTCAATTAACCTCATATTATTAAATACTGTATAACCCTTACAAGTACAAAATAATGACAATCAAATTTAATTCGAAAGGTGACATAATATTCTTTTATAGAAACAAAAAGCTTTTTAGTCATTTAAATATTATTAATTATAAATAAATATAATCAAAAGTAAAATTAGGCTTATTTTAAACTTGTTGATTGTTTTTTTGAAAATCTATGACACCCTTGTGGCCCTTCATGGGATGGTGACATACTCTACAATGTGGCTTTGCTCGTTCATTGCTTTGTATTTCCTCTACTTGTGATACTATAAAATAAGGGTAATTGTAAACACACTTGTTGATAGATAAAAATACTTTGGTGAAAGCCCTTGGCATAAAAAAAATTGATTGTGTAAATAATGAAGAATAAGCTGAATTTCAAGCAAACCTCGTTCCCAGGCTTTTTTGCAATAAATGTTGGTTTTGTTACCATTGCTTTCCTTGCAATCATCCCTAGGTTGCTTGGATAGCATGGTATTCATGGGTTCGGGGGTCATTTCCTTTATTTCTTTCATTTCATTTTTAAGCATTTTATTCTTTTGGGCATCAAGATAAGTTTCATAAATTTCTTGAACATAACCTGAAAAATAAAATCAATATAGTCATCAGAACTTATGCAACATCATTTTTGCATATAGTACCTGTATTAAAATGACTTTTTCTAGATAAATATGTTTCTGATGTATCTCTCCAGTCAGTCTCCATGTTACTTATTGATAATAAAATATCCTGAACATGTCTATGGTATCTGTTGATGGTAATTATATGACATGTATCATACATGTATATATTCATCGTATAACCAAATACCAGAAATACCAGATTCTGATCTAATAATTGTAACATTTTGTCAGTGTATGCGAAAACAATATATTATGGAAGGAGATATTAATTTATACCTTGCGTCTGGTTGCTCTTGTCGTCCTTCCCGAAGCAGAAGGTTCTTCGCGATCGGCTATTGTAAATACGGACGGAAAAGAGACTATTCCAATGTTATCCTTTTTTAGCCATGGGATGTAGGTTTCTTGTCCAGGCAAACAAATATTTCGGCTAAAATCATCTGGCTTAAAATGTTTGGAGCACACACAGCTTGACATGGAAGGCTCCCATTTTGCGCGTTTATGCTTCACAAAATCTACCCAACGTTTGCGTCTTTTTACTGCTTCTGGCCTTAAATCGTCAGTGTAAGGGATTCTATGAAGTATTATATTGTTCTCAGGATCTGGTTTGTTAGAACACCCGAATACAACACATCGTGAAGGCATTTCGTCGGCAAGTGTAACAGAAGTGTAACCGCAGAACCGGAATATATGGTAATTAACCATAGTAAAACAACAGACGTTGGAATTGAAGGTCCATTTGAATGCAAGTCTAATTCCTCTAATTTGAGCTCGAAATCATCGATTCGATCGTAAATGGCGTCAACTGATGTTGAACTTTCTTTGGAGAAAGTTTCAGTCGAAAACATTGCTAGAAAACACCGCAAAACGCAATTTCTCGCCGTCTTTCTCTCTAAACGCTACTGTTTCTTAAGAGACGCCATGACTTCCTGTCCCGATTTGACGTCACCAGTGTTATTCGTACTCAGCCTCTTTTCTCCCGGCCATGTTTTGAAATACTCGTGTTTGACGCTAAATATCTCGAAAAGTTTTCATCTGTTGAAAGAATGTGATATACCGTTGAAATCGTCTCGGAACGGCCGATTTTTAGAATAAAAATGAAAATTCTCGCATATGCACTTTAACTTTTAACTTTAACTTTTAACTTTACTTTAACTTTATGTTTACTTTAACTTTTAACTTTACTTTAACTTTATGTTCACTTTAACTTTAACTTTGCTTTAACTTTTAACTTTTGAGGGGTGGATGGGTGAATTGTGAGGGAGAGGTATTACTTTAACTTCACTTTAACTTTTAACTTTGCTGTAACTTTACTTTAACTACAATCTTCTCGGATAACGACCTTAAATCGTAGGCCCTCGGAACCCCTATAATTGGGCTTCTAGCCTGTTGGGGTATTCCGTTCACCTAAGAGTGAAAAATCTAATAAACTAAACTAAACTAAACTTTTAACTTTGCTGTAACTTTACTTTAACTTTTAACTTTAACTTTATGTTTACTTTAACTTTTAACTTTTAACTTTACTTTAACTTTATGTTTACTTTAACTTTAACTTTGCTTTAACTTTTAACTTTGCGTTGACTTTTAACTTTAACTTTTAACTTTTAACTTACTTTAACTTTGTTTTAACTTTTAACTTTAACTTTGCGTTGACTTTTAACTTTTAACTTTACTTTAACTTTTAACTTTTAACTTACTTTAACTTTGCTTTAACTTTTAACTTTACTTTAACTTTATGTTTACTTTAACTTTGCTTTAACTTTTAACTTTAACTTTGCGTTGACTTTTAACTTTAACTTTACTTTAACTTTTAACTTTAACTTTTAACTTTACTTTAACTTTATGTTTACTTTAACTTTTAACTTTACTTTAACTTTTAACTTTTAACTTACTTTAACTTTGCTTTAACTTTTAACTTTACTTTAACTTTATGTTTACTTTAACTTTGCTTTAACTTTTAACTTTAACTTTGCGTTGACTTTTAACTCTAACTTTACTTTAACTTTTAACTTTAACTTTTAACTTTACTTTAACTTTATGTTTACTTTAACTTTTAACTTTACTTTAACTTTTAAACTTTACTTTAACTTTATGTTCACTTAAACTTTAACTTTGCTTTAACTTTTAACTTTTGAGGGGTGGATGGGTGAATTGTGAGGGAGAGGTATTCATGGAGGTGAGCGGGGATAGTAGGTATATTTCTCAAACGGGCCACAGGGCCGCGAAAAAGGCCCTCCGGGCCATTTGGTGTGTTTTGGAGAACCGACTTGTGGAGAACCGAAAAGACGAAGATTTGAACACGCAATTACTTCGGGTACACACAATCCTAAAACTAAAGGAAAGAAAAACACTACAGAAAACGGTTACAAAAGCTAAAGAGGAAACGATACAGCCTTGGAATCCTAATGAGAAACGCAGTTCCTATCGCAACGACAAGATATCATATTGGTTAATCAGCTACACCAATATGCAGCGAGAGCAAAAAAGAAGGAAAAGCGAGTTAATGTTTGTCAGAGAAGCCGATAAACACTCTTACCTGCACGCGTTATTAATTTTAGTGACTGCTGTAACAACACGTAATGTGTATTAGGGAATAAAATGAAATTAAAGTGTATTTTCATCACTCGCCTGACAATTATAGATTGCCTTTCTTCCGAGGGTAGTTGGTGAAAGTCCGACAAATTGTTTGCTAATCTCAATAAGCATTAGCATAGCAACGCTGTAACGCAATGCCGTTTAAATTTATATTTTTTCCAAGTCAATATGTGTGAGATCTTGAACAGTTCTTCGCACTGTTTTCATCATAGGAATTGTGTACACTAAAGCGAGATAAGCCATAATACGGCAAAAAAATTATTAGGTTCATCTCTTTGTATAGATGTGGCGAAAACACACTAGGTTCAGTCGAACGCGGAGACAGACATATAGGTGCAGTCGAAGACTTAAGCAATCGCACAACTCCCGATGAGAGTCAAGGAGTCGGAATTGGAATCGGTGATATTCCAAATATAATTAAATTTAGGGTTATGAACGTGCAATAGGGTTAGGAGTCTACACGGGATGTGTGGCGTTCTTAACGCTAATTACTTTCGTTCGCAACACAGAGAGCCGCCTAGCTTTGGCTTCTCGAATGGTCTGATTCAGCCAAATAAACCTTAGTAACCGCGTTAAAGTTATATTTAGATTGTATCTAGAAAAGCAATTTTGATGTTTTATTTCGCTTACAGGCAAATGAATGCGTTTGAAGAGGTTAGAGTTAGGAGTCTACGAGGGATGTGAGGCGTTCTTAACACTAATTAAGTATACGAAGTCATGGATGATAAATATCCCTAATTATCCCATATTGACTAATGCCGGTTTACCCATAAATATCCTAGTGTGTACCCTCAAATCAATTAAATATTCCCAAGACATGCAAATATTTGTGAGTTGCACCACTAATGCCTCTTAACGACCCACGGGCTATTGTCCAAGTGAGCACTCAACCTTCGCTTCGTTTGACAAGCCAATACGATTCAAAATTCGTTCTTCGTACAGCTTCCCTTCGTCCAGAGAATCCCTTAGGTTATACGTTAAAGTCGCTAGGTTTCATTTCATCATAAACGCGTTAAAGATTTAATCCATCTATTTGGACACTTATACCGTTGAACAATCTTTGATGTTCCTCTATACAGGTTTTTAGGTACACAATAACTTTGAAAATGAACTCAGTCAGCCAAATTTAAAGCTCGATCATATACTAACCCTCCATAAATTTTAGTTCTCTCTGTATAGAGGACGCAAAAATAGCTGATAAGTTCTTTTACGGTTTTCGATTTTGTCCATTCGTGTCCGAGATATCTGTCTTTAAACATTGCCAAAAAGCCCTATTTTGAATTCCCCGCTAGAAATTTCCTCAAATGCTATACGCAAATAGGCGAATATCGCAAATAGTCAAAATGGGACTCTTACTTCGTTTATTACATAATTGAAATCTTTAGTTTAAAAGTAGGGTTAGTATTCCTTTATTTCAGGGTTAGGACTAGAGTTTTTATTTGGGTTATGGTTATGGTTAGGGTTTTTGTTCTTGTACAGGGACTTTATTAGTTTCGAACGTTATTTGTTCAAATCAATCATTTATAATCACGATTCTTACGGACTTACACATCTTGATGCCTACATTTCGAAGAAAACTTTCGAACCTTTCACGAGGACAAGAGATGGGAGCGTGATGACCGTATAAACTCCCTCCTACGAACGGGCCAAAAGGCCTTATCAGGCCAAAGAAGGCCATATAGGGCCTAAACGGGCCTAATACAATACCATGGGGGTCCCAAAGGTACACGAGACTAGGGTTAGGGATCGTAAAGGTGAAAGAGGCTTAGATATAATTACTTCCGTCCCTCACACGGAATATATCTCTCCGATTGCTAGTTAACCAAAAACGCAGCCTTGTAATCGTTAGACGAAACGAATTCGAACCCACGCATTCGCCTTTACCTAATGACCTTTTAATGACTTTTTCTCGTTCAAACCTATAATTAACTAATATTCAAATCAGGCGTAAAGTTGTTGAAGCACAGCAAACTAATGACTTTTTAACGTCTTCCTCTCGTAGCACAGCGTCGTTATTACTATGTTTGAGATCTTGAACAGTTGTTCACACTGCTTCCCGAAGTGTTTCTTCGACACATGAATCGCTTAATCGATAAACGAAGGTTCGATAAGTGATAATTCCCCCGAAATGATTACTATGCTATCAAACATGTTTATCTAAGTTCAGGTGGACAAGTTTATTCAAGCTGCTAAGTTAGTTATATCCTCGTTCTAACTGAATCCCGTACACTAACGCGAGATAATTAGCGATAATTCGGCCAAATTCATGGATATAATTAGCGATAATTCGGCCAAATTCATGAACATGTATGCAAATCTTAACCTTAACAACGTGAATATACATCATGACAACGGCGTCATAAAATAGCCGAGTCATCCAGTTTAACCAAGACGTTTATATTTATATTTTTCAATATGTTTGAGATCTTGAACAGTTCTTCGCACTGTTTCCCCGAAGTGTTTCTTCATCATAGGAATTGTGTACACTAAAGCGAGATAAGCCATAATACGGCCAAAATTATTAGGGTTCATCTCTTAGCGGTGAAAACACAGGTTCAATCGAACGCTGAATAGCGTGTACGAACGGGCCAAAAGGCCTTATCGGGCCAAAGAAGGCCAGATAGGGCCTAAACGGGCCTAATACACACAGAGAGAGCCACCTAAGTACACGATGGGGTCCCAAAGGTACACGAGACTAGGGCTAGGGATCGTAAAGGTGAAAGAGGCTTAGAGGTAATTACTTCCGTCCCTTGCGTTCGTCACACTAACAATACTAATTACTTTTTGTACGCAACGCTCTTTGTTCTGCCTCGGATAAAAAAACGCGCGAAGAAGAGGGAGATGTCTTCGCAGAGGTCCGACTGAAAATTCACCAATGAGCTTGAAGCAATTATCACACGAAAGTGATCCGTCTTAATGACTTTTTAATGAGGCGGCATCCCTTTGGTCGGTATATGGGGGGGGGGGGGGGTTATCTACTGTAGACGTCGCTGTTTTAACATCTTGGGAATATCTTTTCCCTTAGTTTTTATTCGAGCAATTGCTTTTCCACATTCAAATTTCTTATGGGTTTGCTTCACATGCGCCATACTCATCTTGTGAATTAAACTTTAGTCAACCCTTCAATTTTATAATCACATATAAAAATAGGAGTAACCTGATTGGTTGAATGATAATATAGAATAAATATCTTTTAAGTTTAGTTACCCCCAAATCACATATAAAAAATAGGAAAAACCTGATTGGTTGAATGATAATATAGAATAAATATCTTTTAAACTTTTGTTTAGTTACCACGCAAATTTATAATCACATATAAAAAATAGGAGTAACCTGATTGGTTGAATGATAAATAGAGTAAATATATTTTAAACTTTTGTTTACTTAATAATCCTTTCCATAAAAAAATATCTAAAGCTTGCTAGGGTTCTCGTTATTAAACATTTATCGGTACGTTGTTGGGAAAAAAATAAAAGCATATGTTAGGAGTAATATTTTTTTAGAACACTTTAAAAATGGCAACGGGTACTAAGGAAAATCCTCTGTTGTGTATAATGACTGATTTAGCTCAGTTTTTTTCACATGCTGAATTTCATAGAATGGCTATGTACCCACGATCAACGAGCAGAAAGAATAATATATAAGATATTATTTTTATGGAGTGAGAAATATAAGTATATATATTCCTACACATCGACATATTTTACAGAAATAATCGGGAAGTGTGTTCATGTGCAGATTTGAAAGACCGGAACCACCTGCATAGCAACCATGAATCAAGCAGAAATTATTGATTTAATATCCTTGAAAGAACTATCTTGTCAGCGAGTGCTACATTTAATGGGATCAAGACCAATACCAAAACACGGTGCCGAGTCGATACAGATGTATGATCTATTTTTTAAAGACGAGCATAATAATTATTTTAAAACAGAATTTGATTCAGGTCAAATCGATAAGATTGGAAAAACCGTCTATCTTAACAAGAATTATATATTCATTGTAAAGATCTGAGTTAATCCCTTTGTATATATAGTCATCCTATCTCTACTAAACATTTATAGTAGTCTCATCATGGCAACAAGTCAAATATCTATAAACGAAATTAAACTTGATAACGTTAAGTTATATACCTCTGAATTTTTATATACTATTTTAAGGACTCCGATTTTTATGCCGTTGATTTTATGAAGGAAGTAAAATTTGGTATGATGATCGTCGCGGGTTAATATTACAGGACTTTAATCTCACCTCGACTCTTAATACAAAAATGGGTGTGCAACATGGAATTATTATTGCTGTGATCCTACGAAACAAGAATCAAGAAGATCTCATTGGAAAGCACGTCTACTTTGAAAACTCATTCACAATGCACTCTACCTATCTATAAGTTTTAACGTTAAAAGAAATGAATGTTGTATTTTTATTAAAACATCATCAGTTTTGACATGTATTATGAATATAATTACAAGCTCTTAAACCAAGTTACCGACACTTCTTCCCTATCAAAATTGTTATCGGGGATATTAAAATATATACTAAATTGTTTCACTAATTTGTGAGACAAATATTTTTAAAAATAAAAATAGCTATAAATATGTTTAAATAAGTGTGAAAATCTTAATAATCTAGAATGTAGACGGATTTAAACGCATCCCCAACCCCCCTTGTAACTACGGGTGTATAATTCACGGGTTCAACTAATCCCTCCAATATGGCCGCCTAATCCCACGAGTATTAATAAATCAACTGATTTGACGTGTGTGTTTTAGAACAAAATTATTGATTCGTATCTCTAATCCCCGCAACACATAACCCATATAGTCAACTAATCCCACGAGTATTAATAAATCAACTGATTTGACGTGTGTGTTTTAGAACAAATTATGGATTCGTATCTCTAATCCCCGCAACACACAACCCATATGGTCAACTAATCCCATGAGTATTAATAAATCAACTGATTTGACACCATGGGATGTGTTTAGAATAACTAATTATGGATTCGCGTCTCTAATTCCTGCAACACATAATCATTGTTCATGACTATCACAAATCATCTGTATGACATGTACGCTTTAATGAACGATCTCTGATTGGGTAGCTACTGGGGGTCTTTGATTGAACAAGCTCTGATTGTTCAAACCCTCCAAACCATTGTGATAGTAACGCAGACCGCGATTATAAAATAAGCAGGTAAAGGCGTCTCAAACCAAACGAATTTCAATACTGGCGAGAACAGTAAAACTAAACAAAGATAAGAAGAAATGGTTACCCAACGAGAAAGTTCACCCATCCAAATATTGGAAGAAAAGAAAACAGAGGAAGAAGAACGAAAGGAAGAAACAAAGGAAGAAGGAAAGAAAAGTGGTGGAAATGATGAAGAAGGTGATGGGGTTTGGGTATATCGAAGTCAACCCGCCGCAGAGTTTGGCTTCGAAAAATAAGAACAAGAAACCGTCGAAGAAGAAGACGATGACCCCCTAATCTGGGGATACGTCGACAGTGGGGGTGAGGAATTCATGTACTTTGAAAGTACTAATAAATTAGTAAGAATGAAAAAAACACTAAAATATTATTTTAAAACATTATTTTTTATTTTACTTGTAGGGGGACATCCTACATTAAAAAAAAGAAGATGTAGAAACAGAAAATTGGGTTTACGTTTTTAATTAATACGATTTTTGACAACAACTTTTTGTGTTCATGTTAATCTTTGTAAAATCTTTTTGTTTTCATTCCATCTTTGTAAAATTCCATGTTAAAAAACAACTTCATCAAACTTCTGCGTCCTGTGTGTTTTACTATAGCTAACTCTTTCATCATACGCTAACGAACAACCCTGGCGTAAAACAAGCAATTGATAGAATGAGGGATGACCTGTTTTGTCGCTTTGCACCAGAGCCAATCTCATTCCAATCACAAGTTCAACTACGGGCGAACGCACGCCAATGCAGTTTAGTAATAAATACTACAGCACACTGGAAGAATTCAAGTACAAGCCAGTACTGGCAAGTACAACTTACAAGCAAGCAATACACACAACAGTAGACCCAACAGAAGTAGAAGTGAAAAATATTATGAAACCCACCTGATTATATACCCAACCATAATCACAATCTCTAAACCTTTTTTAGGTAAATTTCATCTAATTTTTTTAGGTACATTTCATCTATTTTTTTTGGGTACATTTCATCTAATTTTTTAAGTACATTTCATCTATTTTTTAATAACACTTTTTTAAGACCTGAATTATAAAATATCATTCATTCCATCGAAAGATGGCGTTGGGGTAAGAGCTCCGTGATGGAAATTTCTATGATTAAATCTATAATCAAATTTGGTTTTTGATTATTTTTATTTCAACATCACAACTCTCTTTTCAAATAAAATTAATATGAAGTTTTTTGGACAATGGCACGTGCACGTAAGTATAAATCACATCGGGTGAGGTATGATGGTCGTGTATAATAGTATTTTTTGTATTTATTTTTCAAACGGTGTGTGTTTTACAGTCAGTATATATATATCACATTGAATTATGATCTGAACAAGTGCTGTCGCGGATGCTATATGGGGTTGAGAGCAGTGATGGAACAGGGACAGGATGCTTAGTCGCATAATTTCGTGTTTCAAATAATTGATGATCAGCATGTACTGGTTATCAGTTGTTTGAAACACTAAAAATCTGTTACTAAGCATCCTGTGCCTGTTTTATCACTGCTCTCAACGCATATAGCAAAAGCCGTCAGTACTTGCTTAGCACTATTCACCTTGAACGACCTTCAAAATACGTTCTGCTCTTGGACGATCAGTGATATATATATATATACTCTTTGACCGCGACCACATCCATCGAGATACAAAAAACCTCTTGTATACGACCAGTTGCATATCCCCCTGATTTGATCACTGGTCGCTCTTTACAGGGTGACCACACCTTAAAACTAGTGAACCTCCCTGGAAATATGGGACTGGACTGTGCTCTGATTGGTCAATTCAAATCATACTTGATTCTGATTGGCTTAGAGCTCGGTCCAGTCCCAAACACATTGAAATATATATATATATATATATAACCATATTACTACTTCGAACACGATCAGGAAAGGCAAGTGTTTCCACGCGATTGCGAGATCTCGCAAACTTACACAAATATTTCTATAACCATGGCGAGAAATTGTGGACATGAGTGGGAGGAGTCTATGTTAATAATACTTGAGACTGTTGTTGCGCAATTAAATTGCCATTTTCTAACAAAATATCGCTAAAATTCGTTAACATTCGATTAGTTTGTATTATTTGTACCCTTAATGGAATATTGGCGTTAAATTTGGTTCCTCGTGTTTGGTTTCTGAACTGGTTTTACGCAAAGTTTCATATTTCTCATAGTTAATATAGAAGAGATGGTTTGGAAACTCGGGCTAAGTCTTTGTTCTAGGTTATTGTTCACGTTTATGCAAACTTGTGCACGGTTAGTACAAAATAATTTTAGTATAATCAAGGAATCATACAATAGCAGCATTTGGGTTGAATCGCTCAACCATGTTATTTAAATATTAATAAGCAAAAAGGTTTGTGCACGATCAGGACCATTTTAACCTAAAATCACAGCTCATTATAGACGCTTTGAAGTTCTCCGACTTTCCTAACCATTCCCCTCTATTAACTATGTATTTCTTTAGCAAAAATACACCGAATATTGTCCAACTTCGTGACTGAATAGTGAATACCGCAATGGATATTTAGAATCAAGTATTCCGATAAAGGCAATCGAAATGTATTATTATTTGCCAATATAAAACCGCTGGAACATCTGCGGTCAATGTTATTCGTCTGGCGCAAAGCAGAATTTAATCTTCAGTATTGAAGGAATTTCGACACATCGCCTATTTGGAGAACTGTGGACAAATCATATGAAACGACAATATTTATACTGTAATATATACCGCAGTGAAATTACTCGCTCAAAACCAAGTAGTGCTTGAATATTACAGACCATGATGGCCTTGAAAAAAAATGGTAACACGAGTAAAGAGATTGCCCGAAGAATGTTCATTTTGCCTATGTAAACCTTGTTGACATATGGCCATATTTTTTAAGGAAATTTATTTAAGTGAATGTGCCTACTGCGCCTGCGTGTCCATAATTTCTCGCCATGGTTTGGGATTACGGAAAAAAATTATATTTATTTTATAAAATTACGTATTGAAAAGAGGCAAAGGTTCATTTATTAAAATTACGAAAATATAAATTCTCCTTATTTACGCAAGTTATATGCGCCTGAATAGCGTTGCGCACAGATGACGTATTTGTCAATGTTTGTCTGAGTCTATAATTAAATTCACGTCCTAAACAATAGGAAATGGTTCATTTCGTAGTCAGATTTGGCTTGTTAATTTGTCCGAGTTTTGGTCTATAAATAGTAACTGTGCGCTTCGCTATTGTGCGAGCATTGATACATGAATCATGTCTTAAAAGATCAAAATTTTACATTTTTAAACTATTTAAAAACATTTGAGCAGCTTTTCGTTGGAATTAGAAATGCCGGGAAAATGTTAGTGTTCCATAAAGTTATAGAAACATAGCTTTTAGCCAATCAGAACAGACTTAGCTTTTTCAAAAGGTTATTTGATAAGTGTATATATGTTTAGCATCAACTTTTACATATTTTAACGATCCGCCTTGAAAGATCTGTATGCTGATAAAATTGCCATTTTGAGCGGGTTTGTGCGCGAACTATGTTCGTTACCAGGCCAGGCGCAATGGAAATCCTTACGACATTGCACAACCTCTGACCGGAATTATCTTAATTCTACATTCACTCAAGCTTTCCCTTTGATAACCCATCATCTACGCTCTCCTTTGTCCTTTCCTTCACTTTCCTCAACCTTCCAAATTTCCCCTCTCCGTCCTCCCCCTCTATCACCATCACTCACTTCTCTTGCCCTTGCCTCCCTCTGTTCGATTCCACGTTCATCCCTTTCCAGCTTATTTTCCGTTCCTCCATTCCCATCCACTACCTTCCAAGTGAGATCTTGCTAATAGATTTGTAATAATGGTCTGGTGTAGGTGTGAATATTCTGATTGGTTAACCCTAATCATAATATTAACACTAATCTTATCCGCTAATCCTAAACCTAATCCTAAATCTTGCTAATAGTTTGATCCTAGGAGAGTGTATGGCTCGCACTAGGGAAGTATAAATCCAGTAGGTGGGTTAGGTTTAAGATGAAAATCTATGCGGGGGTTAGGATTTCGATAAGGATTTTCCCGTCACTTTCGGCCAACCGATGATGACCTTGGAAACAATTTTCGGGAAAGCTGACATAATTGAAAATTCCTCAATCTTACACCAGACCATTACGTCATCATTAGCAAACAATTAGCAAACTCTCTTCGGTTACCCCCCATTCCATATTCCTGCCGTTCCACTCCATTTGCCTCACTTCTATTCCATTCTAATCCCTTCCATTCCACACCCTTCATTCCATTCCAATCCCATCTACAGTATTTCATGTCCTTTTATTGCCGTCCACTCACTTCCATCACTGTCCACTCCATCCCATTGTATTTCCTGGAATTCCACTCCATTCCATGCTCTTCCAACCCATTCTACTCACTTCCATTCCCTTCCATTCCTCTATCTTCCATTCGATTCCCTTCCATTTCTATTCCTTCCATTCCTTTCCATTCCCTATACTACACTAAACTTTCTTTCCATTTTCATTTACTTCACTACACCTTCTTGCCCTGTTAAGTCTGACTGACTTAATATCTGAAAAAATATCAGAATATCTTTACACAAAATATCTGGAAAATAGGAAATTTCAGTATTCAAGTCAAGAGCCATGTCAGTGAGTCGTCTACAAAATGTGCGTGATTCAATTGTTGTCAACATTATTTTATATAAAATTATTATAACATTTAAACTATTACATTTTATCTTGAATATATAGCAGAAACACTAGAACAATCCTAGACGATATATAGCGGGTGGTGGTAGGCAATAGTAAACTTTACTTGGGCACTGCAGCACGCATTCAAGATGTTGATTGAAATATCTGCAGACTACGGAAACACTATATAGAAAATGCGCCTAAAATCTACCAAAATAGTTTTTAGGCTTGCATTGGTTTTTGTGGAGGACAAAGAAATCTGACTGGGGAACAGATTGATTCCGTGTTAGTTTACCATATTCGTAACTTCTCCGATATTTTCATACTACCATCCTAGATAAAATTGATTAACCATCTCCTTGCTGTGTTTTACCTTTAATCTAGAGGTTTGAGCTACAACAACATATCTGAAATTTCTGAGAACCTGTTCCACGATACACCACTCCTTGGAGTACTGTAAGTTGCTCATAATTAGTTGTTAATTATTTGGTTAAAATACAGTGAATATCCAAAGACACAAAAAGCCTTGAGATTTATCGAAAACACGAGTAAAGATTTGTAGGTGCAGTAGAATTAAAAGCGTTTAATTTTTAAATGAAATTGAAATACTTCAAAATAGCAACTTTTCAATTCAAATTCTCACACTTTTCTGTATCTGTAACCCTAGGCTATATATGTTAATAATTATTTTGTTTGACTATATATCATAACTAATTAAAATGTTAGGTAGGGCAGGCATTTAGTTTGCTAACGATAATCATATAATCTGACATTGCCTTTTTATGCCCGTTTACCGTGGCAAGGAATACTGCATGGCAACTTACAGGAAGCAGGTTGGAATCTATTCCCGTCGATTTCAGCCAACCGATGATCTTATAGATAATTTTGAGGAAAGGTGACATCATTGCAAATTCAAAGATAAGACCAAAGTTCTCACGATGTTTTGGGTAGTAGCTGTTACCGATTATATGTCAAAAGCCTCATAGGTCTACAGCTCTGCAGACGCCAAGGTCTATGCTGATTACGGGGGAAGTGGCATCGTTTTCCGTCGGGCTAGAAATCGCCGCATGACGCATATGGCATTACCAGGCTTATAACTGCTACCCGCCAAACGCTAATCGTTATTTGGGTATGGTGTGGGCCTTGATACAAGAGCGGCCAACGATCAACTAACATATTTTTGAGGTCTTGTCTAGAATCTTAGAATAGCCTGAGCCAAGTCACAAAAACAAAGGAGACACGAAGTGAGATGTTCTTTCATTTTATGGGGACGAAGAAATATTGGCTAATGCATGGTATTGAGAAGCTGCGAATACCAAAACGAAAGTTTGCGAGTGTAAAAGACAACTACACGTCTTAATCCCCTCGCAAGCGAGATCGCGAAGCGACCAAGCGAAGCGAGGGTGATAATCTCGCCGCGGCAGGGATCCATTTCTCACGAAAAATTTATATATTTTTATATATAAACCTTTTCCGATTTGTGATAAACCAATACATAGCGTGTGATGTCTGGTGTATATTATGGGAAAATCACGCAGGGGTAGGGGGATAGAATAGGCAAGCGAGGGGTTATTGCGGAACGTATTTCTAGTAATATTATTAAAGTGTAACCGGTCATGTGTTATCGTCAACAAATTAAGCAAAGTTAACTCACCGTTGTACAAGTTACGTTTGCGAGGAAACGGAAATTAAAGCTAACTGAATGCGAATTATTGAGCGACCTGTATATTGCTAGATCAAAGAGTATTGCCGCAGGCCTTTTCACAATGATTGGCGCCCGACTACCCATGTTTGAGGGATTTATAGTGTATTTGAAATTTCAGAACCACTTTATTTTGCCTTGGATCTTGATTTTCGGTGAGTTTTAAAGAAAGACTATCACGTCAAGTTTAAGAAATAGTAAACATTTACAGTGTTTCCATACAGTTATAGAAACTACAATCATGGAAATTAATTCGTAGACTATCTAATAATTTCCCAAATGTTCCGTCCCTCCCCTTATATTCCTATACCCTATACCCCTATACCCTATACTCATATACCCCTATACCCCTATTCCCCCTCCCCCAACTTAAGAAAAACAGTCAAAATCATTTGCCTCAAGTAAGCCCCCTGTTAACAACTCCCCCCCCCCCCGGAAAGAATGCATACTTGCATATGCATACTTGCATTCTCGTACAAGGGAATAAACAGAGTAACTCTAGTCGAGCGAGAAACAAAAGTGGACAACCTTTGCTGGATAGCGAAAATTGACAAAGTGCCATGTTTTTTTATGGACAATCATGGAAATTAATTCGTAGACTATCTAATAATTTCCCGAATGTTACCCCCTCCCCCCTATACAATGTTGATATGTGAATGAATGAAACCACATCCAGATGTTTATGTGATGATCAACATTGTATTTGGGGGGAAGGGGGGACTATTTCAAACTATTTTGGCAGTGAATATTTAAATCTTGAACAACTGGCCTCCAACAATGCTAAAAGGACATGCTTTTTATAAGAAGTCTACGTATATTATTTCCATGATTGTAGAGTGGAAGTTTGTGAGAAAGAGAAATCGTAGTTCAAACACGAGGACGAAAGGCCAGTATTTCCACACGATTTCGAGTTTTCGCAAACTTACACAAGTATTTCTATAACGTACGGGAATACGGAAGGAAAAAAATTTCTTTTATAAAATTACATTTTGAAAAGAAGAAAAGGTTCATTTATTAAAATTATGAAAATATAGTTACGAAAATCACTCTCAGCTGTGTTATGCGCCTGAATTCTGCGAGCAAGAGATATATGATTTCCTAAAAGATGAAAATTTAACATTTTTAAACTTTTTAAAAACGTTTTAGTAACTTTTCGTTTGAATTCAAAATACCGGGAAAATTTCAGTGTTCCATAAAATTATAGAAAAATGGCTTTTAGCCAATCAGAACAGACTTTTTCAAAAGGTTATTTTATAAGTGTATATAATATCATATATGTTTATCATTAACCTTTGCATGTTTTAACGATCAGACTTGGAAGGTCTGTATTCTGACGACATTGCCATTTTGTGCGGGTTTGCGCGCGAACTACGTTCGTTACCAGGCCAGGCGCATTGGAAATCTATACGACATTGCACAACATCTGGAATTCTCTTAATGCTACATTCACTCAAGCGTTCCTTTCTTAGCTCATCATCTACGCTTTCCTTTGCTATTTCCTTCACTTTCTCCCCCTTCCAAATTCTCCCGTTCGTTCTCCCCGTCTATCACAACCACTCACTTTTCTTGCCCTTTCCCTGCCTCCTGTTCGATTCCACGATCTTCCCTTTCCAGCTTCTTTTCCGTTCCTCCCTTCCCATCCACTACATACCAAGTGAGATCTTGCTAATAGGTTTGCTTGGTGTAGTAGTGTGTATTATGATTGATTAACACTAATCCTAATATTAACACTAACCCTATTCCTAACGCTAACCCTAATCCTAAAGAAAATCCTAAACCCCGCCTATAGTTTTATACTAGGTAGCTAGTGGATGGCTGGCGCTAGGGAAGTAGAAATCCAGCAGGGGGTTAGGTTTAAGATGAAGCTCTATGCGGGGTTAAAATTAGGATTACGATTTGGTTTAGGATTTGCCGTCACATTTGGCCAACTGATGATCTTGGCAATCATTTTTGAGAAATATGACATAATTGCAAATTCCTCACTCTTACACCAGACCGTCATTACCAAATAATTAACAAGATATCACCCTCGACTCTATTTCATTCTCTTCAATTCCCTTCATTCCATATTCCTGTCCTTCCACTCACTTCCATTCCATTCCAATCTATTTCATTTCCTTTCATTCACTTCCACTCCCTTCCATCCCTTTCCACTCGCTTCCGCACATATCTACTCACTTCCACTTCCTTCTCTTCTATTTCCTGTCATTCCCTACATCCCACTCCATTCCACCCTCCTCTACCCAATTCCACTCACTCTTCCATTCGATTTTATTCCTTTTTCTCCCATCACCTTCCATTCCTTTCCATTACCTTTACTTGACCACATATTCCTTCCATGTTTTAGTCTTTTCTTCCCTTCGATTTTTCTCTTCTCTTCGTTTTTTTCTCTTACTTTATTTCCTCTTTTTTTTCTCTCTTGTCTGCCCTTCCTTTCGCTTCACTTCTCGGACTGGCATAGATACATCACCCTATAATAAAAATCTCCGACCTATTATTTCGACAATAGGTACACACTCATATAATTTAGCCAAGTTTCTCGTCTCTTTACTCCATCCTCTTTCTTTAAGCTCTTATCTAATTAATGACTCTTTCTCCTTTATTCAAGTACAATACTCGTTAGGTCTTAACTCTGCTAACATCATAAATGCTAGTTTTGACGTTACGCGTCTTTTTACTAACATCAATCTTAATGAAACCATATACATTATCCTGATTCAATTATTTTCTAATAGCAATTTATTCCAATGTTTTTAATCGTGAGCAACTTGGAGCTCTTCTGAATTTAGCCGTGAACATTTGTTCAATGGAAAGTTCTATGAATTCATGAGGTATTGGCTCTCCACTTGGTCCGCTCTTCGCCAATATATTTCTCGTTCATAATGAAAAGTTGTGGTTTGATAATTGTCCTACACAGTATGACGATCGTCAAGCTCGTATCCTCAGAATAAATATTCTGAGTCCCGGACAGGAATCGAACCAGTAACCTTCTGATTGCGACTCAGATGCATGGAGAGCAGAGGTTACAATTATGTAATGGTACGATTGATATACGTGCTGCCTATGCGGCAGTCACTATATTGTGACCCTCCACGCGAAAACGTACCTTAATGCTTTTCCGTTAAAACGGCAAAAAAACGGACGGCGAACGGATGACAAACGGGTTGTAAAAGCGTTCGAACGGTTTAGCAAACTAACTAAACGGTTAACAACAGAAGGTCGAACGGTTAATAACAGGCGTTCGAACGGATAATAACAGGCGTTCAAACGGTTGACCACGACTAACGGCTAACTAAACGGATAACTAACCCGTTCGAACGGCTAACGAAACCGTTTGAACGGCTAACAAACCCGTCCGAACCCGGCTAATGAAAGGCTAACGAAACCGTTTGAACGGCTAACGAAACCGTTTGAACGCTCTGTTCGAAGGGCAAAACTGTCAAATTTCACAGTTTTGCAGCAGCAGAAAAGTCCAGAGAACGCGGGAAAGTTTGGACCATGCTGTCATGCTGGGTATTACTGTCGCGGTTGTTCCGTATTGCAGGAAGGACAGCTTTGGGGATTCGATCCCATCATGCGAAAAATGTCAATTGCGCGTCAATAATCTTTATGTAGACTAGTTGAAATCGTTCGAATGATATAAAATTCACGCAATTTCACACAACGTCAAACAAAAACTGGGACTTGTGGAAGCTAGCTAATGGTTGACCATAGCTGCAGGAATTGCTCCAACCTGTCATTGGACGATACAAATATTAACAACTATATGTCAATGGTGAATAATTAATTACTCTATCAAAACGACAACCGCTGTTTACATATTTATCTATATCTAAATAGACCAACAAATACACGGAAACTTATCGCTTGTATTTAATAAATAAAGAAAGAATGGTTATGTCTTAAACTCATGTTATAAATATTTTCGCACGATTTATATTACCTGGAGATTGAAGACGTATCAACACACGATCGAGAATCAGAAATATATTTTAATGCCACAAACAACAAGAATATATGCCTATTCCGTACTTAATAATAATAATATTACTTGTTCAGGATACCCACGTCACCGAAGTGTTTTTCAGTGGGGTCCTGCAATACTTCACAAGATTACGTTACATTACGTTACATTACGTTACATTATGCAATTATTACCATGGATACATGATTAATACCATGCATACATGTAATATAATAAAACACAATCAAAATACAATATACAATACAATATACAATACAATTGGTTTCATCGCAAAAGAACGGAAGACTAGATACAAAGCGGGCGCGAAAGTGCACGTGGGACCGTTTGTGTGACTGTCCAGCCAAACCATCCAAAGAAAACCAGCGCCCCAACTTTCTACCCAGCCCCCCCGCGACTATTTTTCTGATGTAGTTTCTTGATTATTTTTTTTAATTGATGTAGAGAGTCAGTGTTTTTTTGTTTTAATGTCCAGGTTATTGAAGTTTATTGAGGCTTGGTAGATTAATTTTTGTTTTCCCCAGTTTGTCTTGGCTTTCGGCAGGTATAGATTATTGCTGGTCCTTGTGTCGTAGGGATGAATATTGCTGTTTCTGGTTAGTTCGAAGTCGAAGTCTATCAGATTGTTAATACATTTAAAAATTAAAAATAGTTGATGTTTCTGTCGTCTGATTTTTAATGGTGTTCAGTTGAGTATTTTCAGTGCTTCAGTTGAGGAGGAGAACGGAGGAGCATCAAGGATAAGTTTTGCAGCATTGTTTTCTAGAACTTGGAGTGATTTCATTAGCACAGTATTATTTCTGTCTCCCCAAATTATATCTGCGTAGTCGAAAAGTGGTAGAATTAGTGAGGTGTAAAGAGTGCATCGTGCGTCCAGTTGTAAATATAATTTTACGCGACGTAGAAGTCCAAGTCTCTGGTTTATCTTTTTGTTTAAGTTTTCAATATGATCATGCCATGAAAGATCCTCACTGAGAGTGATGCCGAGATATTTAAACTAATGTTCTTGTCTGATTTTCTGGTTATGAATGGTGATTTTTAAGTTGGAGTAAGACTTTAATTGATTTTTGTTAGAAAAGAAAAGGAACTTTGTTTTTTCAAAATTAAGTGTGAGGAGGCGTCGAGCCATTTAGATAATAGTTGCAAATCAGTGTTCATGTCACTTTGAAGTGATGACGCTGTTTTGGCAGAATAATACAATGGGGTATCATCGGCGTATAAAACTGATTTGCTGTAACTAAGGCATTTTGGCAGGTCGTTTATGTATTTTAAGAAAAGCAAAGGACCCAGGATACTTCCTTCTGGAACACCGACGGTGATTGGTCTTGAAATTGAGTTGCTGTTGTTGACGGTTGTTACTTGAGCGTGATGATAGATATGACGTGAACCAGTTCAGAGCGTGACTGTTAAATCCAAGGTTTTTCAATTCTGAAATCAATAATAAATGGTCTACTGTATGGAATGCTTTCGGTAGGTCGATGAAAACAGCTCCTGTAACTAATTTCTCGTCAAGATTATTTAATATTTCATCAGTGAACTTTGCCAGCGCAACTTCTGTAGATAGTTTAGACCGAAAACCAAATTGCTCTGCAGCGATGAGATTGTGTTCTTGCATGTATGCGTAGACTTGTCGGTGTACAATGCGTTCCCATATTTTACTTGAGGTTGGTAGAATTGTTACAGGTCGGTAGTTATTAGGTAGTGTTGGATCGCCAGATTTGAAGAGAGGAACAACTTTGCCTTTTTTTACAAATATCGGGAAACGTTCCAGAACGTAATATGTTGAAGATTTTTGTCAAAGTGGGTGCAATCGTAACAGCGGCGTTGGCTTGATTTTTCTTTTTATTTTATCCGCAAGTTTTGATCCTATTGTTGTAAAATATGTATTCATAGACATAATTGTTGCAATTGATTGTTTGTCGTTGATTGAAACATCATCAGAAATAATGCACGAAGGTGTGGAATTAGATTTGTCGCGTGAAGTTATTTCATTTATAGTTTTCCATAGGGCGGAAGGATTATCTTTGTTTAAATTAATCAGATTTTGGTAATAGTTGGATTTCCCTAGATTAATCTGTTTGTTTATATGGCATCTGAATTCACTAAATTTTTTCCTGTGATAGTTCGAATTTATTTTGTGTGCTTGCTTCAGATGAATTTCTCGGCCTCGCATTAACTCAAAAATTTCAGGGGTCATCCAAGGTGTTTTAATTGCCGCATTTTACTCTTTTCGATTTCATTGGTGCGTGTTTTTAGGCAACTCCTAAGAAGAGGTTGCACCACTTGGTTACTATTTCGTTAATATTGGACAGCAAGTAAACAGCAAAATTTCAATCCAGCACGTTTCAATGTTATTGTTCGTCAACTCCGTCCGTGTGCGATACGGTAAGCGATCTCGTACATATATTGCTGTCCCCCCTCCAGATTTATCTTTACGATCTTGACGAGTTGTGGAATAACCGACAATGGTTATTTCTGCATTTGAAATTGAAGGTTTTAGCCATGTTTCAGAAAGAGCAATAATGTCAAACGGGTTCTTGTTGATAAACAAACGTAGTGAGTCTATTTTCGGTAGCAGACTTCTAATGTTGAGATGACTTACTTTTAATCCTCTTGTACAACACTGCTTTATTTCAAACTTTGTACCAGGGTTACTTTCCACATCACCAGACAAGCATGTGAGAATCGTTGCTATCGAAACATTAAGGAAGATTCTAGTCCCGCTGAGAAACAACAATGAATTTGTTAACGGTTGTCGTTTGACCGTTGATCGTCGAGAACGAACGTTGACCAATTTTATGTTGGCAATGTCTTCAGATACGAAAAAGAAATGCAGAAGTGAATTGAGTAGACCTGTTTTTGTGTTATTTTAAAATTATGCCTCCAAAAACCAAGTACATATGAAGAATCAGTTGCGCAGACGTAAGAATCCATGACCGGTCGCCATGATGGCGCAAGTGTATGATTGCTGAACACACTTTTACTTTCAAAAAGGTTGGAAGAACTCTAACCTTAAAACATTAAACACTAACCGCCATTGTTGGTGTATGAAAATCAGTGATGAAAATGCGGTTTGCGTGGCGTGAAATTTTCATTACGCGCGTGCGATCATATCGTGTTTCAGAAAGACAGGATGTGACGCGTTAACGCCAGTGAAATGGTGGCATCGACCGTAACTGGTGGCAACGACCGTTTACGAAACGGAAAATTGCCGCGGCGCCAGCCCCCCGCTTCATACAGCCATGCATCAAACCTTTCCTTGCTCCTAGTTTACTGAATACCAATATCTATCACTTCTTTTAATTCACTTTTCGGCGGACTTTGGCCTTGCGGGGGAACATTGGCTTTGCCTTTGCTCTCGCCGGGCGATCTAGCTTTGTGCGCAGACGACGGGAGAGAAATTGTTTGTTGTCTCTTGCTTCTTGATTATTTTGTACATTGGTGTAATGTGGTATTTAATGCCAGGGTAAGATATTGATCTTTTGGTTTGTTGCCGTTGCTGCCAGCTAGTAGTATTCAGTTCAATGTAGACGTTGGCGCCAATTTTTATCGATCGAAACTGAGTTTACGCAAGATCTGATCTGCTGGAACACTTCGGTGTTCAGAAATTCTTGGTTCAGTTTACGCGCGACCAGGATACCAAACGTTGAAATTGCGTACACTTATGCGCTCTTTCGACAACCGCCATTAAAAATTGTGTGGGCAATCAGATTCCCTGCACCGTCTTTGGGATCTCCTAGCTTGACTTTCTTTACATCGTCCGGCATCATAACTTATTTGGCATCATAACTTATCTAAATTATTAATAATTAAATAATTATTTATTATTAATTATTAATTAGTATTAATTATATTATCTTATTAATCATCTTGTCTGGCATCATAACTTATTTGTGATTATTTTGTAATATGTTTCTAAGTAATTTAGCTTAATATTGGTTGTATATCTATTTTATATATTGAGATTGTGAAGCGCCATAGGGCATTATTGTATATGGCGCTATATAAATGTATTACATTTTTTTTTATTTATCGACGTGAACGTGTATTTTCTTCATGTCGTCCATTTCACTTTAAATAACCATCGATCGAGAGGTTGTACGTATACCAATTATTTCGACAATCAAGGCAATGCGAAAAAAATGCGATGAATATTGATGCATATTGAATTCAACTACTTGCTAACAAAGCGATGGCCTTTCGCTGCAACATCCTGCTGAATTCAAACTTGGCGCGCAATTTTTTGTTATTAATACTGTACAGCTAAGTGATGACAGTCGGCATGATAAATTTTTAAGTTAATTATTGCTATATTGATGTTGTGAATATTTTGAGTACATTTATTATATACATGACAAAATTACTGGATTCTGATTAGCTGAGAGGAGTGCAATAAAATCATGTATTGCACTCGAGTGCAATAAATGAGAGTGCAATTATTTAAAGTAATTTTCAAAAAACAAAATGGCCGGACGCTTTTTTGAAACAAATGACTTTATCCAAGACGAACTTAAAGGTAAAGCAGCCAACAAAAATACAAAAAATGCACCAAAACATGGTTAAAGGTCTGGGAGGAATGGGCCGTTGCCAGAAATAATAGTGGTGAAATTGAAAAATATTCCCCAGAAGACCTCGATGAAGCTCTTCAAAAATGTTACGCTGAGGTGCGCAATAACAAAGGCGAAGACTACGAGCCCGACAGTTTTAAAGTTATGCAAGCTGCTCTCGATAGGCACTTGAAAGACAAACACTATCCTTTCAAACACAATTATTGAAGGCAAAGCTCGTCAACTCCGTGAACTTGCCGCGGGAAGCGACCAAATGCAGCAAAACCTCTCACAAAACAAGAAATGCTGTGGGAACTATTCTCCACTATTCTCCACGGGTATTAATTAATACAATTTTGGCCTGAGGGGAAGACAAGAACACCACACAATGGCAGTGGAAGATTTTCATTTTGGAGAAGATGACAACGGCGTTGAGTATGTCACATTTAAGGAAAATCCCACGAAAACTCGCTAAGGTGGTCTCCACATTACCAGAAGACAACAGCTACCGAAGATGTTTGCCACCGGCGACGAAAGATGTCCTGTTTCTTTATTCAAAGAATATCTAAGTCGCCCTCCAAGTGAATTACGAGCTAGCGGGCCGTTTTATCTGACGCCATTACCAACAATAACCCCAAGCAGCAGCGTCTGGTTTAAACGGCAGAACCTTGGTGTCAACTCTATCAACAAAATAATGAAAATGATGATAGCCGATACTCCACTTGAAGACAGTTTCAAGAGGTTGACAAATTACTCAGCCAGAAAAACACTCGTGAAGAAACTGCGAGCAAATAACGTTGAACGTTCGTCCATTATAAATGTCACTGGCCATAAAAGCAAGCATTCGCTGAATGACTACGATGAAGGAAATGAGAATGAGCAACGACACATCTCAAATTTGATCAGCAACGACAAAGCTACAAACAAATCGCTTACGCCGCAGACAATCTCGCCATCAATGATGAATATGTCAACTCCAACAACCAGTCAGCAACAATCATTCCTTTCGGCTTTCAAGCAGTTTTGAACGAAGCTTTGAATGGCGATGCCTTCCCAACAACCAATTCCATAACTGCAACGTCGTTTTCAACCTCGGCCAAAGTGGATCCAGTTCTCCCAAAGTTGAAAAGCAGAGCTTTAGGCGAGTTGTTATTCAAAGTGACTCTGATTCGCAAGAATGAAAGTTGAAATCAACAATTATATTTGAATGTTGAACAATTCAACTTTTGTACGTTGAACTTCACTTTATACCTCTATGTTAGCTCGTTTTAAAAATATTGCTATATAATACTAATATTGAGCCATTTTTGTGCGCTTTTTATAGTAATCTTACCTGAGGTACCTCTGATCATCTCTGGTTCGACTGATTCGATTTATCATACATACAGCATGCTGTTCTCGATCTATTCACGTGATATTATTACGTTGCGGGGGAGGGGTTGCTAAACGTAATTTTGTCATGGAAATAATAAACAAGTAATCATATGATTTTGCTCTAGCCTCCTCCGCAGGCAACTCTGTGGCTTCTTTTATCCGAGTCTTATCGAGCTATAAGGCTGTACGAGCAATGTTTTCGTTGGGATTGACAGCGTTGGAAGCTATTTGACTCGGGAAAAAGAAGCTGTGGCTTAGAAGAGTTGCCTGCGGAGGAGGCTAATTTTGCTCGTGCAATTAAGAATTTACACTTTTCGTGATATTTGACAATTTGCCAAATTGTCAAATATCACTCGTAGTGTAAATCCCTAATTGCACTTGCTATCATATGATTACCTATACTAATAGACATTGGGGTTATCGGTATTGCGGTTTTGGGGTATTTTTCGTACGGTATTTCGGTAATTTCACTCAAGAGTTGCGGTATTACGGTTTTATCCAGCCATGCGGTATTCGGTTTTTCTGAGTTTTGATCGACGGTATTCGGTAGGGCTGGTAGAAAAGAAAATGACGATACGATATGTTCGTAGTATTCCTTGGAATTTACGTCATTTAGCGAACAGGCAGTGATATACCACCGCAATTTTTTTCCCATTTCCCGCCCCAGTCCCCCGCGTCTATCCCTCCCGGCCGGAACAACTCGGTTCAGTGGAGCGCGGTGATGCCTGCGAAGGAGGCTAGGTGCATGAGGTAATTCTGAATAAAATAAATCGATACAAGGCGTTCCCAATAATGTAAATAATTACCTGGTGTTTAGAAATGGGCTTTAAATGCTGTTTCGGTATTCCATTTGTTTTTGACACAGTATTGCGGTATTTGAAAATTTTTTCGCGGTATTGCGGTTTGGGATACCCCCAATGACCCCCCCCCCCCTTAGCGAACACTGAACGCCACGAAAATTCCGTTTCCCTAGTCCCTACCGTCGGTTCGGTAAGGCTTTCGAACGTTTTGAGAGGCGTTCGAACGTTTTGAGAGGCGTTCGAACGACCGTTCGAACGGCTAAAAACGGCTAACTGAAACCGTTCGAACGGCTGACGAAACCGTTCGAACGGCTAACTGAAACCGTTCGAACGGCTAACTGAAACCATTCGCCGTTCGAACGGAACGGTTTCAGTTAGCCGTTCGAAGTATTAACCGTTCGAACTTCGAACGCTCTCATTCTTGACTGGGGTAAAATCAATGAAAATTGACCAGTGTCAATGTCTATTTATTTTCTCAGCAATTATTTAGAACTATATAGAAAGCTATACCTTTTCTGAAAGGATATGTGATGGGCTTTCAGAATTTAGATATTTGGTCCGCCCAAAATGAAATATATATAGCATAAATTAGCATAAATTAACATGTTAATGATGTAATGACACTAAATTTTGTATGAAGAACTGGTCTAGCCTGTATACTGCGTAATACAATCCAAACATCCATAACCAAAAACTTATCTTGTGATATTGGCAATATGTACAACAAATTTGACTGAAATTGAACAAATGGCAAAAAAGTTAGAGCCGTTTTAGTACACGACCCTAAAATGGCGGAAAATGACAATATTCCATATTGACCGACTAGAGCTTCTCAAAGGCATAATATCATGTAAAGGTTAGTAAAAGTATACTCATAATGAATTAGTATCAGTTAGCTTTTCAAAATGTTGTTACACATATATATAAGACTGAAATGGTTTGCATAAATCAGCATAAATCACATAAATTACTGTACGTTACATAGTAATAACTCTAATGTTTACATGGAAACTCGACTGCATTGAATATAATTGGTGACATAGTAAATATTTGAATAGAATAAGTTACATTGTGATATTGGCAACATGTACAGCAAATATGACTGACATTGAACAAATGGAAAAAAGGTTAGAGCCGTTTTAGTATACACGACCCTAAAATGGCGGAAATGGACAATATTCCATATTGACCGACTATAGCTTCTCAAAGGCATAATATTATTATGTAAAGGTTAGTAAAACTATACTCATAATGAATTAATATCAGTTAGCTTTTCAAAATGTTGTTATACATATTATAAGACTGAAATGGTTCAATGCATAAATGAGCATAAATCACATAAATTATTGTACGTTACATAGTAATAACTCTAATGTTTACATGGAAACTCGACTGCATTGAATATAATTGGTGACATAGTAAATATTTGAATAGAATAAGTTGCATTGTGATATTGGCAATTACTATGTACAGCAAATATGACTGTAATTGAATAATGGAATTGTACTGTATGATGGATAGTCAGTTGTATGGCACAACATACTACACACGTAAAAACGCACAGTCTGTTTCTACCTGTGTATAGACTAAAACACATTGGTTGGTATAGTCCGGTCTGGTAAAGAAATGATCGTTACAGGACGGATAAAAGCACCAAATTTGGCACAGACGAAGATAAACACTGAATGAAGCATTTCAGAAGGGGTGCCCAAAAATCTGTAGTCAGGGGGGAGATATATTTGACAGGGGGGAGCGGGAGTGAAATTGGACGTCTTTTCTACATTATCATACAGGTTTTCAATGCGATGCGTTAATTAGTGTAGTTAAATCGGACTCTTTGTACGTAAATCACATTGTTATACTTTTTTCACCAAGATTATGTTTTGTACTTATTATATTAAGCAAAATTTAAATTACAGTATGCTACAGGCCATTATTTTGACAGCCGCCTGAAGCAGCAATCACATGAGTCAAAAGTCTAGCTGTAATACCCTCAGGTAAAGGACTTTTGGAGGGGTCAAGATTAAATAATATTTCTTGGACTTGGTCAACAGAAACAGTGATATTAGAAATCTCTTCGATATGAAGTATGATGGGGTGTGTCCCTGGTGGAGGAGGCTCAGTGTCCGATTGATTGAAAACAGAGTTAAAGTAATCGTTGAATAAGTTGGCTCTATCTTGAGGGACATTTATAAATGTTTTACTGCATTCATCCTTCACAACTGCAGTAGCTATCTTCCTAAAAGAAACTCCAGAATTTTTTTGGATTCTTGGAGACTTCATCGGAAAGGTTATTTAAGTATTCATAGTACTTGACACGTATTAGCTTCTTGTAATTTCTTCTTAATATTTTAAATGATTCAATATCGTAAGGTTTTTTAGATCTTAATGCTTTCCTACTAGTCTTGTCCTTTTTTCTACATATAATTTTGACCTCTCTATCAATCCAGGTGGGTGTAAGTTTGTCTTTGATCTTTTTCTTAGGAACAAACTCGTTAACGGCAGACCAGAATAGGTCCTCTCAATTGGTTAAATTCGCGTTAGTGTCGTTATCGCGAACATTGAAACATTCTAAAGAATGATAGATAACATTTTCTTCAGTTCGTCCAGGTAAGCTTTTTTGAAGTCAAACACTAATTTTGGTGTAGGAGTTAGAGGCCGTGAATGTAACACTTAGGTGATCCGAATGTATGAGGTCTTCACTAACAGATAAGTTAGTAATTAAGTCAGGGGTAGAGGTAAGAATAAGTCTAGTATGTTGTTATTTCTTGTGGCTTGGTTTAATTGGGTAAGAAATAGGTCATTCAATAATTCATAAATCTTAATGTGCAACTTATCAAAAGAAAGAGGAATTTAGGGAAAAAAACGAAAGGGACTTAGAACCAGTAACAGAAGATGATATTTCACACCAGATTAATTCACAATGATTTACTTCTAGATCACTTCTCAGATAGCCACAAGGTCGTCTCTGTAGGCAATATGTTTCTACTCAATATCGAATATCCTGCATATACGGGATAATTTCATGACTGATCCATAACAGTAGTCAAGCCAGGTCTCTGTCAGGGCAACAATATCAAACTGTTCAGCATAAATAGTAGGGTGGAAATCCAGTATCTTATTCCTGATTGAACGAACATTCACCAGTAAACATTTTAGTAAACATTCGCCAGTAAAATATTCGTATGAAAGGCACGGTCATGACAGATTAAATCCTGTGAATCTTTAAAATATCTCGTAAAACATAGGCATAAGAGAAGTTATCGCTGGTGTAGCAATGCATGTTTTAATTCCGGTCAGCGTCTAATTTACTGCAACAGTGCTCTAACCAACATCTTTCTTGTGCGAGATTACTAGATAGGATATCAGTGGTGTCGTTGATATCACAAGGCGAAACTGGTACGGATACTTGAGATCTGGAAAGGGAAGCATCAGGAACAATGGAGTAACTTTCTGGAAGTGTAATGTCTCTGGAAGACTTATCCATGTTGATTGTTAGTGCATGTTCTTGAGATGTACCATGTGCGGTTTCTCCTGAAAATTGAAACATACTTAGTCCTGTTCCATGAAATGAGCCCTTTGCTGGTGTAGAGGATGGGTTGTGGACAATATTATTAATTGCGCCAATGGTAAAAAGACCAAGCTGCATATTTAGCGGACAAACGACCCCAGTCGTCTTGAAACGATTACAGATAGACGTCGCCAAGCCATTTGCTAATTCATCCACTCTACTGTATAAGAAACGCTGAGGCCGAGTTCTTTTAATTGATCAACCGGTTTCTTGCTTCCTGTTTGGGTGTGTTACTAAGTCCAAGATAAAGAGGTAAAGGTAGCTATCTTTTGTGGCAATGACGGTTCTTTGTTTCAGCCGCCGTCCTTGTTGCTTTCTTCTTCATATATGAGCTGAGCAATTGTAAGGCATGCTTGTGATTCTGTTGAATCTTGGTATTCGATATTCGGGCCATTGAGAAGAATTGAAACCAAGATCTTTAAGCTAGGCGGAACAGAATCAGCCTGACAATTAGGAGGAAATTCACAGGTGAAATGAAATCCTTGAGCCTGCAAAACTTCATTTCTTACTGTTTTTGCTGCGCCTTAGCTAGAGTAAGAGCTTTGGAACTGTAATCCTTCGAAGATACAACATCTTTGAGTAATTTCTTCATGCCTTCGTTAAAAACAAAAAGGGTGTTTTTCCCATCCGATTGTTCTTGGATGTTTTTCAAGTAATGAGCTAGAATCTGATTCTTGAAACGTGTTTTGTTTACTTGGATTTCGACATGCCGTTCACGAAGCCGAGAAGTATAAAGGTGGTGAAGATTGGAGAGCATGAAAATATATTCGCCGGCTGCCATAATTTTGCCAACAAATCCGTGTCCTGAAGCTGTGTCGCCATTTTTTTGTACTGTCTCACCAACTTCGAATGTCGCAACATCTGCATGCAGTTCTTTCCCATAAAATATGCATATCACTGACCTGACGTTTTGATCTTTTAGTATGATCCGCCTGACTTATTAGTGAAAGATCGTCTAGCTTTTCTCTTTTGTGCCCGTTTTAATTTGGAATTGGCAAACTTAATTCGGCATGATTTATGCCAAACAGCCCTATTCTCGACCAGATCCTCTAAAGTAGCGTCGCCACTAAGTGTTACCTCTACTGGTAGAGGTAACACTTAGTGGCGAAAACAAGCAAATAGTGCTATAATACATAGTTTAATGAAAAACAAAATGGCGACCTAAAAAGAAAGTTATAAAAACTTTGGGAAGACAATTTAAAAAAATTCTGACTTTAGCAGAACACACATTTTTTTCAGTAGAATAAATGTCGTGTTAAAAAAAAACAAGACAGTTGAATGAAATTTTTTCCCCATAAATGTACAAGTGAAAAAGATACAATACAGGTTTCAAATGAATAAACATAAATAGATGTTGATCTTTCACACTACTAGGCCAAAATACCACTTGCTTTGATTGATTACTTCGTTTCAATGACATAAGTTTGACAGTGCTTTAAAATACTCCTTTTTATATGTTTTGTTTGTTTACAGTTTACGTAGTTTTTCAAGCACGTTTTGATAGATTCCTGCTTCATTAACGTGGTTTCAGATGGCTTACCGCTGACCAAGCAGATAGCCGGCGTTTAGGAAAACCCAGTTTTCTGCACGTTTTACGTATTTTTTTACCTTGAAATGTCACAAAAAAGCATATTATTTATCTAAATAATAGTTTATTTAATAAATTATAACCAACATTAGTTGTTATTAAAATAATGAAAAATAAAGCAATATCAACAAGTTGAGCAATGTCATTCGACGGACTTGGGTCCTGTCTAGTTATTTGTCACAAATTGTCAGTGAACAAAAAATGTCATTCTAGTTTTATTTATTGATATATTGTTACATCATGTTAAAAAATCCCATAAAACGGTCATATTATTCATTAACATTACACTTCTGGTGCGGTACCCTGGTAATGGCAAAAAAGTTGCCCACACCCCCCGGAATTAACTTTTTTACGTGGCACCCCTTCTGAGATTATTCCCTATATCCGAATGTACCTTTGTGCCAAGTTTGGTGCTTTTATCCGGCAGGTAACGATTTTGACTATTTTTACACCTAACAGACCGGACTAGTATTGGCAGGCTTGAACAGGGTTGAGCTGGCCAGCTTGAACAGGGTTGTAAACAGGCCTGTTCATGGATGTTGAATCAGTATTGTTCATGGCTTATGATTGAACAGGCTGAACAGTGTTGAACAACATTGTTCATACATGATACAACATGTTGTCAGAGCATGATGAAATAACAAGGTTGAACAGCATTGTTACAACAGCCATGAACTTGCATGTTCTCACATGCATATCACAACATATTGAAACATGCTTGAACCGTGCTGTTATTCTATCATGTTGACATTATGCTGTTACAGGCAACAACCTGTAAGATTTTTACGTGTGTTACTCCCATGGATTCTCGAAAGGATGACGATTGTCACCAAATAAAACAAAACCCTGTAAACATAATAGCCAAGCATAATAGCTGCTTTATATTTTGTGTGATTTGTTGACTGTTGTTACACAAAACCCTTGCTATTACAATCATACAATGTATGTATACATGGTTTTGTGTTATTTAGTGTCATATGTCATGGGTTTATATAGTTATTTGATTTCGAAATCTTTTATCAGCTGTATATCCGAGTGGAAAACCTTCAACTTAGGCGCAAGCAAGCGAACCGAAGATAATTATTCTGTAGCCTGTAGCAGCATGTGCGCGTCAAAACATCAAACAAACACGATATTCAAAAGTGGTTCAAATTTACATTAAGATCACTCAGCCGTGTAAAACTACTGTATTATCATGCATATATAAGTCTAAGACATATTTTCCACATAAAAAGAAACATTTTGGGTATGAAAAAGCAAAGAAATGCGATTGTAGAACAGCAAGTTGAAATACGAAACCGAACAGAATTTCGCAGCGCGAGACATGATATATTCTCCCCAAACTTACTTGGTTTTGAGAATAGATGCCGATCCAAAGCCAAGTCCATGCATACATTTACAGTGCAGAGGACTTATTTTGATCAAATAGTTACAAAACATCGTCTAGATTATACATAACAAGTCCATCTCGAAGGACTTGCGGCTAAATCGAGGAATGGCACATCACTCGACGCCATCTTGAATTCAGCGCAAAGGCCTGGAAACCAAGTGTATTTCCCGGGAAAATAAAAAATGATAGCTTTCTGGCTATGACCCAAATGATGATAATAATATTAAATAAAAATATAATAATAATAGTAATGTATTTATAATATTAAAATGATAATAATAGTAATAATAATTACTAGCCCTTTCCTGATCGAGCAGGGTACTGGGTCCATTTGAGACCACAAAGCAACTATGGTTTATTTAAAATGACATATTGATAGCGATATATTGAGACATAGCGATATATTGAGACATCGTTAGGCAGGTTGGACATGAATTGCATAGATATTCTATTCCACTGCTTTGTAGTCAATGGCGGAGGGCAACATTCAAAAGCATCACCTCTGCTAAAGTTGTTGATGTTATGAGAAGTAAATTAAAGAGTTAGGATCAGTATTAGGTTCAGGGTTAGGATTAAGGTTAGGTTGGGGTTAGGACTCTGTTTTAAATTCGGGATATCTATATATGAAACGTCAGCCTAAATTACTGTACCAATACTGTAGTTCAAGATAGAGCTACAGTATTTACTGTTTAATTGTGCTGTCATCACAAGATAACTCATGTACTTGTGCACTTGTCATATGGGGGATTAATCAGTTAAATATTATTTGTGTTATTACTATCAAATTACTATTGTGATTATTACTATTATTATTATGTTATGATTGCTGTCATTTTAAATAAACCAGTTGCTTTGTGGGAAATACACTTGGTTTCCAGGCCTTTGCGCTGAATTCAAGATGGCGTCGAGTGATGTGCCATTCCTCGATTTAGCCGCAAGTTCTCGAAGGGGTCGAAGCCATGATTGCAATGTGAACAGCGGGGGGTCGCGTGTCGCGTCACGAAATTGAAAATCGCACCAATCACAGCACGTTTTTCCAAATAACCTGAAAATCGGGCCGTAAATAGAGAAAGCCTGCGCGGTTTTTTTGAGCCTATGCCCGCAACTATCCAGTGAATTGTGCCAGAGCTATGGAACTCTGACGTCATCAGACTAATTCGTCTGATATTTACCCGCGCCGTCTGGAATGAGTCTGGAAAAATCTCCCACGGAATATCCTATTTAAACCCTTAAAATACCCTTATATCCATTCCATACCCTCGAAATCTCCATGTTCAGTGCAATACTTCATGTAAGAATTTTCATCACATGAGGATCTGGAGAAAAATGGCGACAAACACGTGTTTGGGTAAGTTTTGCATATTTATTCGCTTATTTTTACTTATGATTGTTTATATAAAGTTCTGTTTTTATGAAAGCGTTACCTAAAGCTATTTAAAAACAACATGTATTTTGTTGTATTTAGTTTTCGTTGCTCATTTGCATCGATTTGCATATTTATAACGAAATTTTAATATTCATATTGAATATCCATACTTATTATATACACAAGCTCTGGATATGAGCTATTCTGCAATCTGATTGGTTCCTCTACTACAGGCTATTAGCTCATATCCTACTAGTAGAGAAATCTAGCAAAATGGCTGCCAGATTTGACGAATTAAACGAAGAAGAAATTCAAGTTTTACTGGGAAATAGTACACCAAAATGCACACAGAAAGCAACCAAATTCGGAATGAAAGTATTTGACGGTAGATAGAACGACTAGATTTTACGAAAAGCTCTCCAAATTTCATATTTTTAGAAAAACAGCGACGTTTAAAGTGGCGTGGCTAGAAATATTTTTGGCCTTCAAAAAAGATGGTTGTCCAATACTGTCGAACGTAATCCAGTCGTTCAGTTCGTGAAATTGGTGGTGAAATTGGTCCGTTCGGGACGAGTAGAACGAGTGGCGAAGTCTTAGTAATGATGTCTTGTGGTGTAGTGAGGGTATGCCTCAATATTCGTCCGGTCGTTCGATTCGTCCAATTGGTCCGTTCGTAACGAGTGGAACGAATGGCGAAGTCTTAGTGATGATGTCTTGTGGCGTAGTGTGAGGGTATGCCTCAATATTCGTCATTCGTCCGGTCGTTCGATTCGTCCAATTGGTCCGTTCGTAACGAGTGGGGAAGTCTTAGTGATGATGTATTGTGGCGTAGTGTGAGGGTATGCCTCAATATTCGTCCGGTCGTTCGATTCGTCCAATTGGTCCGTTCGTAACGAGTGGAACGAGTGGCGAAGTCTAGTAGTAATGATGTGTTGTGGCGTAGTGTGCGGGTATGCCTCAATATTCGTCCGGTAGTTCGATTCGTCCAATTGGTCCGTTCGTAACGAGTGGAACGAGTGCCGAAGTCTTAGTAATGATGTCTTGTGGTGTAGTGTGAGGGTATGCCTCAATATTCGTCCGGTCGTTCAATTATTCGTCCAATTGGTCCGTTCGTAACGAGTGGAACGAGTGGCGAAGTCTTAGTAATGATGTCTTGTGGCGTAGTGTGAGGGTATACCTAAATATTCGTCCGGTCGTTCGATTCGTCCAATTGGTCCGTTCGTAACGAGTGGAACGAGTGGCGAAGTCTTAGTGATGATGTCTTGTGGCGTAGTGTGAGGGTATGCCTCAATATTCGTCCGGTCGTTCGATTCGTCCAATTGGTCCGTTCGTAACGAGTGGAACGAGTGGCGAAGTCTAGTAGTGATGATGTCTTGTGGTGTAGTGTGACGGTATACCTCAATATTCGTCCGGTCGTTCGATTCGTCCAATTGGTCCGTTCGTAACGATTGGAACGAGTGGTGAAGTCTCAGTAATGATGTCTTGTGGTGTAGTGTGAGGGTATGCCTCAATATTCGTCCGGTCGTTCGATTCGTCCAAATGATCCGTTCGTAACGAGTGGAATGAGTGGCGAAGTCTTAGTAATGATGTCTTGTGGCGTAGTGTGAGGGTATGCCTCAATATTTGTCCGGTCGTTCGATTCGTCCAATTGGTCCGTTCGTAACGAGTGGAACGAGTGGTGAAGTCTTAGTAATGATGTATTGTGGTGTAGTGTGAGGGTATACCTAAATATTCGTCCGGTCGTTCGATTCGTCCAATTGGTCCGTTCGTAACGAGTGGAACGAGTGGCGAAGTCTTAGTGATGATGTCTTGTGGCGTAGTGTGAGGGTATGCCTCAATATTCGTCCGGTCGTTCGATTCGTCCAATTGGTCCGTTCGTAACGAGTGGAACGAGTGGCGAAGTCTAGTAGTGATGATGTCTTGTGGTGTAGTGTGACGGTATACAATGTACCTCAATATTCGTCCGGTCGTTCGATTCGTCCAATTGGTCCGGTCGCGACGAGTGGAACGAGTGGTGAAGTCTTAGTGATGATGTCTTGCGGTGTAGTGTGAGGGTATACCTCAATATTCGTCCGGTCGTTCGATTCGTCCAATTGGTCCGTTCGTAACGAGTGGAACGAGTGGCGAAGTCTTAGTAATGATGTCTTGTGGTGTAGTGTGAGGGTATGCCTCAATATTCGTACGGTCGTTCGATTCGTCCAATTGGTCCGTTCGTAACGAGTGGAACGAGTGGGGAAGTCTTAGTGATGATGTCTTGTGGCGTAGTGTGAGGGTATGCCTCAATATTCGTCCGGTCGTTCGATTCGTCCAATTGGTCCGTTCGTAACGAGTGGCGAAGTCTTAGTAATGATGTGTTGTGGCGTAGTGTGAGGGTATGCCTCAATATTCGTCCGATCGTTCGATTCGTCCAATTGGTCCGTTCGTAACGAGTGGAACGAGTGGTGAAGTCTTAGTAATGATGTCTTGTGGTGTAGTGTGAGGGTATGCCTCAATATTCGTCCGGTCGTTCGATTCGTCCAATTGGTCCGTTCGTAACGAGTGGAACGAGTGGCGAAGTCTTAGTAATGATGTCTTGTGGCGTAGTGTGAGGGTATGCCTCAATATTCGTCCGGTTGTTCGATTCGTCCAATTGGTCCGTTCGTAACGAGTGGAACGAGTGGTGAAGTCTTAGTAATGATGTCTTGTGGTGTAGTGTGAGGGTATGCCTCAATATTCGTCCGGTCGTTCGATTCGTCCAATTGGTCCGTTCGTAACGAGTGGAACGAGTGGCGAAGTCTTAGTAATGATGTCTTGTGGCGTAGTGTGAGGGCATGCCTCAATATTCGTCCGGTCGTTCGATTCGTCCAATTGGTCCGTTCGTAACGAGTGGAACGAGTGGTGAAGTCTTAGTAATGATGTCTTGTGGTGTAGTGTGAGGGTATACCTAAATATTCGTCCGGTCGTTCGATTCGTCCAATTGGTCCGTTGGTAACGAGTGGAACGAGTGGCGAAGTCTTAGTGATGATGTCTTGTGGCGTAGTGTGAGGGTATGCCTCAATATTCGTCCGGTAGTTCGATTCGTCCTATTGGTCCGTTCGTAACGAGTGGAACGAGTGGCGAAGTCTAGTAGTGATGATGTCTTGTGGTGTAGTGTGTCGGTATACCTCAATATTCGTCCGGTCGTTCGATTCGTCCAATTGGTCCGATCGTGACGAGTGGAACGAGTGGTGAAGTGCATTTGAGGAACCTGGAAACTAGTGGAAGTTGATTGATGGTGTTTGGTTATCTTGCCGATCAGTCGCTCTTCTCCGAGCTGTTGTTTGTGTTCCAAGTGCTTGGAGACACTTTTTTTAGTGTTGCTGATTTTTCCAACGTTATTAGACGCTACGTTGTTGGTCGTGTTGGTGGATTGGAGGCTGTGTATGATTGCGAAAAAGGAGAAAGGGATGGAGAGGAAGCCATATTCATGAGCGAGGCGAAAAGTGCGCTCTACTTGAATTCTTGTTTTTCAAAAAATTTTAAACAGAAGTTCAGAGAATTTCATGATTTCACGGTAGATTGTGGTATGCCTGTGGCAACGATATTTGTGAGTGATCGGAAGGTTTGTCGTGTTTGTAGCAGGTCATTGGTCGTGGAAGGGAAGCCGCACGTGGTTGTTGTTTATCATATAGAACTTGGAACTTACCTGGGTTCGCGAATTACGAAACTTTGCCGCAAGTGTAAGATCTATGAACACTATGGTTATTGGACACAGAAAGGGGAACGCTTTTTTGCTGAAAGCTGTTTAGGTTTGGAATTTGTTATGTCGTCAGAGGAAACTGTGTTTCAATTGTCCGTGCTTCGGGAGTGTGTCAGTTTACTTATTGTGGGTGCTCTACCTTTTTCTACGTTTACGGCATCGTACAATCGGAGGTTTGGTTACAGAAAAACGCGCGGAAAATAGCAAAAAAATTGTAAATACATGTTTCGTTTGAATTTTAGGTGAGCACATATATTATATATATATATATATATATATATATATATATATATATATATATATATATATATATATATATATAAATATATATATGTATATACATATATAAATATATATATATATAACTACAGACGGTACCGTTTCGGCCTTTTGGGCCTCATCAGTGTAGTGCTGACGAGCAGGATGAAGGTAACTGCTATTTACAGTCACCCTTGATGCCACACGAATGTGGGACATATATATACATATATATATATATATATATATATATATATATATATATATATATATATATATATATATATATATATATATAGCAATTATTCACCGAAGTGGAGGTGAATAGTGTTGGATATTTACCGAGCCGCGAAGCGGCGAGGTAAATATCCACACTATTATTCACCGACACTGAGGTGAATAATTGTTTTAGCATATACCTGGGAGGTGAATAGCAAACTCAAAAACGTTTTTTTATTGTTGTGGACAAAAAATGAGCGAAAACTCGATTTACACTTTAATATTTCGCGTGCGAGAACGCGCGAGAAACGTCACACGACAACATCATGTGATAAACTGACAGAAAACATAACGAGTTCGTTTGATCAAACAATCATACGATTATACGAATGGCAAGGAAAATTTGGGTTTTTTTCCGATCGCTGCAAGTACATCTTCGCAAGTCTTAAAGCTCGTGCTGAATACTGTCAGCAATGGCTGCTTGGAAGTTTGACATTGATTATGAAATGTACCACCAGAAACGAAGCCATGAACGAGATTTTGGCTATTGGAATCCCCAGTATAGCTGGTGCCGTTTGCTGCAATTTGACAGGATTGAGAGTGTCAACTTCAACTAGCTCGCCTTCTTCGTACAGCTTCTCAACGACTTCTTTTGTCAATGGTTGTTTGGTGGACAGTTCGTGCAATTTCGCCTTTTTTATTAAGGGTTTTCAGAAAATTGCTCAGACTTTTATTTGCTATCTCCAACTATCGAAAAATATTTGCTAAATGGTGGATTTCTCAAATGGTGATTCAACGTGACTCGAATTCCGGTAAGCGACTTTATATTGTCGTTGACTGTAAGTAGCTTCCGTCAGGTTTTCTCGTTTAGAGATAAAACTTTTGAAGGCATTTGTTTAATTGTTGAGGAGACATTTCTTCCAAAGGAATTCTAAATTGTTGTTGCTGTTGAAACCATTCTGTAAAACATTGTTCGTTCGTAAATAAGTATTTTACTTTTAAATTAATTTTACGTATAAACTTTGGCCCGCTCGATATTTGTAAACAAAACAGTAAGTTCAAGCAAATTTTTGTCCTATTATACAGCTGAAAAAAGTAAGAAAACAAACTTTGTTGGTTCAGTTTTTGGTATTTTTAACCATTTAGTCAGAGTCAACTGTATATACATTATATATATATAATATATATATATATATATATATATATATATATATATATATATATATATATATATATATATATATATATATATATATATATATATATATATATATATATATATATATATATATATATATATATATATATATATATATATATATATATATATATATATATATATATATATATATATATATATATATATGGATATAAATATATGGATATATATATATATATATATATATATATATATATATATATATATATATATATATATATATATATATATATATATATATATATATATATAAATATATGGATATATATATATATATATATATATATATATATATATATATATATATATATATATATATATATATATATATATATATATATATATACAGGATGAACCATTGTCGCTTACGCATTGTGCGCACGCTCACTGCTTGCAGTTTGAGCGCTCTGGCATGGTTTTTCATGTCCCACATTTTGTGTGCATCAAGGGTGACTGTAAATAGCAGTCATCTTCATCCTGCTCATCAGCACTACACTGATGAGGCCCAAAAGGGCGTAACGGTACCGTCTGTAGTTAGATATCGCTCTATGACCTTTAGGTCATATTGAGCGCTCTACAGGATGAACCATTGTCGCTTACGCATTGTGCGCACGCTCACTGCTTGCAGTTTGAGCGCTCTGGCATGGTTTTTGATGTCCCACATTTTGTGTGCATCAAGGGTGACTGTAAATAGCAGTCATCTTCATCCTGCTCATCAGCACTACACTGATGAGGCCCAAAAGGCCGAAACGGTACCGTCTGTAGTTATATATATATATATATATATATATATATATATATATATATATATATATATATATATATATATATATATATATATATATATATATATATATATATATATATATATATATATATATATATATATATATATATATATATATATATATGTATATGTATATGTAGTATATATAGGTAGTATATATGGAGGCCATTTTAGGTAAAGAAAAGGGAAGGCCAGTTTGGCCTTCAATGTTTCAATTTTTTCATGGCATAAACCATCAAGGCCAGTATACACGGCATCAAGGCCAGTTTGGACTTTGAAACTTTCATTCAGTTGGTATTTGAAGCATGGTGCACCTTGCCATACAACAAGATAGAAAGTACTTGTAAGGTCAAATACCTTTTGAGTTTCCATGAAACTTGAAAATTATATTACTGTAATGTTCATTAAAGGTGCCGTCCAGTCCGTTCTGCGCATGTCTACGTTTCTGTTTACATTGTTTGTTTACATTTCATTATATAAACATTGAACATGAAGTATTGCTGATTTTTTTCACACGCTTGAGCTTTCCGCCTAAAAAGCGTGTTATAAGAAGCTGTTCTGTTCCTAAATGTAGTTAATATATCAAACTACCACTCGCACCTTCGCCACCTTTAACGAATACTCGCTTTCAAACTGTTGCAAATCTATTCCGTTAAAGTTTGTTGACATATGGGGTCCCCAACGTTTGAAATATCACACATGCGCAGAACGAACTGGACTGCACCTTTAATATTAATAATATTATAAAACCTCTGCAAACTGAAACTATGGCTAATTACAGAGCAGGTGAATTTAAATACTGCAGATATTTCACCAAATATTTCGATTTTATTGTCAATTATATTAATCATGAACTTCGTATTACAAAGCTTAAGCACTGTGGTTGAGGGCAGGCCACTACTCATGGCCGTGAATTTCAGTATATTTCGAGGGCATTGATGGCCTGTTGCGGCCGCTAAATTTGAGGAGTTCTGTATATACCGGTATATATTATTTGGTTATTTGTTTAGTATTATTTTCATGATAATTTAGGGATTCAAGTTTGGAACAAAAAAAACTGTTAAATGTTCGCCAAGTTATGGATCGCAGAAGGTTGGAAGATGCATTTTTCTTGTTTGCATCACTTGAAGTTGTGCAGAAGTATAACATGGAAATTGGAAATGTTGATTATGATGAGAAAACTTACTTACAGGCTGTTGTGGGAAAGTATCAGAGTTGTTTTGAAGAGAAATGGGCAGGTATGTTTTTAGTTATTGTGTGTATATGTAATGTTTTGTTAAGCATAATTTTGTTGTTTCAAATTTGTGGTCTTTTAAATATGTGCTAAGGTTGTTTTAATATGTTCTGATGTAGATCATGTGTGTGATACTGCTGGGTGCAAAAGTGTCATTATTGTTGATGGTAACATGAAAAATGCTAGACAAGTTTGTTCTTGTAAAGATGTTGGAGAACTTCATTTTCCTGGAATGGATGGAAGTATTGTGGTTGGTAAGTGGTTAAGTTAGTTAAACATACTGTAACTTTTGTGTAGTTGTGGGGATAATGGAAAATGTTATCACCGGTAAGGGGGGAAGATACCTGTACAGTACCTTCATAACCTTGAAAAATCTGATTTGTTTTAAGACTGCTTAAAACCCATATTAACTTATCTGAGAATAGTTTAAGAGGTAAAGTGAGACTGGTTTTACAGTAGTTTTGCTCAAAATAGTATATTTTTGCATCTACGTTGCTTAGGAATGTAAATGCTATGTTATCGGCGGCGAACTATATTTTATCTGTTGTTACCAACTTAGATTTCCATGTTATCCAAAACTGTATTTCCAGAAGTATTGATACTTGATTGTTTAAAATCTAATAACTACAGCTGTCAATCTCCCTACTTTATCTGGATTTATTTTCAATGTATTCTTCATTAAAATAATGAATCATTTTCAAAACTTTTACAACCTAAGTGTTTGTGTTGTTTTTAGTACCATGAAGTAAATTTTTTTCTTCATGCACTGCCAGTTGTTATGACAATTCGAGACATAATTTCAGTAAAATCATTCATTAATTTGTTGACTGGTCTGTAAACTAGTTATCTAAATATGGTTATTGACTGAATTAAATTACTAATGTAATAATTATATAGATTGTCTGGGTTATCTGCTATTGTCTCCAAATGGCAGCAAATATACCACTATCATTGGTTTGTTAGATTTCAGGTCAAAGTGTTTTATTAGTTTTAAGGTACATGTAATTTATGATTATTCAGAAAAACAAAATTGAGGTAGCAATATTCCAACACTTATATATGTTGTGTTGGTTTTTCACTAAGGCATTATAACACCGAGGTGAATAATCAAATGTACTTTAGCTACCGATCAATTAAAAACATCACCATCCACCCTGGACATACTCTGGGAATTTGATCTTTTTGAAATTTGGTTGTTCAAATTACCATCCCCATAGGGAATAATTTGTTGAGTCTAGCAGGGAAGAGTTGGGCTAATGAATTATTGCTCATAAATGCATTCATGGTGGCTGGGATGTCATACAGTAAAGAAAATAATTTCCAAATGCTTTCTGTAAATTATGTAATAATTTATGCACAAATTAATATAATGAAATAGGTCCAGTCTTCTTGAATTCAAAACCCTTCCCAGGTTTTGAGATAGTGAATGTTAATTGGTTATTAAAATTAGGACCATTAATGATGTACATGTATGTCAAAGAGAGTGCGCTTGAACTAATATAAGTTGCGGTTGTTGCTGTTGTTGTTAAAGGTTGTCAAAACAGTCCAGGGAAAGGATCTCGTTTTTGTGCTGATCACAACAAATTAATGTCTGTATTCAAAGATGACTCACTGGATTTGAATATGATAAATATTGAATGTGATGTTAGCAGTGGAAAAGTGGAAGGAAGTGGTGGTCAGCTTTTACCAGTTAAAGTTTTAAATGACAAAGCCACTCGCCAGGGTATGTTTTATCAGGTAATTGATAGTGAAATGTATTGGTACTGTATGTTATAGCGTCAGGCTGTGACATTGTTGAAATTTGTAGAGTATTTCATGATATGTTGGTTGCCTTTGCATACAATTGCCTACTAAAAATGTATCAAGGCAATGAACAGTTGGTATAAGTGTTGCTTGTTGCTATATATTTTATTGAAAGGCGTGCAATGATTGAAAAAGTGTTTGCATTCATGAGTGTACTGTTATTTCTGGGTAGTACATGTAACTGTACATACATGTACATGTACTGCAGTATGTACCTGTATGGTAATGAAGAGAGAAGGGATATGTTGTGTTTGACAAAACACTTTGTTTGTTTCATTTGATAGATTTTGTGGTCAAATGGGAATGAAAGTTGGGTAAATGAGGCTAATTTACCAGAAAAAATTGTGGAGATATTGAAGACTAAGTTAAGTTATGAACACAGGAAGGTTGTTGTTGAAGAATTTGGGCAAAGTAGAAGTGAACTACGACTTGGAGGTGAAGAAAGGGATACTACAAGAAAAGATGCACTTCTGCTTAGAAAGTAAGATGATTTTTGTTTTGTATGAGTATTAATTTGTGTTGAAAGTATGTATAGTATAGCAGTTTGTATAAGAATACATTAACATTTGAAAAAAAATATTTTATACATTGATATTTGAAAAAAAACTTATCTTGTTATAACCGAAACCCTGTTATGACAAATTTTGTGAAAACAACCAAAACATTCATTATAATATACTTAATATATTCTGTTTGGTTGATAATATTGATGCTTAAAATTGAAAGAGTGGGCCCGCCGGTATGGTGCACCACTCTGCATTCAGTTTAATGAAGTTGCAATTACTGTGTAGAGTATATGATTTGAACAATTACAGTGCACTGTCACATTCCTGATTCAGTGTCTGCACACAGCTATATAGATAAGTTTACTTTTGCTCAAGTTAAAAATGACAGCTTGGCTACAAAGACAGTTGAAGAAAGTGGCAAGCTATCCAGTAACACTGACATTTATTTGTTCATTGTGTTCTTTTATACAACAAAATACAAAGCAAATAGTTATAAATGAAAGAAAAATTGCAACAAACAAAAAAAATGAAGTTAAGTGACTAAACTAAAAACAGCTATGATTCATGTTTTAAGAGAACGACTGTATGTTGCACGTTTATAGTACAGGTATTTGAAAAGTATATTTGAGAGTAAAGTTGATTGGTTTGTTGCCTCGGTTTGCTGCAGTTTCAAACTTTCTGATCAAATTGTTTTCCAAACTGATAAATAGTAATAAAATTAGAGGTAATCTGATTACAGTTTATTTTTACATTTGGTATTGTGTTTGTTATACGGGTGTTCCTTACAACATATTGGTTGTGTTCCACACATAATTTACTGTAACTTTTACTGGGCTGAAGAATGTATATATTTTTTGTTATATCATGGTGTTCATTGTAACACGGTTGCAGTGTACTGATCTCTAATTAGTGAATGAGGACTAAGTGTTGATTGAACTGATGTTATTAACGTCACCTGGAGTGTTGGTTTCATGGATCTTCTTGTTTTGCAGAAATGGCTTTGGTGTGGAGGAGAGTGAGGATGGTACAATTGTTGACGAGAAAGGGAAGAGACAACTTTCGTGTGGGACTGAGAAAGACTTGCACAAGTCTAAAAATCACAGGACTGTTGGTAAGAATGTTTTTATGCTTGTAGTTTGGTGTACGGTATGTTTAGAATGAGAATGTGGAGAAAGATAATTGGAAAGGGTGGATTGTGTAGTACGTTCTACATGTAACATACTGAAATGCAACTATTGATGGCCGAGGAATATTGTATGTAATTTCACTCTCATCTGTAATTTGCCATAATGACTGTGATTTTGAATGTTTGATGATGTATTGCCCTATTTGAAGTGAAAAATTCACTGTAATATACATGTACAGTATTAGATCAATGGGAATAAATAAGAAAGCTGCTAAGTTTTCAAAAGAACTGGATATAATATGAAAAGGGGAAATAAGAGAAGTTCAATGTGTTCAAAAATACTTAGGTAAGAGTAGTTATGTATATGGCCGACGTTTTGGACAATGTGTCGTTCTTCAAGTCAGATGAAAGACACGTCGTCCGAATTGTTGTCCATTTATTATATGTAAGTACTCTTACTTAAGTATTAGACCAATGGGAACAGTATATGGCAATAATATGATAGGTTTTTGTTGCAGTTTAGTGCTACTGCTGGTGGTATAATTTTTATATGGAAAAACAGTAAAACAGCCCTCTGTTAATATTTCTAGCAATATACATGTGGCACTATAAAGGGTACTGTATAATGTTTAGAAACTACTGAAAATTGATAATTATGTAAGACCACAGTTAAGGTGTGTTTGCCTTCACTTTTCTGTTGAATCATTTAGACTTTACAATTCATATAAAATTTGATGTGTGTTGTTTGCTTGTGGGAATATTTTGTATAGGTATTCTTGTGTTTGAAAAGCCATGTGGTGTGGTTCTGCAGGTGAAAGAACTGTTTGGTTCAGAGATCAAGAGTCAAGTTTATGGTCATCTTCACTGTCTGTTCTCTAATGAGAAAATGAAAGATGTTGGTAAGAATTATTAAACTATGGAATGTTATACAGTCGTTTTCACTTTTATGAAAAATCGGTTATAATGCAAACATTTGCAAATAATTTATAAGTAGAAGTGGTTAAATGGAAAAAGTTTAAAAACAAGCCTCGAAATAATGACTAGCTGGTCGCTGGTCAAGATGAGTGGTCAAAGATGAGCGGGTTTCGCAGCAACTTTAAAAATAGAAATGGAATTATGTAGGAGGTGTAAGGTCTTGAGCGAAGACACAGAGTGAAATGTAAAGTGAAGTGTAAAAATGATTGTTTGGAATGTTTGAAGTTTATTATATTCATGTGAGATATTTGTGAGCTCATTGTAACATTGCCTGTATCTTTTTTTGTATAGGTACAATTTGTTATGACGATGCGTGCCATTTGAAGCGTTTTGCCAAAAATCCTGTGCGATGTTCTAAGACATCTGTTGCAAATGAAATAGCATTGAAGAATATTGTATGTGACAGATTTCATTTTCGTAATCATGTGGATCAATGGTGTAGAGCAAATTGCGACCCTTAGAGGTATACCTTTGAGGTATAAGAAAGTCATTATTTGAAAGTGCATGTGGTTATGACTGGCACAGAAGACGGATATAACTAATTTGATTGGTTATTGCATTATTGGAACTGTTGCACGTTTTTTATCTTTTAGAATGTGAATACAGAAGTGTGTGAACAGTTATTCTCTTGGTTGTCAAGGTTTTCATCTATGACTAAGCACATGGGCAGATGGAGATTTTTATTTTTAATCTTATATGTGTTAGATAATCACAACAATGATACAATTGTAAGTTTATAGTTTGTGCAACATTGTGGATGGGTGTGTTTTGTCGGTACTTTATTTCATTTAACGTACAATATCATTTAATGTTCAATTTTGACACATTGTCATATTTTGAGATTTAAATATGGCAGGTGTCACATAGTTATGTTATGTTCAGACTGCATGCACATTTGATGATATTGCACATATTAATTTGCACAGTATAAATATTAAAGGTGACATTAAACTGTTGAGAATCCTTGTAACTTTAGAATTATACATTTAAACCACAAAATGCGATACTGTATGTACCGTACCGTAGACTTTCCAAAGTCCTTTCCAGTCCCCCTGATGACGCGATTTGGTTTTGCGGTGGAAGGGACTTTTGTCACTTGCAATGCGCTAAATTTTACCGGCGAGTTTGTCCACCTGTGACGTCATTGTTTCCCTCGAGACGAAAGCGACTTTTGTGATGACAGGAAAGATTATTCGAAGGGTTTGAGTTGCTGGGTGCCATTGTTTCTTGATAATTAGAACACAAGTTCATGACATAAATGGATTGGGATGCAAAATTGAAGAAGCGGTTATGTATCTATAATTAAATTTAATAATTACTTGGACTACTGTGGTAGACACAAGTCTTAAAATGGCTATGTTTTAATTTTTATTTGCGTCGCGAGATTTTTCCGAATCACGAGATTTTCCCGCGAGATTTTTTGAAACAAGTAAAACATGCTCTGTTTATATTACCTGTATGTTACCTGAAGGCAAGGCACGTGTGTTATGCACTTGGACTCGGTAATTCCCAATCTGTTTTCAGAATTGAAATCGGTTAAATATTGACCGAGATAACGTACAAAATGTACGATCGATGAACACATTTTCAGATTTGTGATCAACAAATACATGAGTGACTCACGAGCATGCCATTCACCAATCTGTTAGTTGGTCTGCATAGCCAGATACACATTCAAAGTGATTTTTTGCCTTGATTACATGGAAGTGAGCTGGCACGGTATCTGAGTTTGTTCACTAAACATGACAGTTCTTTGTCAATTGTCCAATACTAAATCAAGCGAACATACTCAAATTATTGAACTAAAATTAGAAATATGTTTATAACGTCAGCATCAACAGGAATGATCTGCACGCTGGCTAGCTTTGTGAGCCAACTTGGCTCCATGTATAATCAAGGTGGTTTGTTACTGGCATGGAGTTTGGAAAACACTGTATCTGATAACCTAGAACTAAAGTTCTCACAAATGTTTTTTTTTAAACTAGAATATCAAATGCAAATTTATATTTGGAATAGGTTAAAAAGTAATTAAACAGTTGTTTTGGTGAATTTCTCACTGTAAAATGCTCTTAATTTCCTAAATTTGGCTAAAAAATCTTAGGTCCAGTTGTTTATTAAAGGCTGATTGGCATCAAATATATGCAAATATATAGCAAATCAAATATAACCAACATAAAATCCTTTGACACCTTTGTTACTTGGCTACATGTGGTAGCTGAGACTAGGTTTCTATATCTATGCATATGACCAGTGCATCATGTGCCTTCTTTCTTTTTGATCGAGTGGTTTGAACTGAATTGTTTTTGCCAGCTATACTTGCTTGCAAGTGTTTGAAGTCAGTTATGTGCACTGGGAAGTTATGTTGTAGCATCATAGCTCCCTGCACAGGGTTAACGTCTAGTGGGCGTGTTGTTAATTAAACCCCTGCAAGTGAAACAAGTGGACCGCGCTCGCGACTTCGTCACTCGAAGCTCGCGTGGCCACGCGCTTCCTCCACCGTAGCGAAACGATAGAGCACTGGCTGGTTTAACATTCCATCTGACAAGATGCAACTTTCGTAACATCTTGCACGTATTAAACCAGGTCCAAAGAGAAATTTATTTGTCAATTGTTACCTAATGCTTTGTATAATGCACCTCTTCATAGTCGTAAATGTAAAGTTATAAAACACAATAACTTAATATATACTTGTACCATATACTGTATAGTGTCATATAGTAATATATAGTCAATAGTCATACCATACAAGTCGAACAATGAGTTTACAATTCAGACCAGTATATATATACGATATATTACGGGTAATAGTTGGCATTTAACTCCATTAAACCCTCGCAGGGACGCTGTTCAATTCCAGCAGGAAGGCCTTAAAGTTGCATTTTTCGCAACTGGGATCCCGGTTTGGTATTAAAATGTATTGCAATACTCGAAATGTTCCTTCACCGTAAATCCTGAATACATGCATAAACGATAAATGGACAACAGTCAAGCTCATATCCTCCAGGACAGCAATCAAACATGTAACCTTCTGATTGTTGGTGACTCTAACCATTGAGCAATGAAGACTCATATAAAGAGAGGTTACATGGTGTTGTGTTTCGATTGATATATATACTGCCTAGTGCGACAGTTACTATTACCGTATCAGTAATGCTTGGATTAATATGTTAATTATACTTAAAGTAACGCTTGGATGAATATATATGCAGTGCTGTAGTGAATGAATATATATATATATATATGAATATATATATATATATATATTATATATATATATATATATATATATATATATATATATATATATATATATATTATATATATATATATATATATATATAATATATATATAATATATATATATATATATATATATAGAAGTGTTGTGATATAAATATCAGGTTCAAAATCATATGGGTAGAGTGCTCAATGCGTATACGCAGAGCCAAATAATTACAAAATGAAAACACCGATTATTTCATTGAAGTTTATTCGCGACAAATTTGTTTCGTATGACAGGCCGAAGCTTGCCACACTCATCAGGTGAATGACTTATATTACAGTTTAGCCGGATATATATGTGATATGCCTACAGTCAAATAGGGCTCGTATTACGGTTAGTGATGTAAGTTATGTTGGATATTTACATAATCTGATATTTCTTTCGATGTCGGCAGGTGGATATTAGTTCGTTTCTTTTGTTGAGGGAGCTTAGTTCGGGGTGGTAGATAATTACAAATTTTTCGTGGAGGCATAAGTTACAGTGTTTTGTCTTGTTGGAGTAGGGTTGGCATTTCTTGAGGGTTTTCCAGTTGATTGTGTAAGTGTTAAGGGATGTGTGTCTTTCAATGTGTTTACTTAGTTCTGTGTTATGCTTTTATGAGCTGTTTCGGTATCAGGTATCTTGTCTTGAAGCTGGTCTCTGTTAGACCGACATAAGTTTGGTTTTCGTTGCTTTCGGTATTGGTTACGGTGGTTTGGTACACTACGCTTTTTGTCAGGCACTTTCCTTTCAGCGGGCAGCTGTTTTTTGTCTGCAGTTGCATTCTGGTTCTGGCTTTTTGTGCTTCTGTGCTTCTTGTTTCAAGATGTACTTGTTATGTGATGAGATGATGCTCTGCACATTCGGCATACAACTGTAACTCAGCTTCACTGTGTTGCGGTTTAATAGCTTGTGGAGTGGATGGTTTCTCGGGAAGCACTCGTCAACTGCCTTAAGAAACTTATGGCCGATGTCTGTGGCGACGTTCGAGCTAAATGGTGGGTTGAACCAGGTTACGTTTCTGCTCCTACGGTGTTTTGTGGTTGTGGGTCGTAATGTAAGTTGTAGTTAAAACCGCTGTGTTTGAGTGCATCTTGGTAGGGTTGGGAACTGCTATCAAATGTTTATCTGTTCGATGAGATTTTTGTCAATCGCCGGTTAATCGTCTCAGGTATTCTCTGTAGGATAGTTGGAGGGTGGTTGCTATTGATGTTGATATATTGGGTGATGTTTCCGGGTTTTGAGTATGGTTTGTAGGTGTCAGTTGTCAGGTTGAAGATGATATCGAGGAAGTTTACGCATTTTGTGTTCGCTTCGATAGTTAGTTTTAAATTGTGGTCGCTAAATATCTTGCAGACTTGTTTCTTGATGTTTTCGATGGTTCTTGGTGGATCATCGAAAGCGCCAAGACCGTCGTCTCGATATAGACCGATCTTGTTTCTCAGGTTGGGAGGTAGTTGTGACAGGAGATAATAACCTACAAGTTCACAAGTCTCGGCACCGTCAAAACTGCCCATTGTGACGTCGAAATTTGAGTTTGAATCCTTCTTGCACCACGCTTCTGTTTCGTTAAACAGGAGGGAGTTCTTTGCTTGTATAATTATATGTTTCTCTTGCTCAGTGATCTCGTCGAACTCGGCGGCAAATGCGAGGGCTTTGTTCAGTAAGTCGTCTGTTATCGACGGGTAGAATTCTACTACGTCGAAACCGATGAATGAATGTGCTGGTTTGTTGGTGATGTTTTTGTACCAAGTTATGACGGCGTCGCTATTTTTCCACTGGTTTACGCCTGTGGCTGACACTACTTTGGTGTTGATGCGTTCAAGGAGCTTCTTGCTGATAATACCAATTTCGGATTTAGCGGGATTGATTAGGCGAGATGTCGGGTTGTTGTCAAAGTTCGGTTTGTGGTCTTTCAGCGTAATAAAGCATTCTTTCTCGGCTAGGGTGTCAATTCGGTTGTCTAGTTTCAGTTTCTCTGTGATTTTCTTTTCTTCGGCTATTATTTTGGCTGTGCTGTTGGGTGGCGCTTTCTTGTAGGCTTTGGTAATGTTGGTTTTGAGTAACTGTTGATATGAGTCGGGTTTAACGTGGTAAAAGTTAGTTGTTTTGTCGGCGGGAACTAGTAATTCTTTGTCTTTCCGTATATTCTTTATGTCTTGTGAAAGTTTCTGCTGAAAAGGACAGTTCGTATTCTTGAATTCGATGTTCTTGACGAGCGTGAGCATTCGATCTTCAAAAACGCGTAATTCTTCGATTGGTGGTGGTGAGTTTGTTGTTTTAAATCCGAAAGTGTTGTTGGTCGTTTGGGAGTCAGTCGGTTTCAAGAAATGGTAAGCTTTCCATCTCATGCGTTGTAAAAAAATCTCATCGAACAGAGAAACATTTGATAGCAGTTCCCAACCCTACCAAGATGCACTCAAACACAGCGGTTTTAACTACAACTTACATTACGACCCCCAACCCACAACCACAAAACACCGTAGGAGCAGAAACGTAACCTGGTTCAACCCACCATTTAGCTCGAACGTCGCCACAGACATCGGCCATAAGTTTCTTAAGGCAGTTGACGAGTGCTTCCCGAGAAACCATCCACTCCACAAGCTATTAAACCGCAACACAGTGAAGCTGAGTTACAGTTGTATGCCGAATGTGCAGAGCATCATCTCATCACATAACAAGTACATCTTGAAACAAGAAGCACAGAAGCACAAAAAGCCAGAACCAGAATGCAACTGCAGACAAAAAAACAGCTGCCCGCTGAAAGGAAAGTGCCTGACAAAAAGCGTAGTGTACCAAGCCACCGTAACCAATACCGAAAGCAACGAAAACCAAACTTATGTCGGTCTAACAGAGACCAGCTTCAAGACAAGATACCTGAACCACACTTCATCATTTCGAAACAAGCATAAAAAACACGCCACAGAACTAAGTAAACACATTTGGACATTGAAAGAAGATAACATCCCTTACACAATCAACTGGAAAACCCTCAAGAAATGCCAACCCTACTCCAACAAGACAAAACACTGTAACTTATGCCTCCACGAAAAATTTGTAATTATCTACCACCCCGAACTAAGCTCCCTCAACAAAAGAAACGAACTAATATCCACCTGCCGACATCGAAAGAAATATCAGATTATGTAAATATCCAACATAACTTACATCACTAACCGTAATACGAGCCCTATTTGACTGTAGGCATATCACATATATATCCGGCTAAACTGTAATATAAGTCATTCACCTGATGAGTGTGGCAAGCTTCGGCCTGTCATACGAAACAAATTTGTCGCGAATAAACTTCAATGAAATAATCGGTGTTTTCATTTTGTAATTATATATATATATATATATATATATATATATATATATATATATATATATATATATATATATATATATATATATATATATATATATATATATATATAAATATATATATATATATATATATATATATATATATATATATATATATATATATATATATATATATATATATATATATATATATATAATCTTATTTCGTTCTTCAATCACGTTCTTCCATTTCTTAATTACCTTAACTCTAAGCATGCAAAAATAAAATTTACTCATGAATTGGAGGTAAACAAATCCTTGCCTTCCCTAGTCTTAGACATAAGTGTCAATCGTTCCGGTGGTTGCTATTCCACATATATTTTCCGTAAACATTGTGTTGGTGGTCTTTGACATCTTTTATTCCGTTTTGTTACAAAAGAGGTCTAATTTGCCTCAACATTTGTTCTACGTATGCTATTTTTAATGTTGAACTGGAAAAACTAAAACGCATCCTTATAAATAATGGTTATCCAGAGAAATTTCTCGACAGCTGTGTAAACGCACTGTTTATTTCTCTGTACCGTTTACCGGACAACACTTCGTTCAAATCCGAACCCAACTCCGAAAACTTCTCATGTGCATATATTGGCACCGCACCACTTTTTCTTTTGTAAGCTTTTAATTCCATTATTGTCATTGTATACTAGTGTCGTCTCATCCTGTAATATGTAATGTTAATTATTCATAATTTATGACAACTTTGTAACTATATATTTAGGTTCTTTACACTTATGTAATTATTATTCTCTGAAGATGTTGTGTTAACTTGAGAAAAGCGTAAAGAAACAAGAGCCGCTCATGGGCGGGTGTTTTTAGCTTTTCGAAACCCAGTCGAGCAACATCCCAAGTGTTTGGTGTTATATTAGCAACTGATCGACCTACAGTAGGTTTATGCTGGTTTAGGTTTTAGCTGTGAGTGTCACATGAAGTGCTTCATTTAATACACATTAGTAAAATGTATACAAAACCCTGTGTACAGTGTACTCAGAATTAAATTAACCTATACAATTACTTTTATAGGCCAGTGTTCAGCATAAATGAATGTTTGAAATGCGAGTGTAACTTTTGTAACATTAAGCGTCAATCAGTTAGAATTCCAATTTTGGTTGACAGCATGAACTAGTGCTGTTTTCTATTTTAACGTTGATATTATTATATAAATGTGTTTTACGTTCCAAGTTATGTTACACGTAATGTTCTGTAGGACAGTGGTAGAATTGAAATCTCATATATGCTTACAAGCGATCATTTGAAATATCACTGGGGTCATCAATTTTCCATTGACTTAGTTGAACTGGAGAAGTTACGTAAAACTTACTTTATTTTTATTTTATTAGTTTCACCATTGTGCAAAAAACCCAAAACCATCAAAATGAAACCTAACTGATAGATTACACTATACAGTAATAAAACAATGGCAAGGTGACCACAACAGCATAGCCAATTACTGCGGACCCAGAACTTAAAAGTATATAACAAATAATGTCTCCACCAAATAGTACATAACATAAAATTAAAGTTACGGGCCACTATCTTGCATAATTTTATGTCAAAAGGTATGGGGCCCCATTCCTAACTGATAACTAGAGATATACACATTTGTGTGGTGACGCTATTTGATCGGTGCAGTATGTATTATAGTTATTCTTTATCTGGTGTTATTCAACACAGAATTTGGACGTAATATCAGTGTGAAATTATGCAAATAAATTTTCATTCCAAGAATCCAATCTCGTGGCCAGCCGCCAGAGCCTATGAAATCCACAGGAAATAAGCTATTCAGGTCCTGGATTTTAGACGTTTTCGAAAAACGTAATAGATGTCATATAAATATTGTGGAGAAGAGTCCCGTAACTGCTGGACCGTGGAATAAACACATGTAGTTTTCACTCTTTTTTTCACTAAGCTATTATCTATTTAATAAGAACAATTCGATTCGCATGGATTTAAATAATAAGAATGACTATTACATATTATTGACGAAGAAGAGAAGACTAGTGTTTTTTTGAAGTGTCACACTTTCATTTTCTTTGCTGGTGATGAAATGACGTGGTTTGCCTTCCTATGTTTGTATTCCTGGAGGTGTCTTTCACTGGAAAGGGTAACAAATGAATATTAGATATTTGTGTGTTACTAATGTTTGGGTGTGTGCATACAAGTAGTGAGAGTAAGTAAAATCTGTTGATAAACAATTTTTAGGATGATGGTGGTGGCGCCCAGGGAAATGATATTGGGGGAGTGGCAGAATGACATGGGAAGGGCTGATGGGACTTTTCACATACAGATAATATAAATGAGAATGTTTTTAAAGCATATAATTCAGAAGCCTTGCCTAAAACCTTTCACTGTAGCATTCAGCCAGTCTCCACATGTCATAAGCAAACGAGACGAGCAGGGGCAGTTTGATAGTGTTAACTATTCCTAGTTATTGCCATTAAAGACATTGCTACACATTGTTTGCTGGCACTCAATCCAAATCTATAGCTTCCTTGGCTGAAGTCAGCACATACAGTTTTATTTGCATCCCAACTCGCATGAATGATGAATTTAGAAGCATGATCAATCGCACGTGGTCTATTCGTAAACATCTGACAAATCTGCGTAAGAGCTTTGTATGTGTCATGTGACGGTATGTCGACCTCAAGAAAGAAAGTGCTAAACCGAGCCGATGACATAGTGTGCCACTGGATATACGTCCAGTACACACAAAATTCCGGGGAAAATCCATGTTTTCCACCGAGTTGTAGAAACACGGCTTTCAGCGAATCAGCGCTTGTGTTTGCAAATTGTAATTTTATAAATACGGGTATGTAACATATATGGGCATGTTATATATATACTGGCTAGGGGTTACAATATGACATTTAGACATTGTAAGTGGCCATGTAATAAGAGGTCATGTAATAATATGAGGCCATGAAATAAGATGAGTCATGTGTTTATGGAAATATGTTGTGTGTGGATACAAACATATATATTATGCTGATGACTTCATAGAAAGATAGAGTACATGTATAGTTATTTTGATTGTTGTATTATTAAAATCAAATTTCAATACCTTTCTGCATCATTCGTATCGTAGGCTTCAATGTATTCTTCGACGCTGACTGCAATAGCACTTAACTTTTGGAGAAATGGCAGCATATGCTCATGGTCATCAGTGCTTGGAGTGGACGGGCTAATTTGACATAGAAATGTACCTGAAACGTGCTTAGAAGAATTATGAATGAGTATGTCTGTAAATTATAATTATTAGCAGAATGTTACTAGTGATAATGCAGGGAAAAACAATATATTTGAGCAATATTTAAACTGTACCTTCATGGACTTGTTGCCTTGTATTATGCATGTCTCTGTGATACCCAAGTTCAATGATGGCAGATCACTTGCAATCTTTTGCACCAATGCTTTGCCTGAGTGGCCTGCTATTTGCTTGCGGAATAATCCCCTCTGGTTCAAGAATGTAAAGCTGATGACTTTTCCTGGGTTTAGGATGACCTATCTTCACAAGCTATTGTGTTTCGGTGTCGAGATGCTTGGCCTGTATCACTACTTTTATGTTCCTCTGTTGGCAAACCATTGAAGACGTACATCTTCTCATTGACCACACCTAGTTTAATAATAATTAACTGAATGTGAGTGTTGTGTATTGGAATCTGTGATCACAGTACTAAATTTAGATGCTCATGGTCGGCGTAATTTAGAAATTTCGGGCTGCGAGCAGGCTACTTATGTTAAGGCCGATGCTAGAGGTGTATAGACGACTTTCATAATGGCTGCCATTTTAAATATTCTTTTATGTGCAAATAAATTAGTCTTTACTCTACTAACTGTGGTCTTTACAACCTCGTTACGAAGCAAAATTATTTTGAATTGCTGACATGCAAACGAGGCCATAAAGGCTAATTTAGATGCACATAAAGGAATATTTAAAATATTAAAATTAGCAGCCATTATGAAAGTCGTCTATTAGAGTTACTAAATTGAGCGCTACTTTGCAAATCATGCAGCATGTCGTCGTTGTCAAAAACATTGAGAACGCTGTCATTTGTTGTCGTGTTCCACTCGATAACAATCTAAACCACAACATTTACTGGAAACGAGCAAGCTTCACGAATTTATAAATTTGCCATTGGCAAAATGTTTGTAATATTTACGAAATGTAATATTTACATGTTTGTAATATTTACGAAATGCGAGGTATTAAAGTGGCCCAAAACCCGATCCGCGCAAATCAACTTCATAGTTAGTCCTCAGAAGTTGCCTGACAAGGTTGGATAATAATAACCAACCCCAAAACAGCGAAGATCCTAACCCGCCACGGCCTTACTAGTTTTTTTATTTAGGTTAGGGTTAGAAAACTCGTTAGGCGGGGGTTAGGATCTTTGTTGTTTTGGGGTCGGTTAGTATTATCCACCTCGTTGGGCAAATTGTTGTACACCTATAAATCACTACAACGCATACTGAGGACTTGGTGTAATCTACTATAAAGTGGATGTGGTCCGTGGTCTACTTTATACCTTGAAATGTGTGGATAGATCTGGACGAAGCTGCAATATTATGAAATATTTGTGAGACGTTGTATACAAAAATAAACAATCCTTACATAGTTGGGCAAGGCAGGATGTTACAATGGAAGCTGCCACTGCAATAGATGGTACACCAACAGTGGAGGGAAAAGTTGTGGGCACTGCTGCTTCTGAATCAGTATCTTCCATTTCATCATCAGAGTCATCTTCGTTATATGCAGTTGTTGATTGGGAATTGGATGTTGATGAGGTTGGTTCTACATTATTTTCCAGTTCATTTTTGGAAGTGGTGGCTTCGCTGTTGTGTTGACATTCTTTTGCGTTGTTTAGTGATTCCCAGAAATTTGAGAATAACTCGATTGACACAGCCAGTCTGAGTACATGGGATTTTCCCCTAGAATAGAGACCTACAAAACATAATGGACATTTTTACGTTTCAGTAATGAACAACTGTTTGTTGAAAAAATTGTTCATGAGGTACTGAGAACGAAGTTAATTAGAAGTTGTTGTTTGGGTGAAGTTGTACATACCTCCGATGAGTGGGTCGTGGGGATATTTTTCACATATATTAAGTTCCCAGTCATCATGGATGTTTTCAAATGCAGTCATGGCTTCCAGGGTTAAAGTAAAAACTGTTCTGTTGACAACAACGGTGGTGATTTTGTCACTAGTTTCAATCATGTAAGTAGATTCTCCTTTTACGTACAAATCTGCCAAATAGTCAACTGGAAAAGGATAAAAACTAAGTATAAAAAGTGATATAATTGTAACTGTTTAAAGGTGCAGTCCAGTCCGTTCTGCGCATGTGTGATATATCAAACGTTTGGCCACGACCCATCATGTAAACAAACTTTTACGCAATAGATTTGCGATAGTTTAAAAACAAGTTTTTGTTAAAGGTGGTGAAGGCATGAGTGGTAGTTAGATATATTAACAACATTTTGGAACCAAACAGCTTCTTATAACACACTTTTTAGGCTCAAGCATGTGAAAAATATCTACAAAATATTCAATTTATAATTTGTTCCAATTTATTATTATAGTTGTGTGAACTCTACTATTACTATCTTAACATTAAAATTTAAACGATATTTCATTTAGTAATTAGTGGTCTGTATCAATATGCAAAGTATCAAGTTATTTCATTCAATACTCTGAAAGATATACAAGTACACAACTTTCCAAAATGTTAAAATGTTGTGCAAACCAGGTGATGTCATAGTTCATCTCATTTGAATATCACCTAAGTCTAAATATCTCACAAACTAATGAGATATGGCAAAGCTGTAAATTGATATTTTTCATTATTTGAAGAGTTATTTCAAATAAGATAAACTTCGTTTTCAATTAATTTTCAAAATCAAGGGAAAATAATTATGGGACAAACTAATTGCTGTTTCAGCAGAGATGATGATGTCATGGTTTGCACAGCATAGACTGACAAGACAGGCACAGAATAAGCAATGGAGGCAAGGTGTTAAAAGTCAGAAATGACATCATATACTTAATGTGTGTAAATTACCAAGAAGTTCATCATAATTAAATGCAGTCCTTGCAGGCATTCGGCAATGCCGACCTAAATGCCGACCTGCAAAGCGATATGTGTAGATTTAGGTCGGGAAAATTTTGCCGACCTACTTTCAAATACGTCTCGGCATTTTTTTCCGCGAACGCATCTTTCACACACGCATTTTCAACGATGATGTTTTAATTATCAGGTTATGATCATTAGCTTGCGTAGTCAAAATACGCTTTGCGAGTATCAAATTTAATTAAATGACCATTGATATTGACATGTTTATGCACAAGCAAATACATATTTTCGTGCAGGGGTTTTCCCTGCTGCTCATATGGTAATAAAGTAGTGTACTTGCTGTTTATAAATACGCGTATTTGCAGCAAGCAAATTAAATTTTCATTTGGATATTGTCTATTTGTTTTGAAAATATTTGCCGACCTACATTGAGAATTATCGCTTTTAGGCCGGCAATTTCTTGCCGATCTCAAATTTTGGGAGTTTCAAGGACAGTAAATGCATAGCATGCCTAGTTGTTATGATTTTATAAAACACATTGTATTTATCACTGGGGTATAATTTTCAAATTATTATAGTATAAATGTATTTTAGGCATGTAAAGTGACAAGCACATGTCTGGTATTATTTTATCCTTATCAGGACAGAGTATGAAGGTGTTTTAGAAAATCTTTGCAAGTGACCTGGGTACAACAGTGTTACCTTGACAACAAAATTAGTGACATCAACTATGTTTCTTGTTGCACTATCTGTGTACAAAGTTTCAGACATTTAATTGGGACACATAGTACTTGAGCTGAGCCTGCCTTGTCTACGCTGTGCCTGCCTTGCCAGTTTATGCTGTGGCTGCCTTGTTTACACGGTTCCTGCATTGGTTATGCTGTGGCTGTCTTGTTGATGCTGTGCCTACCACATTCTGCCTACCTTGTTTACGATGTGATGGTGGCCATGTGTGGCTGTGGTTAATTGAAAATGAATTTTGACCTTGGTACTACTTAATTATACAAAAGGCAACGGAAATCAGTACAAGGTTAAATTTGTGGTAAAACACTGTTGTTGTAAACACTGAAGCTGGGATTTGTACAGAACTCGGTCCTAATGATAATCATTACATATGGGTGGTTACTTATAGTGTAGTGTACATAGAATGTCAATGGTGTACTTTAGTGTAGTTCAAATAGAAAGTATCTAGTATACCTAGTTTATCTTTGAAGAATGAAACTTCATCTGCTTGTTGTTGAGTGAGGATGGTATGTTGCATCTTGCAGAACACTGGCCTTTGAAAAAAACACAGTAAACGTGATGCGAAGCCCTTCGCATTGTTCTGAACATCCTCAATAATGGGTAAAGCAGTGTGAGGTTGTGTAAATCCAACAAGAGTGAAGCTTGTTTGGTTCATCCTGAAATTTGCATTTCCTGTGACTATATGAGGAATAAATTGAAATAAAAACATTTGTGAAACCTTGGAATTGGGACTACACAATTGCCTGGACAATCAAGGTTGGAGTTGATAGACAAGACATGTTTATAGCCACTGCTGACTGCTCCCTCGTTTGTTTCAAGCCTTCTGGCATGTAGTTGTGAGCATATTATGAGTAATGTGCTACTGACATCTTAAATGTGATTATTTATGTAAGTGTAACGTCATTTTTTACTTTTTTTTAATTGTACACTGGGCCACAGTAATTGGCATAAGCTGTAGTGGTGTCCCCTGGTAGACTTATATTTAATATTTTAATTTACCAATGGCGAATCGAAATAAATAAACATATTATATAATGATGAAATAGTTAATTGAGTATAAGTATATACAGTAATGGAAAATTAGTGATTAATTATTATTGTATTTAGTTGTAGTAGCATAATGAGCGATGAAATTGAATTTATATTGTTTGAAATTGTTTTGGGAATGATAACATTGTCAATGGGTGGATAGCAGGTGTGGCTGTTCGCTGATGCATGGTAATAAGGGAAAATTAAAAATTGTGGCTGTTTTTTTTAAAAAAATACAAGTAAGAAAAGTATTAGATGTAGGGATTAAATATGCTGTTGCGAAAAATAGAAATGGACGTAATAATTATGTTATGTAAGTATAATTAAATAATATAATTAAATGTGTTATTTAATTGAAGATAAGTATTTTTATACTTGTTTCCCTGGTTTTTGCTTTTCCTGTATACATTTGCAATAAATCTTGATACTCTTTTGTATCCGACACTTGCATTTTAGTGGAAGAATACATATTCATGGTGGAAAAAAACGACACTAGTTCATCAAAAAGACCCATGCAACGACCACCAGAATTTGCTAAAATATCTCCGAACTTATCCCAGGTGCAGTGTGGCAAAAAAATGGTTTTGCAGTCTTGGCCAGTTGCTGTAAGATTGTCTTCTACTTGTTCCATAATATTGTGAAGGAATTGATGGAATGAACTCTTACATCTGCCTAAATGAAATGAAAAGCTTCAAATTTAGTTTGAAATTGGTGTTTATGATTTGTAGAGATATTGCTCGTATAGCTTTCATTGTACTTTAGTGTACGAGATTATGTGATGGAGTGAAAAAGGAAATGGTTGAGTAATACATATATGGTTTTTGTGAAGGCTGTGAGGGCAGTTCTGGCATCTCGGATAACTATGTGTGCGATATAGTGAAAAATCGGGGGATTTAATGTAGACAGCAAAATCAAAGAGCGGGAGGAGAAAAGGGAGTGAAGTGGAAATAGGAGATTACTCATAGGAAATAGAAGGTCAGTGTTTTGTGTCGTTCAACAATGATATAAGGTAGACTACAACTACCTATAGAGCTTTATTAAAAGAGTTTAAGGTGCGCTTCTTAAATATATTAAAAGAAAACGGGCTAGTTATTGGTGGCGGTCCTCAGGGAGGCAGCACACTAATGTTTACTTCGGACTCGGCACAGTGGATGTCCTTCTAGATAGATGACTGTCCAGTTTTATGACGTTTTGTGAAATATGACCGCCTGATAAGTCGTTCAATTCAGAAATATTATAAACGTGAAGTTCCATTTGGAAAAAGTGTTTATTGAATGGAAAATGTGTAACTTCGCGAGGCTTGCTCGTTTCGAGTAAATGTTCCAATTAGAATTAGAATTTTGACATTATAAACGTACCATATGATTACGATATGTTATTTTAATAATGCTTAATAATGTGGTTTAGTTTCTATGCTATAGTAAGTTTCTACCCCCTCTAGCCCCGGGCATCTTGTACTATGAGCAGACGCCACCCTTGCGAAATCGTTTGACGATCTTCTTAAAACATCGTTGTAGTAAAAGTAGAAACATTTTCGAAACGTACGTTGAAACTTTTAAAGCGTTGAACAGATTAAGGATTCGAAAGCTTTGTGTATGATAATTTTTATATTGTTTAATAGACAATAATATTATTTCAATATTGTCTTTTGAATCTCATAATACTGTAGTTACACATAATTGCGCCAATGATGCATGTTATAGACAATGAACTACTTTTCAATAGCACTACTTTTCAATAGCACTATATATCTCACTTATATAGATAATGCGCCTTCGTTTCTTTTCCTTTTTTGTTAAAAACAGTTGTCAGTCCGTAACGGTTTGTGTCTGACAATATTTTACATACTGTATAATAAATATAATTTTCCGGGAAGTACGAAAGTCGGAGAGCGCGCGCAGAATTGTAATGTTAAATTCGCATGTTAAATATGTGAGTTTTTAATTAAGCGAATGTTAATATAAATTATTCACCGCGGAATGCTGCGACACTTGCAATGCATGTCATGACGCTACAGCTGACTTCACTAGCTTATGGTATCACAATATCACTGCTAAAATTATCATACACAAAGATTTCGAATCCTTTCAAATCGTCTAAATGAAGTTTCTTAATCTGTTGAACACTTTCAAAGTTTCAATGTTCGTTTTCCCTTGGAGTATACAAAGCCTTTTAAACGATGTTTTACGAAGCGATGAATATACTCTTTACAGCCGAAATTCGAGAGTATTTCGATAACAAACGCAATCGCTGTATGTTTCTTATTTGTATGTCAAGGATTATGTAAATGCGTTCGACGCATGTGGACCAGTAAATGGTGAATGAGGATTGGTTTATAAAAAATAAAATTAAGCTGTAACGAATTTTGAAAATATTAGAAGGTCAACCTCAATGATTTGGCAAACGTGTCGCTTGGATGAAAACAATTTATAGTTGCGAGGCTTGCTCGTTTCAAGTAAATGTTCATGTTGAATTTTGACATTATAAACGATCCATATGATTACCGTATCTTATTTTAATATTACAAAGGCTAAGCTATATGATCGCCTTTATAGGTGGTTTACATTCTATGATTGTACATTCTATTTATCTCATCCTCCATGCTATATAAAATTTCTAGCATCATTGGCTGGCTGAACACTTCTACAAGCAACTTTTACAAGTACCCACTTCTCTTTTGTCAGTCGCGAGTCAGCATTTAGGTTTAGGTTTTATAGGTGTTAAGGCCAATATATAATGATGCCCCTCTAGATTGGAGGCTCCCGGGGCATCTGATATTGATCAGTTGCAAAATGTTTTGAAGCACTTCATAAAACATCGTTTAAAAGGACATTTGTAGTGGAAGGGAAAACAGTTTGGAAATGAACATTTAAACTTTTAAAGTTGTGCATACTAGTAGGTGTTTATGATAATTTTATAAGTGATATTGTGGACCATAAATGAAGTCAGCCGTAGCGCCATTGGCATTGATTCTGCGAATATATTAGCATTCGGCGATTCGCTTTAAAAACAGAGGAATTTAAAGTTCTACTTTTTGGAAATCCCATACGCGGTTTCGCTGGGGGCGTTCAATGAGTTCCACGTTGGTGGACGGTGTTTAATAGTAGGACCCAGGAAATTATGCATTTATATTTAGTTATGGAGTCACCAAAGCATACATTTTTCATCACGTTATGTGGACTATTATAGTAATTAGGGACCTTAAGATCTACAAGGGCAACGTATAGGACGGAAAGAATGTTTATGCGAAACAAAAAGAGTGAATATTTTTTATTCCCAAGAGTAATGTCAACGCCGTTCTCGTTCTCTTTAAAAGGGCACGGAGAACATTTTTACGTCTTTACGACGACGGTAACTCAGGGAGAGATGAGAGCTGTTGCTTAAGAGTGACTTAAGACTGACACTACAATCGTTTTAGAAATATTGAAGCGTTTTAGAGATCATAAAACAAAAGGTTTGAGTATCAAATATGGTAGTCAATGGACCATGGTTTACTTTTATTGAAATGGTAAAATTTGTGTGCCGTTCTAGGTTGCCGTCGCACATGTTAAGGTGCCTATTTATTCGCGCACGTGGCTTAATAAACTAGTATATAAAAATGTGTTTAAAAGTAAAGTGCTGCGTAGATAGTGCTTTGGATACATAGCAAAGTGAAAAGGTGGTAAACTGCCAAGATTTTTAGTGACGAAATACTGACGTAAACATCTTGGCAGTTAACGACCTTTTTACTTTAGTAAAAAGTTGTTAAACTGGGGACATTTGTGTGTAAGAAGTGTGACGTTTCGAGCGAGGACGCTCACTACCCTTCGTCAGAGAGCGAAACGTAAACTAACGAAGGTTATTTACTGGAAACGTTAGACCTCTTAAACATGATTTCGCAGCGTTCATGCAGGGAATACATGACAAACCGTTAATGCTAGACTCAGTAAATTTGTCATCATCGATAGTGAAAAAGGCAAATGACGTTATTAGGGATTTCGAAATATCAATTGCGGCAAGAAAACTATGCTGCGAGGTTTGAAAATATATTTGTGGACTGACAAAATATATTTGTCGACATTTATACACTATATTATGGTGGTCATGCATATAGTTAAGCATTTGCAATAACATAGAACATTTGTAAAGTCACATAAGCATAGATGCTTTTAAATAAGTGATAACAAATTGTATGAGGGGAAATATAAATGTTGTGAAATCTATAAATGTTATGGATACATGACACCTCAATACCTCATGGCTTTATTTGATAGGCTGTGGCTATATTTACGGGCCCGTAAACGGACTTCGCCAGGCTATATTTACGGCAGTATTTTAGAATTCAACGAAATGACTAAGACTAACCTTAATCAATGGCAAAAAGGGAAACTAATTTGTAGTCAAACTCGACAGGAAATCGCGCGTTTGGGAAAGAACGCCTATATATCGTTGTGAATGCTGCCGTAAATATATAGGCACTTCGTATTTTATATTTGTGATGGCTCGCACTGGCAGTTAATCAGTTTGTTAATAAAAGGTAATATAACTGGATGCAGTTTGATCGGGTTATATTAACTATATTTCAAGGACCTTTCCGCAATACATGCATAAACAAGATGAGTGTATATGGCAAGTTAATGTTCGGACTTTGCCGAAGTTTTCGAATTGCAAACATTGAATCGCGCTTTTACCTCATCGTCAAATTGGAAGAGCATTGGTAGCAATTTATTCTCGTACCGCGAAATTATATAATAATTTCGAAATTATATCATAATTTCACATGTGTGTATGGTAATATATGGACCTATAGCGACAGAACTAGAAGGTGTAGTTTTGAAGGTCGCGCAACAATTTAAATATTTAAAAAGCTAAAAGGGTTGGTGAAATTGTTGCGAAGGAAATGATGATATATCGACCGAAAGCACTTTAAACATTCACATTTGCATATTGTAGTGTTACACAACAATTAGTTATAATAAAGATGTGTTACCTGTGGGTAGAACGAAGACCATCCATAAAATAGTTGGCTCTGACCAAAACTGATGTACGTCAATGGTTGCATGACCCAGAGAAAATGAGATAAGTGACAAAAGGCCCAAGAGAACGGTGGTGTCTTGCTGCTTCATCCCTTTTCCGAAGAGGGAACAGACCTGTTGAGGATATTGGAATTAAGCGGGGAAGGTTATTTGTGATGTTAAGTGGAAATTAGAATGAAACTATTTCACATACCTGACGCAAGTTGTTTGGTAGAAGCGGCCAATCTAAATCGTAGTCGTAGCATGTTTTTAGTGCATTGTCCAATACTTGCACACGGTTTGCCATAGCGATGGATGGGAAGTGTGGCTTTAGTCAGCCCAGTTCCCTCGCGAGCTTATGTTTACGCGCGAAATGTTAATCACGTGACGGGCGACTACAGTTAGAACTTGATAGCGAAGAGTTTCTCGTTACCGTCTGCGAACTTATGTGTCAATATAGTCGTTGTCAGCACCTGGAATGACTTGTCTGGGCTTTATTGCCTTCGTGCAGTCCGTCCCTATTAGTAATCCGACCTTTATGTCTTCTCTGTATGCCATTATCTCCGTGGCTATTCCTCTTAAGTGCTTCCACTGCATGGCGACTTCTGGTTTGGGAATCTGTGAAGACTTGCATGGGATGGCTTCTCTGGTGAATACCTTCGGCAAGTCGATCGTGACTTGTCGCTTAAGATCGGATATCTTAAGTCCCTTCACTTTCCGACATTCTACCACCATGTTTTCTTCCTGTACTGTTGATAGTAGTAGATTACTCTCAACACCATCGACGTTCAGTTCCTCTCTCAGGCTCTCAATGATGAAGGTTGCATTCGATTGACTGTCGAGTAGAGCATATGTAAGTCTTTCGTAATGTGGGTTGTCGTGACTTGAAATCCATACCGGTACTATCAAACTTTGATCCTGTCCCCATTGTTGGCCTGCTATGCTGCATACACTGGTACAGTTAGTTGCTGCGTCGTCGATCTGTCCATGTTCCGCTTCATCCTTCTTCACTTTATCGTTATCTGTATCATGCATGCAGGTTGGGTGTTCCTTCTTGCACTTTGTGCACGTAAGCGTCAGCGTGCATTTCTTCTGTTTTGCCATATGTCCATGTTCCAAACATTTAAGACAAAGTCCCCTTCTAATGATAATCTTCACTCTTTCCTTTATTGGTTTCTTCATGAACGCTTTGCACGAATTTAAATCATGAGATTCTTTGCAGAAGGAACACTGCGGACTATTCTTTCCTGCTTCACGATTTGCATCCTTTTCCCTTGCTTCAGTGGACATCGACCTCCTTTCGTTGTTTCTGCGTTGACCACTGGCCTCCCTACCGTCCTTTGGTGGTCTACCTGCATCTAAACCAGAAAGAACAGGTAGGCATTGCACCTCTGCGTTGTCTGAAACAAATCTAACAAAGTCGCCAAACGGGGGAAACTTGCTGTTGCCATGTGTTGACTGATAACCCTTCACATTAATTCCCCACTTAGGGTACATCCAGCTTGGTAGTGTTTTAAGCAGTTGCTGGTTCTCGTGCTGCTTATTCAGGGTTTCGAGATCCTCCACAGTTTGCATTGCTAATTGACAGGTTTGCAGAAAGTCCTAAAATTCCCTTAATGCAACTCCGTCCTTTGGTGGAATTTTCTTCCAATTCTCCAGTTTACTTCGAAATGCCTCCACAACAACAGACGGGTATCCAAATCGCTCTTCTAGTTTCTTCTTTGCTTCGTTGTATGATTTGTCTGTTCGAAGGAATTGATACCCTTCCACCATTTTTCGCGGAGTCCCAGACAGATATTGCATCATGTACAGGATCCTCTCGCTAGCGTTGGTGGTCCTTTTCTCTATGACGGTTTCGAAGGAAGCCTTCCACGTCGGCCACTCTAAGGGATTTTCGGTGAACACTTTCAAACAGGGCGTGGGAAGCCTCGCAGCTTCCATACCTTGTGATATGGCTTGTGCAATCGCATCATTCTTTGTGGGACTTGCGGCTTGAGTATAATTAACGGTGGGCATCTGAAACGGTTTGGTGAACGGGTAAGAGGGGTACAACTGTTCTGATTTTGTAGCGTAAACTCCTCAAAGCGATCTTTGTTGTCAGAAGAGATGATAGGATCCGGTAGAGGGATATGTCCGGATGCCGCACTTGGTAGGGAAAGTATATATTCACGTGTACGATGGTCCTTGTCATCCTTGCTTTGTTGTATTCCTGAAGATCCATAATCTCCGGGCGTTTTTCTTCTTCCTCAATTTTTGTTAACACGTCTACTTCTGCCTTTGCTTTTTCATAGTTACTTTTTCTTTGTATTTCTTCCATCTCGTATTTCTTTTGTTGCATTTCTATTTGTTTCTCTACTTCCAATTTTGCATACTTCATCTCCACTTCTCTTCTAGCCAATTCAGTCATTGCCTTCATTTTGAGGATGCTGGAATTAGAAGAGTTCTTCGAGACGCGACTTGATCTGCTTCCATGACTGGAACGTAATTCCTCCCTTTCTAATTCGAATATTTTATCTCCAATTTTCGACCTCAGCTCCAGAGCGTATTTAATGATGTACATTGTTTCTTCCTTTAGTTTATCGGCCTCCTCCTCAGAGAACATAGAAATAAGTTCGTTTTGTTCCTTTTCTAAACCAATACGTATTTCTTCTAGCTCTGTACGTTCCTTTCTCAAGGTGTCTGCATCCGATATATCAACCCATTTCATATCAAGGGTGTTAATTTTATTTTCCAGTTTCTTTAGGGTAATTCGATGGGTTGATTTCTTTATTACTCGCTGATATTCCAAACCCCTTTCAGTATAGGTTCTAACTCTTTTTATTCCGTCTCCAATGACTTCAGCTGTTTGACCTCCTTCGAGTTCATCAGTCGACATCTTGAGTCGGATCACTTCAAGTAACCGACCTTTATTTTCTCGTCCGCTGACCGCTAAATCGCACACTCCGGTTTACGAATTGCGATTTCTGATTTTCCAAATCCCACTCAGGGCTTCTTGTCAGAATCGTTATCACAGCCAAAATTTAACTTAAAATTTCTCCCAGCAAGTTTTACTGTGACCACAGTCCATCGACGTGGTTATAAAGAGTCTTTAATAATACTGATTTCCTCTTGGAAAACGTAAAACTGAAACAAATACAAGTGAACATTCGATACATGCGATACAGAGAAGACGTAAAGGTCGGATTACTAATAGGGACGGACTGCACGAAGGCAATAAAGCCCAGACAAGTCATTCCAGGTGCTGACAACGACCCATATGGGATCAGAACGGATCTCGGATGGGGAATCGTTGGAAGAGTGTGTACAGGGGCGGATCTAGGGGTAGTCAAATCGGTCACGCGACTAACGTAGAAATTGCATAGTCATAAATTAACTCGGTTAATTATATTCAAATCGCGGTCCAGTAATTAATTATTCCAGGTGTCAAATTTCGTTCAGCGCTGACTTTTCCCAAAGCAACATAGCTTAGTCAAACCGGCGGTCTTACGCGTGAGCAGTGACTAACTTGTTGCCGAATCTAGCTATTTGATTGGTCCACAGTCAATGTTGACCACTTTCCGGGGAGTTCTGACCGGCTTTGAGCGGTCAGGGGCTCATAAACAAGCTATATGATTGGCTAATTCGAAAAATATCTGAATAGTCATTGGCTGTATTTTTGTGGGTACCGCGGTCAGCGGTACCCATATAGTCACGGCGTTGAGGTGGCCGTTTATCTAGTTGGGGGTTCAACATCGAAATTACAAATGCGCAACTCAGATACTCATTCGGAATTCATCGGAAAATGTCGTCCATCAATATATTCCTACTTGTGGTAGAAAATCTCGAAAAATCTTAACTTGTCGACAAATTCAATGTACAAAGGTCGTGTCGTTTAACTTGCCAATGCTCGTGATCTAATTCGTGATGTCTTCTGATTGAGTGCGTTTTTATAATTTTGGCTAAATAATTCCCTCACTTCTGATCGAGTGCGTTTGGCTTGTGTAGTTTACATTAATGGTAAGTTGTATCTTTCTCGTTTTCACTTCTTTACTGTACTAGGTATTTCTTTGACCACAAAATTATGTGCTTAATAGCTTCGCTCCTCTGAGTAACTACTTTGTTGTTTATATTGTCTGTGACTGTTTTTGTTGTATATTTCTTCGTCAAATTCAAATGTTATACACTATATCCATCTGACAGTTTCAGGTGAGGAGGTCAGTCTAAATTTGGCGACAATTGCTGGTAAACAGTGTATAGCAAATCATCGACCGCTATAATTTTTGCATAAGGTAAACATATTTATGCGGTAATTGGAATGGCTTGAACAATATTTTGTTACATGGGAATTGTTTGTATGGTTGCATTAAAGTCATTAAAGGTTCTGTAAATAAAGATGTTTTGTTGTTAACTGATGTTCCTGTCATGGTATCAATAAATTAAATCATAGTGAATCATTAGCTGGAGAAATTGCATTTACAAATTTATTTTTTGGTTTAGAAACCAACTATGAATATTTAACACTTATTTACTGGGACCGAAGGAAACAGTATGTGGTCCCAGTATGTGGACCCGAGACCATCGATGAAAGCAGTATGTCAAAACATACTGCTTTTCCAAGGTCCCAGTAAATAAGTGCTTTTTTATACCAAGTGTCAAAGAAAGAAAAAAAAGGAAATACATGAAATATTTTATTCTTCAAACATTAAATTAAATAATATTAAGGCAAAAAGAGAGTTTAATCCAAAGGTTGCATTTTCACATGGTATTTCACATGATTTTTTCATTATCATTGACAACATATTGCCCTCTCAGAGCTATTGCAGGGGAAACAGCTAAATTTCGTCATTTTCATGTGATATACTCTCTCGACCAATGACACTAGAAAAAGGGAACTTTGACACTTGGTATATAATAATACTTGTTAACAATTGATTGTAACAGTGTTCGCAGTGTCAGAAAATACTTTCAAGATATTTGATTCACAGTCAAGTGACCTATATGGAATGCCGTGTTTTTCTGGTAGCTGTGTTTTGCTTACGGTTGAAAGCCTTGAGCATCTAAAAAAAATTTTTTAAATTATTTCACTACTGAAAAGTTGTATTCCATTTGAAATAAAAGGTCACTTTGGCCAGTATTGATAATAATAAAAATAAAGTCAATGATCAAAGGCTCTCAAGTAATAATTTGTGCCAAGATTACAAACATTAAGATGATTTCAGCATTATAGAATAGTTCCTCTCTGCAGTTATTGTATTAAAGTTTCTGTGAAAAAGTTTTTTGTTGTTGACAGATGTTCCTAACATGCTATTATTTGATGAGAAAAACTTATGCCTTAACTTTTGTGAATCATTTACTGGTGAATTATCCATGACATGTAATAATGGAACCTTTTGTCTTAAAAGTTCATTTTACAAATTTATCCTCTGCTGATTTGTTAAATCTGCTATTAGCTTACCAACAGCACTGTCTTAGTAATCCACCATGAGAAAATTTCAACACCTGGTTTATTCCCCCATTTACCCCCTAGTCTATAAGAAATATTGTGATGTTTGTCCTTGATCAATTTATCAGTACAAGTGTCTATGAAATGGAAATTTACCCCAGCTTAGCCTGCGAGTTGCATGACTTTCGTATCTTAGGTTGTTCTTGAGTTACATTTCATGTAACTTGAGATATGACGTCACAAGATGAACACAGCATTACATCAAAACTCAAAAACAGGCTTATCTTTGGATTGGTTTGACTAAACTGGCTTAAACTATACAGACTTACTGAGTCAACAAGACTCAGCATTGAGATTGTTGTTATATTAGGTTCTCATGGTAACAGATTCATTACCAGGCCACTTTGTAAAGAAACAAAATGTTGTACCTTTCGTCATTGCAGTTACTTTTTTATTGTTTTAAACAGTATTGTTGCATTGGAAATCATTGAAAAAGGATGTCAACTTCCTAAAACTGAATAAGTTGCTGTAAACGTGGTTGAAAACAAATAATTCATATAAAGGAAGAGAGTAATCTGGAAACTCTGTTACCATAGCAACCACATTAGAACCATGACTATGTTTAGTTTTCTTGATTGAGTAAGTCAGCTAAGTTTGAATCTATTTAGTTGAACCAGTCTGAAGATATGCCTGATTTTCAGTTTTGGTGTAATACTCTGTCCATCTTGTGACGTCACAGCTTAAATTATATAAAGCGTAATAATTCAAGAACGGAATAACATGAATCTAAAAGCCATTTTGAATTAGTATAAGTGTTCTTTCAAGCACAATCATAAAAACTGGAGCGAATTTTCATTTCATAGACACTTTAAAGGCACCACATGAATATAATGATAAATAGCCTCTGTGACAATGATCTTATAGTGGGGATAAATGCCCCAGTATAAATGAATAATACTAATATTTCAGTTAGTATCACAGATTTGGATTTTTCTTTCCACAGTTTAGATAACATACTTACATAGTCTTTTTGTTTCATAAAAAGGGGCCTCCCTTTTGGTCACACCCCATGCTCATTGCTCCCGGTACCCACATGTTCGCATCGCGGACCTATTTTTTTGGTTAGTCATGACTTATCGCAGCGTGGGGTATATGCTTCAGCATAATATTACTACGGACTTTCTGATCGAAGCTTGACTACGAAGGTTCAATTTCCGACTTGTCAGAGTAAATCAGATTATCAGAGCATACTGCTATAGTGCTATGTCTGCGGGAAGTGTTTCATACGAAACCGTACTTTCTGCGTTTGAAAATGAAGATCAGGGATATCCCCGAGATATTTATGCTGGTCTAAAGCAACGAATCGACGCGTTGCCAAACGTCTCGCTCGAGGAGCTCATGAGCGCCATCAACAACACGAGCTTGACGCTCAGTAGAAATTTCGCTGCCGAATCGTACATCCCCAAGTATGTTCGAGACGACAAGAAGATTTTCTGTCGACGAACTACTCAGTGCGGTAAACAGCACTTCAAGCTTTCTTAGCAGGAATTTTGGCGCAGAGAAACTAATCCAAAAGATGTCCGCGATCGGAAAGGCAAGGGTTGTACGGGCCACGGCGATCATGTAAATGTATATAGTGATTGATAAACTACTGTCTTACTAGTCTTAAACTAGTGTATTGATAATCTAGTATTGCTATTGCGAATTGTGCGTCTCTGGCTGTAATCGTTGCTCAATTACCATATAACATATATTTACATATATACCGTCGACAAAACGACGATTAAGATTAAGCTATATTCGATTCGAGTTTACCGGTTCCGTGTAACCTATATTTAAGCGTTTCGTATTGATTTTAAAAAGGTTTAAACTTCATATTGACCGATTGTTGTTGAACCTCGTTGTCTGGTGTATGAAATACGACCTGGCTATTCATTGCTTTTGACAGGAAGTTGAGAATAAATAATTCATGTTTTATCAAAGTTCGAATTGGACAAAAAAACTTAATAAAAATAATAAAATGTTTCATAAAAACATGTTTGAAAACATTAAAACAAATGCTCAAAAGTGTTGTCAGATTGCGGGAAATGCCTTTTCAGAGACCCAAATTCAAAAAATTTCAGGGGGAGAATGCCCCCGTACCCCTCTACAGATGTGTACCCCGCCATTTTGACTAAGGTATACAAATTCCTAGATCCGCCCCTGAGTGTGTATGTCACCATCATTAGAGATCGCAGGTGAGGATGTCGAAGTTCGGGTCAGCAGGATCGTCACGAAAGAGTTGAACTCTAACCTGGTCCTGCCATGTGGTAGCGACATTGTCGTCGAGTCTCGTGCAAAGGAAATCTTCACACCATCCAAGGTGAAGGAAATGTTCGAACTTGACTTTCACGAGACAAGTAAAGAGAAGAACCAGCATTCCCTCTCGGTTGACGACAGGAGGTTTTTGAAGATTATGGATGAGGGAATTCACAAGAGGGAAGACGGGCATTATGAAATGCCTCTACCCCTGAAGTCCGAAGATGTATGGCTACCCAACAACAGAGCACAAGCGTTCCGACGTCTGCTACAGCTGAAGAAACGCTTCAAAAGGGACACCAAATACTATAAAGATTACGTTGAATTCACGGAGAAGACGATTAAGGAATGTGCCGAACGAGTTACCCCTGAAGAGCACAATGAAACCGCACAAGAGGCTGGTAAGATAAATTACGTTGCGCATCATGGAATCTACCATCCCCAAAAACCAGAAAAGATAAGAGTCGTGTTTGACTGCAGTGCATGCCATAAAGGGACCTGCCTGAACCACAACCTACTCCAAGGACCAGACCTCACAAATAGTTTGGTAGGTGTTCTTTGCCGCTTCCGACAGGATAAAGTTGCATTCTCTTGTGACGTGGAGGGAATGTTTCATCAGTTTTTCGTAAATGAAGAGAATCGGGATCTTCTCAGATTCCTGTGGTGGAAGGACGGTAACATCGAAGCGGAACCCGATGAGTATCGCATGAAAGTTCACCTTTTTGGTGCTGTCTCGTCCCCCGGATGTGCCAACTACGCCTTTAAGAAAGCAGCAGATGACGGCGAACCAGAATTTGGAGCAGTAGCAGCAGAGTTTGTTAGACGAGATTTCTATGTCGATGATGGGTTAAAGTCGGTGAGTGAACCATCAGCTGCTATAAAGTTGATCAAGAACAGTAAGATGCTTTGCAAGAAGGCCGGCCTTAGGCTTCACAAGTTCGTCAGTAATTCAAAGGAAGTTATCCAAGCAATCCCAGTGAACGATCGAGCCAAAGGACTACAAGGCTTGGACCTGAAACGGGACCAATTGCCAGTGGAACGAACCCTACGCATCGTATGGTGCGTAGAACTTGACTGTTTTGAATTTAGAATCGTCGTTGAAGACCGCCCACTTACTCGCAGGGTTATACTGTCCACCGTGAGCTCTGTATATGACCCCTTGGGGTTTGTTGCCCCATTGATTCTAACCGGAAAGCAAATTATTCAAGAACTCTGCCGGGAAAACGCCGAATGGGATGATCCGATTCCGGAGAAGTTAAAGCGAATGTGGGAGCAGTGGCGTGATGAACTACGACTCCTTGGGGAACTGAAGATTCAAAGGTGCTACAAGCCTGAGGAATTTGGAGATGTTGAGAGTGCTGAAATGCACCATTTCTCTGATGCAAGCCAGAAAGGATATGGGCAATGCAGTTACATCCGCTTGAAGGATAAGCAAAAGAAGGTCTGTTGCTCATTCGTCATGGGAAAGGCCAGAGTGGCTCCGCTGAAAGCAGTCACAATACCGCGTCTCGAACTCACAGCAGCTGTCATCTCAGTCAGGATAAGCCAGTGGTTAGAACGCGAACTCCACTACCCAGACATCATAGAACACTTTTGGACAGATAGCCAAGTAGTACTAGGCTATATCAACAACAACGCCAAGCGCTTTCATGTATATGTAGCCAATCGTGTGCAGGAGATACATGACAGCACCAAGCCTGAACAGTGGCACTACATAGCATCCGAACTGAACCCGGCGGATGATGCCTCGCGTGGTATTACAGCACGTCAGCTAGTGCAAGGGTCGCGTTGGTTGAAAGGTCCTGAATTCTTATGGGACGATGTTGTTGCGCCGTTAGAAGAAACCTTGGACCCACAGACAGATCCAAACGACCCAGAAGTGAAGACTGTATCTGTTCTAGCAACACAGGTCAAGCAGGGTTTCCCAGATCACTTCGAAAGTTCCAGACTGGATCGGTTTTCCGATTGGTTCAGGGCTAAGACGGCTGTTGCAGTTTGTTTGAGAATGAAGAACAAGTTAAGAGGACGAAGGTTGACGAAACCACTAAAATACAACGCTGATTATTGCAGAGTAAACGTAGAGGAGATAGGAATGGCTGAACTGGAGCTCATTCGTTGTCTCCAACATGAACACTTCAAAGAAGAGATAGAAATACTGAGTAAGTCGAAGGTCGATGGCGAACACTTGGATAGAAATGATGCCAAGTTGCGAAACAACCATATGAAGAAGACTAGCAGTCTTTACAGATTGGATCCATATTTGGACGGGAGTGGAATCTTACGAGTTGGTGGTCGACTCAGAAGGGCAAATATACCAGAAGGTGTAAAGCATCCAGTCATCCTCCCGCGGAAGTCTCACATCAGGGAGTTGATCATACAGTTTTGCCATCAGACCGCGAAGCACCAGGGCCTCGGTATGACTCACAACGAAGTTCGACAACGTGGCTATTGGGTGATTGGTGGTATTTCAGCTGTATCTAATTATATCTCAAAGTGCACGGTCTGTAAGAGGCTGCTTGCCCAAGTGCAACAACAGAAGATGGCTGATCTTCCAGATGATCGCATGGAGCCAGCTCCACCGTTCACGTATAGCGCCGTGGATTACTTTGGCCCTTTCACGATCAAGGAGAGACGCAAGGAAATCAAACGATACGGGGTTTTGTTCACCTGCATGGCCTCTCGAGCAATCCACATCGAAACAGCTAAATCACTAGAAGCAGATTCATTCATCAATGCTCTAAGAAGATTCCTCGCAGCGCGTGGTCCAATTCGTCAAATACGGTCTGATCGAGGTACGAACTTTGTCGGAGCGAAAGGAGAGTTAAAGCAAGCACTGGAGGAAATGGATCAAGAGAAAGTGCACAATTATCTGATGAAAGAGAACTGCGATTGGATAGAGTTCAAGATGAATGTCCCTGCGGCTAGCCATATGGGCGGCGTATGGGAGCGACAAATACGGACAGTCCGCAGTGTTCTAGGAGCATTACTAGAAGAGTCAGGAACTCAACTGGATGATGAGATCTTCCGTACCCTAATGAAAGAAGTACAAGGAATAATCAACTCACGTCCTCTTTCTGTGAGCGACTCGACATCTCCGGAACAGCCAGATCCGTTAACACCCAACCATCTTCTTACAATGAAGACGAAGGTTCTTATGCCACCTCCTGGTGTGTTCCAAAGGGAAGATATGTACTTGCGCAAGAGGTGGCGAAGAGTCCAACACTTAGCAAACCAGTTTTGGACGAGATGGCGGAAGGAGTACCTTCAATCCCTCCAAATCCGAAAGAAGTGGACTAAGCCGAGGCGGAACCTGCAGGTGGATGACATAGTGCTAGTGACGGATGAGAAACAGCCGAGGAACCAGTGGAGGTTGGCTAGGGTTCACGAGACCTTTCCAAGCGATGATGGCCTTGTGCGAAGCGTCAAGCTATCCCTAGCAACGACTCACCTTGACAAGCAAGGGAAGAGGCTACATGAAAAACAGTATCTAGAGCGACCGGTTCAGAAGTTGGTTTTAATACAGCCAAGAGACCGGGAATTCCCCATCGAGGAGCCTGATTGTATTATGAAATAGTGAAGAAATGAAGATGATGAAAAAGATTAAGACTATAGTAATCGTTACAGTTTATTTTGTTTATACAGTGGATACCCACTGTAGGGAGCGATGTGGCTTTAGTCAGCCCAGTTCCCTCGCGAGCTTATGTTTACGCGCGAAATGTTAATCACGTGACGGGCGACTACAGTTAGAACTTGCTAGCGAAGAGTTTCTCGTTACCGTCTGCGAACTTATGTGTCAATATAGTCGTTTCAGAAAGCTAGGAGCCGCACAAGGTACTAGTAGAGACGTTATCAATGTTATTAGGCCAACCTTTTCTGTGTATTTGTTATATTTGTACGCTTCGTATTTATGTATTCGCCTTTTGTATTTTTGTATCGCATGTATCGAATGTTCACTTGTATTTGTTTCAGTTTTACGTTTTTCAAGAGGAAATCAGTATTATTAAAGACTCTTTATAACCACGTCGATGGACTGTGGTCACAGGAAGACAGATAGAGAGACAGAGCTAGAGAGCTGGTTTTAGTGTGTAGTCCTTGAGAGGGTTAAACACTGTGACATGTAGGTGCTAGGGTTTGGTGTTTTAAAAATGGTAAATATAAATCACTGTCATTTATGTCGGTGTGTATGTCACTGTGAGGTGTGATAAGTGACATAGTTGTGTGACGTTGGTTGTTTTGCAATAAGGTATGTGTGTGTGGTTTTGGTCGAATTAGTGCATTGAAAAGGATTATGAATGCAAGGAATACGTCGATTTCTGATTGGTATTGTTTGGCGATGGAAAACTACAGCAAAGAGGAGATTGTGAAAGAGAGAAAGGACATATTGAAACTGCTAGACGGAGATGTGTTTTATGCAGTGTCGCTTTGGCCATCATGGGTGAAGAAGTGGTTTTGGGCAAAGCCGATGTGCGACGAAGGGTGTTTTAAAGTTATGTTGTTTTGTATTGGTAATCATGGTTGTCCACCGCATTTGATTGGAAAGTGGATCATGCTTTCGCAGTATTGGAGTTCGTGTTATCAAAGAAGAATGAAGAGAGCACGACAGATTGACTTCATTATATAGACAATTTATATGCTAAAAACAGTAAATGGTTTTACTATGATTTATATTACAGGAAGTTGACATACTTAAATGGGACTATTAAAGTGGACTGAAAACCGTTGAAATAAGTGTTGTTATAAATGCCATTAAAATGTCGAAAATGGTCTAAAACACGATGTATTAAAAGGAAGAGTGTAGTTTACATGTATTTTAAAGTATCGTGGGCCTTGGTAATTGAATAAGAATTGACCTGAGTAGCAAGCAATGTTGTGATAATTATTTTTAATAAGAGAAGGTTAATGTTTTATTTTTAGTTTGTGGCAAAAACGGTAGACGAAAGTGTCATGAAAGTTATGGTGTTGCGGATGTAATAGTTATTTAGGTCGTGGATATGTGAAAATGGATGTATGTTGATACGGAAGTTAACATGTATATAATGTCATAGATAAACGATATAAAAATAGTGAGACGTGATAGAAATATAGCGGTATACGAGTGAAGTTGGACAGCACTTCCGATGTGGAAGTTCATACGTCGGTCGCTTGTAGTGGGTGATCGGAAAAATGGCACCGATAAAAATGGCACTACCCATGATACTGAAACTGTAATTTTCACACTACACATTTTCGAATAAAAAGAGCCATTAAAGGAGTTATGCATACCTTTCAATTATCAATTTGTATAGAATTAGCATGTAAATAACTTTTTTTCGGCATTTAGCAAATTCCAATATAGTTCAGTCATACAATTAATCATCATTTCCGTTGCACTGACGCTTTGAAAACCAGCAATGAAAGCTTTCTAGAAATCATACCAACCACATAAATACGATGAAAGTTTCATATGATTGTTAATAGGAGGCAACAACATATAATATTCAATTCACTAGCCATAATATGTTGCGTAGTTTTGAAATAGAAGGAGACAACAACATATAATATTGTTCGATTCAATAGGCATATGTTGCGTCTTTTTGAAGGTGACCGACGTGTTTTGTTTACCAAGCGGGTGGGAAAGGCATGGCAGGATATATGTCGTCGAATTAAAGATAGGGTAAATCATTGGTTAACGATGGAAAATATTAGTTGTAGTATACCCAGAATGTTATCCTGGCTACTTTGGGGGGACAAGACAACAACATATAATATTGTTCGATTCAACAGGCATTTATATATGTTGTATCGTTTTCAAATAGAGGGAGACAACAACATATAATATTGTTCGATTCAAAAAGCCATTATATGTTGCGTAGTTTGCAACAACATAATATTGTTCGATTCAAACGCCATTATATGTTGCGTAGTTTGAAATAGAACGAGACAACAACATATAATATTGTTCGATTCAATAGCCAATATAATTTATGTTGCGTAGTACAACGTATAATATTGTTTCATTCAATATCGATATGTTGCGTAGTTTTGAAATAGAACGAGACAACAACATATAATATTGTTCGATTCAACAGGCATTTATATATGTTGTATAGTTTTCAAATAGAGGGAGACAACAACATATAATATTGTTCGATTAAAAAGCCATTATATGTTGCGTAGTTTGCAACAACATATAATATTGTTCAATTCAAAAGCCATTATATGTTGCGTAGTTTGAAATAGAACGAGACAACAACATATAATATTGTTCGATTCAATAGCCAATATATGTTGCGTAGTACAACGTATGATATTGTTTCATTCAATATCGATATGTTGCGTAGTTTTGAGAACGAGACAACAACATATACTATTATTCGTTTCAAAAGCCATTATATGTTGCGTAGTTTTGAAATAGAACGAGATAACAACATATAATATTGTTCGATTCAAAAGCCATTATATGTTGCGTAGTTTTGAAATAGAACGAGACAACAACATATAATATTGTTCGATTCAAAAGCCATTATATGTTGCGTAGTTTGCAACAACATAATATTGTTCGATTCAAAAGCCATTATATGTTGCGTAGTTTGAAATAGAACGAGACAACAACATATAATATTGTTCGATTCAATAGCCAATATAATTTATGTTGCGTAGTACAACGTATAATATTGTTTCATTCAATATCGATATGTTGCGTAGTTTTGAAATAGAACGAGACAACAACATATAATATTGTTCGATTAAACAGGCATTTATATATGTTGTATAGTTTTCAAATAGAGGGAGACAACAACATATAATATTGTTCGATTAAAAAGCCATTATATGTTGCGTAGTTTGCAACAACATATAATATTGTTCAATTCAAAAGCCATTATATGTTGCGTAGTTTGAAATAGAACGAGACAACAACATATAATATTGTTGGATTCAATAGCCAATATATGTTGCGTAGTACAACGTATAATATTGTTTCTTTCAATATCGATATGTTGCGTAGTTTTGAGAACGAGACAACAACATATAATATTGTTCGATTCAAAAGCCATTATATGTTGCGTATAGTTTTGAAATAGAACGAGATAACAACATATAATATTGTTCGATTCAAAAGCCATTATATGTTGCGTAGTTTTGAAATAGAACGAGACAACAACATATAATATTGTTCGATTCAAAAGCCATTATATGTTGCGTAGTTTTGAAATAGAACGAGACAACATCATATAATATTGTTCGATTCAATAGCCATTATATGTTGCGTAGTTTTGAAATAGAACGAGACAACAACATATAATATTGTTGGATTCAATAGCCATTATATGTTGCGTAGTTTTGAAATAGAGCGAGGTGAACACATATAATATTGTTTCATTCAATAGTGACAAGACATCATTACTAAGACAACAATATATGATATTGATATTGGAGGAAGTTGATTTGTAGTCAAGTGTTTATGTTCATCTCGGCAGTTTCACGTAGCTTTTCTTGAACGAGGCAACAACATATAATATTTATATGTTCAACAACATAATATATTGTTCCATTTGAAAGGCATATGTTGCGTAGTTTTGAAATAGGAAGCAACAACATAATATTTTTCAATATCGATATGTTGCCCAGTTTTGAAAAAGAACGAGGTAAACACATATAATATTGTTTCATTCAATAGTGATGTAATTGCGTATTTTCAATTACGTTCTTTCATCAATTTTCCGACGAGTGGACCTGAGTGGTATTTAGGCATACCCTCACACTACACCACAAGACATCATTACTAAGACTTCACTCCACTCGTTCCGCTCGTTACGACCGGACCAATTGGACGAATAGAACGACCGGACGAATACTGAGGCATACCCTCACACTACACCACAAGACATCATTACTAAGACTTCACCAATCGTTCCGCTCTTCACGACCGGACCAATTGGACGAATTGAACGACTGGAGAAATATATACGGACGTGTAGGGTGAACTCCGGCGAACTCAAGACGCAACTGGTTTCAACAACTGGTTTCAAATGACGAATTTGACGAGTCGTTCGAGCCGTATCAGTTCGACAGTATTGGACATGTATGTCAAAAAATTTAATTTTAGCGTTTCTACTTGGTTTACGAATGAATGGTTTACGAGTTCAAATAAATTTGACATCATTTCTGCTAAGGCAGAAAGATGGCTTGTAAATAAAAACAACAATGAAGTTCATTAGAGCTGCCATTTAGATTTCTCAAAAAACGTCAAACAAAGGTTTTAGCATAATTGGTGACCCTACCTTTGCTGAAGCTAACCATATTCTTGACGCTTTCGTCAAAGACTTGAGAAAACCCATTTCAAAAAAGCAAAAGGCGGCCTCAGCAACACCGAAGATGAGTCCTACGGCAAAATCTTCCGTATTCGAGACTCAAGCATCCGCCCTGTCGAAACGATCCAAAAATACTTGAAGCATCTAAATCATACCTGTGAAAGTCTCTTTCAGCGTCCAAATGATTCAAAATGCAATAAGTTTGATGTCAACATGAACGGGGTTCGGTATTCAAACATGGCAGTCGGCGAAGCTCCACGACAAAAAGTACAGTGTTCAACTTTCACCATTGCAATGTGAACATTTACAACTGACTTTGCTGAACTGTTTTTTTTATCGGTAAAGTTGTTTTGCAGAGCGAAACTTTCTTCGTTCAAACTGTTTATAATATGAATGCCTTCCATGAGTGAATGATCGGCATTTCACTTTCACGTGACATAATTTAATTATTCATATTTTGTCTTCATTACGCATGACGATGTTGGGAGAAAATTTAAAAATCTATTCAATTACTTGTATAATATAAACGGAAAAATTGCGGAAAAAGTTCGGCGAAAAAAAAAACGGGGAAAATATTAGTCGAAAAAAATCTTGAAAAAATCCCAAAATCCCTGAAAATTTGGCAAAAAAATCCCAGAATCCCGAGAAAAATTGCAGGGATTTTTTATCCCAAGAATCTTCGTACGCTTTTTTCAGAGTAATTTACCCCTCGCTTGTTGGTTGGTGTTGATTGTCAGTTCTATATATATACTTTTAATCATATCCGCTCAGTAAAAGCTCTTTTCAAACAAAGTATATACAGTGCGCTAATATAATGAACTCAATTGAGACACCAGTTGATTTTGTTTTTGTTTTTTAAAGTAAAAAAACAGGGAAATGGGTAAGTTGTTTAAACAACCTTCATCCAATAGCATAAACATTAAATTATTAATTACCAAGCAACCTCTTCCTTGGTGAAAATTAGAAATTCCTGCTTAAACATCGCATGACTAGAGCCCCTTAACTAGAACGTTTCGTCTTCTTCACAAACAACAACATTTAGTAAGACAAGTAGGAAACAGATCAGAGCCGAAGCAATCAAACGAGGCTAATTATGCTGAATCTGAGACGAATAAATTGCAGGAACATTATATATCGCTCTCTATTGACATTATAATATCAGGTGTCGAAGTCCAGCAATTAATTAATATCCAAGCATAGGAATGTGGGGAAGTTGATAACATTTTGCCTAATATTTAGCTGGCTAAGGCTAGAGCATGTCATGTTGATGCGTTATGACATTGCTTGTTTTTATTTAAGTAAACAAATTGTAAAAAATCGTCAATAACGCTAAGTCTAACCTTAGCTATTATGTTGTCGTGCATATACCTGTATATTGCCGTAATTTTCAAATCGTATTTCGTTACCAACACAAACTATATTGTTAAATGATCTACTATTGAATGGATTAGAAACAAAGAAAATGTCAAAGTACGCTTTTGAGACCCGTGGGACGTTTGTGTGGCAAGTACTGGGAACGAGAATGTAGAATTTAAACAAAGTTATTGTCCAAGTATTAATTCATCAGACAAGTTTTCTGTTACTAGTACATTTAATGTACATTTAAACAGTATATTTTGACATAATTTCTTTAAATAGTCGTAAAGAAAACAGGTCCCAATTTTCTGAATAGACCTGTAAATTTTCCGAATATTGCAATTTTGTAAAAGTTCGCCACCGGCCTGAAGGTGGGTATAACATTAGAACAGTATCGAGTAAAATTCGGCTAAAAGGGTAATTTTGGATTCCAATGTCGACTACAATTCCGTTTTATATTTATTTGTTTTACTTTCCAAGTGTCGTTGAAAAACAAAAACATTCAGTGATTTTTGTGGGTACCGCGGTCAGCGGTACCCATATAGTCACGGTGATCTTGTTCTATGGTCAGGTTTGGTCTTCATATTACAACTGCTCAAGCTCGGAAATTGCCGACAATTATCGCCTATATTATTGTCATAATTGAGTATATACGAAATGGTCGCGCTCTTCGTGCGGGTATTCCGTATAGATCAGTGGTATTCCGATTCCAACATTTCTCTTCATCGAATCGAGTGTGTTTTTGTTATTATTAAACCGCGAGAAGATTTCGACAAATATCAGTTTTAACATATTTAGAGTGAGATTTAAGAGAGTTTTGAAAGTTATAAAATATATCATGTTAATGGCTGAGATCGTTTTCAGGTCCGTACGCAAAATATATCACGCTGATTGGTTACTGAGAGATCCGTAATTACTGTTATGTCTTTCCCTGCAGTGAGCTGTATATATAACTGAACGACACTGGGTTCTGGAGTTTGGTTTCATTCCCCTACGCGCTCTTGTACGTCAATTTCAGACGAACATGCTACTTTTCATTGTTCTTAACTATGTTCATTCTAGAAAACATACACAAAATATGATATCAAGAGCAAGAAATGAACCAATAATTTAAAATGTATATTGCCAAAATCAAGTTGAGTCAAAATGGTACATTTCTCACAGTATTAAATAGCAGAATTGACACAAGATAACCAATAAAGCCCTCTCACCGACGCTAAAGTGGTCTTCTATACATTTTTTTTAATTTTTGATATTTAATTCTGCAGATATTTGAGCAAAAATTTATAACATATGTTCCAGTGATTTAAAAAACCCAACAGCATAGTTATCGGTTACCTTGGTAACTAAGCAACAACCCGCAAGGGAGCAATATGTAGCATTTGTGACAAAACAGTTTGACGAACACTAATTGAAGAGTTTTGTAAAGACAACTAATACACCCATGTGCTGAAACACAAAAGTGTACAAAATATATAAATATTATATCATTAAATAATGATATTATATCATTGAATAACCTGAGTTTTTGAAAACATGGAAAATCTATTTTCGTAATCCTACAAAAAGGCGTTTCTACAAAGAACTTTTTTATTTCTGCGGTATATTCGAGGTTTGCGTCACAGATTATTTTGTATTACATAGCTTCTAATAATTGTAAACCAATACATAAAATATTAAATTATATCTGCAGTCCGTTCTGCCCATGTGTCGCATTTCTGAAATGGAGACTCCACTTCAGGAATGTTAATTGAATTAACCCGCTACTTCCACCACTAAGTACTGAGCGGTATCACAGTACAGTGGCGGTAACAAAGGCTGTCTTTGCACACAAAGTCATGGAAGGTTCGGTTGAGGATTTATACCTCAATTGAGTTCTTCTGTTTACCCTCAAACCGAAGAGATTCATTTTCAAACTGCTAGGAAAAAGGCCAGAAAACGGAAAACGTACTACGCAGAGAGAGAGAGAGAGAGAGGCGTCAAAAGTCTGCATCTTTGAGCATTGGATGACCTTCACATAAAATATGAACAAAGAACTAGCAGGCATGCTTTTGGATTGCTATTTTGCTCATAATAATGATGATTTTCAAAGGTAAACTACGAATTGAATAGTCTTTGTATTTATTGCATTTATTTGTTCGATAATTTACCCAGATTTTTACATGGACATGCGTTTCGGAGCAATTATAGAATACCCGTCCACTTTTGAAACCGCATTTAAAGGCAGTTATACAAACCAGCTTGCTCTAAAATGTTTTTAAATATAATGTCGAAGATTTATATTGTGTGTATAGTTGTTGATTGTTATTAAACTAAATTGGGTTTTAAAATAGAACGAAGCAATGGTATATGATGAACTAATTTACGTAATTTGACCCTTTAACAGTGACTTCAAGATCGACGACGGCTAGCTAGGAGGACGGATCTCTCAACCGAGTAGGCCTGGGACGGATTACCGTCCAGCGCGCGGGAAAACAATTTCTTTAAGATTTTAAAATTGATGACCGACTGCGACTTGTGTTTACCTCGGTGTTTACGTTTCGGCGTTTTTTTCGTGTGAATGTATTCGTTACAGCAAACCCGATAATTATTGCTATTAGCTGACACAGATGGTCTTATTACAGATGAAGAGTTAATGCTTATGTACGACGTGATAGGTCAAACAATTTAAATTTTACGTACTACAACTACGCCACATTCAACCTGGATAGCATGGACGACTCAGAGTGTTTGCCTGAGTTTCGTTTTACGAAAAACGATATTCCACTTCTTTGTAGAGCGCTGCAGATTCCCGATACATTTTTTTTACGACCAAGGCACGAAAAGCGAAGGCATGGAGGCATTTTACATATTATTAAAAAGGTTTGCATATCCATGTCGCTATAGCAACATGATACATCGTTTTGGTAGAGCAGTCCCAGAGATATGCATGATCACCAACAAAGTTCTCGATTTTATTTACGATCAACATAGCCACCGAATTACAAACTGGAACAATACAATTTTAAACTCATCATTTAAACTCATCATTTAAATTGCATCTTCAATTATATGCAGATACCATTGCTGCAAAAGGGTCAGCCCTGCAAAATTGCTTTGGTTTCATAGATGGAACTGTGCGTCCAATTCGCAGACCTGGCAAATTACAACGTATTGTATACAATGGGCACAAAATAGTGCACGCATTAAAATTTCGGTCATTGGTGTTACCAAATGGCTTAATTGGCACCCTATATGGCCCAGTAGGTATAACCCTTGTAGAATCAGACACTATTTAATTCCTATTTATTTCCAATTTTTCTGAACTATTTATTTCCTATTTTTAACATATGATATAATTCTATTTGGCTTACTATTTTTTCCCAATGATTTTCCTATTTAAATTAATATAAAAAACTATTTTTTCCTACCTAAGTGGAACCCTATTTTCTTCATATGTTGTGATTTTGTTAAATTTACTAGGTCCAGTCAAATAGCAATAAAATAGGTTTTAAATAGTATATATAATAAATAGTTAAAACATAGTCCTAATATAGTTAAAAAATAGATAATAAATAGTTAAAACATAGTCCTAATATTGTTAAAAAATAGATAATAAATAGTAAATATAGTCCTAATATAGTTAAAAATAGATAATAAATAGTTAAAACATAGTCCTAATATAGTTAAAAAATAGATAATAAATAGTTAATAAATAGTTAAAACATAGTCCTAATGTAGTTAAAAAATAGATAATAAATAGTAACTATAGTCCTAATGTAGTTAAAAAATAGATAATAAATAGTTAAAACATAGTCCTAATGTAGTAAAAAAAATAAAAAATAAATAGTTAAAACATAGTCCTAACCCAGGTGACAATCTTACATAAGATCTTATAAGATCTTATAAGATCTTATATAAGATCTTATAAGATCTTATGTAAGATCTTGCAAGAAATTGCAAGATCTTGCAATATCTTACATAAGATCTTGCAAGATCTTACATAAGATCTTGCAAGATCTTATAAGATCTTGTAAGATTGTGTAAGATCATGTAAGATCTTGTAAGATCATGTAAGGTTTTGTAAGATCTTGCAAGATCTTGTAAGATCTTGTAAGATCTTGTAAGATCATGTAAGATATTGTAAGATCTTGTAAGATCATCTAAAGATCTTGTAAGATCTTGTAAGATCATGTAAGATCGTGTAAGATCTTGTAAGATCATCTAAAGATCTTGTAAGATCTTGTAAGATCTTATAAGATCATGTAAGATCTTGTAAGATCATGTAAGATCTTATAAAATCACGTAAGATCTTGTATGATCTTGTAATATTGTAAGAACTTGTTGTAATTCAGCTATAACAAGATCTTACAATATTATATCTATATATAATTACTGTAGGTAAATAATTAAAAGTAAAAAGACTTATAAATCTCTGTTTTTAAAATACAAATAATTACAAAATCACTATAAATTACTATAAGTCATTGAAAGGTTGAGCTATTTTTAGTGTTTATTTGCACATCCAGTTTTCTTTTTGCATCCCTGCACTTCTGGTTGCATGCATCAACCACTTGCTGCTGGAAAGAATATCTGAAAATATTGAATGAATGCACAATGTTAGTATGTGCTGTATACAGTAACATCTTAGGCAGAATTTCGTTCCGTTGCTATGTCTGTGAGATATTTCAGTTTGTTTGATAATGCAAATGTGATCCATTGACATCACATATGTATACAGTTCAAAGTATACTTTAGAGAGGAGTATATGTCTTTGTTAAATTATCAAACAAGATAATTAGAAACTGTGCAGGTTTGGTGTTCCAGGAGAAACACGCATACAAGATTCCTTTAAAGTGATTTTGTGTGATAATCGTAAAGATATACAGTACAATTTTTCCGAATAAATCATTATGCATGTGTGACGTCACTCATGTTTAATATACATATCAAACAAATTTAAATATCAAAAAGAAACAGTGAACAAAAAACTAAAAAATGTTAGTCACCAACAACAGTCTTTCTCAAGACTACAGTACAACAACCTGGACGATCAACTTCACACATAAAATGTTACTCTGTCATTCTAACCAAAGTTTTCCCCAACTCTACTTACCAAACATTTTATTTGTCCTTTTTAAATCAAGTAGTGTCCTCTTTGATTTTTTCAACAACTCTAATGTCCGTTGGCTAATTCATTATTCTCAAAAAGCAGTGGCAACAGCTTTAGAGCACATTTTACTGGGTCTTTAGGTCCTGCTGCCACATTTAGGAGGTTTAAACCATCATGTATCTTTAATAAATACAAGACAATTACAAAGCAATTAATATTTACAAATTAATATTTACAAATACCACAAAAATTAATTTTCACAGCAAGTAATATTATGTGAACAATATACAAGGTTGTACTTAAGGTAATTATAATTAAAATTACTTACAAATTCCACAACCTCTGTTTGGACATTGGTGCTAGCCAACTGGAGAACTTCTATCAGGCAAGACCTACAAGTACATAATGAAAAAAGCAAAATTATTTTAATGACACTTCAATCTTGATGATTTGTCATGCTTTGCTGGAGCGGGTCACGTCGTCGCCCTGACCAAATGCAGGGAGCGCTGCCCCCTGTCAAAAATGGTTCAATCAAATGTTGTGTAACCTCCTCCAGAGCCAACTCTGTGTCTGCTTATTTCTTAGTTTTTCCAAGTCAAGAAGCTCCTGAAAAACTAAGAAGACACATAGTTGCCTGCAGAGGAGCATAAACGTTGTGGGTGATTACTACCAAAATTGACACATGTCATTGAACATTTATACTATATTCGTTTATATTGTGAAACTAATTATAAACAATGTTATATGCAAATGTTTTACTTTCATGACCAGTGGCCACACCCATGGCATTTGACTTTGATCAGCATTTAACGAAATTATAGAAAGATTGGCATTTAGTCATTGCTCTTAGCCCTTCTCCAAATCTTCTTCCACTCTTGTTCCTCTCACACACTTAAGCACCACAAAACACACTTTAGTTCCCAAAACAAGCTGTTTTGGTATTGTCAATTAGCTTAAGATTTTCTCGCTAAAACTGTACCCAAAATACTGAAAATTATAAAGTGTAAAGAAATAAAAGAATATGGTTAACGCTGGAGTTCAAGTCAACACTACAGCATTTGAGCTTCTGATAAACAAAAACTGATTGTTGTTGGACCTTGTGTTTCGAGAAGATCTGACAGACAAAGTTTGAAAGAAACTGCCCTGCACAAGCATATAATGTACAGTATTTTAAGATTAAACCTTTGATTTAACCATTTGATTAAATTTTAACCATTTCCGATAGCTTCCTATCTAGCCCAATCGTTTACAAAACAGAAGTAGATAAGAAGTCAGAGATTGACAAGGCGGGAAGCATACACATAGAAAAGGCATAATAAAATTTTAATTAGATCTAACGTTTCATTGTATACATCACAACATCTTCAGAGATAATAATTACAAAGTGCCTAAGCCTAGATATATACAGTATATTTACAACATCTCAAAAATTAGCCAATCAGAGAGAAGTGTTAAAAATAAAAGTTACAATTATGTGAGAAAAGGAACACAATAGATGCTAAGAAAGTGAGTAAAAGTTAGGGCCGATATAATAAGGGCTGATATAAAAATAAAATTAAGAGATACACAAAGAAATCAGAGAAGGAAAAGAGGTGCAGATCCAATGTTGCCGTTTTAACTTCTTCTACGCGAAAGCTTCTTAATTAGTAAACTTAAACCATCTTTAAACGGCAACATTGGATCTGCGCCTCTTCTCCTTCTCTGATTTCTTTGTGTATCTCTTAATTGGCAACATTGGATCTGCGCCTCTTTTCCTTCTCTGATTTCTTTGTGTATCTCTTAATTTTATTTTTATATTGGCCCTTATTATATCGGCCCTAACTTTTACTCACTTTCTTAGCGTCTATTGTGTTCCTTTTGTCACTTTTATCTTTAAAACTTCTCTCTGATTGGCTAATTTTTGACATGTTGTAAATAATATATAATATATCTAGGGTTAGGCACTTTGTAATTATTATCTCTGAAGATGTTGTGATGTATACAACGAAACGTTAGATCCAATTAAAATTTGATTATGCCTTTTCTACGTGTTTTATGCTGGGCATTAATATTCTTATATAAGAAGTCGTATAAAAGAGTATATAAGAAGCATAAACAAAATATATAACTATAATAAATGATTCTAATTTCTGTTGTTTGAAGAAGCGCCCGAAATCGCACCCCGCGCAAACCGCACACGTGCCATAGAAATTTTGAAATAGTCAGCCTGATTAGTTCGCAGCGGAGGGTTTTCGCAACATTTTAACCAGAGTGCCAGAAAACCATTTAAATTAAAGGCAATAGAATAACCTCTGTAACAAAGAATGATGTTAATAAATCAGTGTACTTTCTCACCTTGACGCAATGCCTGTAATTGTAAATATTTTGTTGCCAATCCATGTCTTATATTTAAAGGCTCCTCTGACTTTCAAGTATATATCGTCCTTTACAAATTCACTTCTTATGATGCTACTTGAATCAAAGGAAAGCGCAACATGAGTGGTTGCCCTCGCTAAAAATTGCGCGCAGCGAGCGCAATAAATATGTTGAGAAGATAGTATATGATAGATAACTTACCAATTCTTGTCAAGTTTTAAAGGATTGTCTTGCCGTCATTAAGTTCAGTTCGCGAGCACAAATAGATCCGTATAGGCTAAGTGACTCTGGTGAAATGATGTTATATGATAGCCGAGCACATATGGCTTGGTGACCGGATATTGCGGCTGTGCGAACAAAAGAAAGGTGAGAAGTGCGCTTGGCAGTTCAAGTTTTAACAATCACACCAGCACACCTGGTCTAGTAAGCTCGCTTCATTTTCAGTTGTCTGTTCCTATAGTAGATCAACACACCATATGTTTTTTATGCTATTCAGCTTTTTGAATAGGTATTCGAACAGTTTCAGCGTGAATTCAAGTGTAACAGTCTTCACATTGGTCAAACTTGATACGTTTGCTTTATCTTGAGTTTTCAAGATGTTACTATTCGGATCCCGAATTAGTTCTTAGTAATCACAGTAAGCTCTATTGCGTCTATGATTATCATGTGAAACGTAGAAGAATCAGATACCCAAACTCAGATTCTGACGACAATTTACATCTACCTGAACCACAAATGCCTGTTAAATCATAGGTTAAATATATCCGCCAAACGGTAAACTCTAGGCCTGAACATCATGTATTCGCATTTATAGTTAATATTCATATAGTTCTAAAATTAAGCTACTGGCCAGCAGAGTAACTATAACTATCAACTGTAGTATTTAATATATTATTTTACTGTAGATCACAAGGGCCCATTAAGATTTAGACCATTTTCTTGTCAGATCTTACAAGATTTTGACATTTATCTTGTAAGATCTTACAAGATTTTTACCATTTTCTTGTAAGATCTTACAAGATTTGATCATTTTCTTGTAAGATCTCACAAGATTTTGACCATTATCTTGTAAGATCTTACAAGATATTTACTATTTTCTTATAAGATCTTACAAGATTTGCTCATTTTCTTGTAAGATCTTACAAGATTTGATCATTTACTTGTAAAATCTTACAAGATATTTACTATTTTCTTGTAAGATCTTACAAGATTTATTTACAATATCCGGATATTGCGTTTATAAACGATCAAAATTCGCGAGTTTGATAAATATGTCGAGCAGAATACCATACTTTATAAAGCACAAATACGGTATACGGTCATCTATTATTAATTGTAGCGTCTGCAACTGAAGTTCGTTATACGGAAATGATCTTGAATTTCGCTGTGCTTATATATGCGGATACCATTTTATAAAAAAATTATATCAGCAAATTCTTAAGTTTTCTAATGTTTTCAGTTTGTAAGATATTTTGTAAGATCTTGTCAAGTATATTAAATCTTACAAGATCTTATAAGATTTCATAAGATCTTACAAGATCTTACAAGATTTCTATTATAAGATCTTGTCAAGATTTATTTTAAGATCTTACAAGATCTTACAAGATCTTACAAGATCTCTTACAAGATCTTGTAAGATCTTGGCAAGATGTTCACCTGGGTTACTCCTAATATAGTTAAAAATAGATAATAAATAGTATGATTATAGTCCTGGATCCCAGGTGGGATCCTGGGAATTTGGAACGGGATCCCACCGGGCATTCCGGGTAAATCCCACTTGGGATCCTAGGTAATCCCGCCTGGGACTTTGAAGTGGGATCCCGCCTGGGATTTTAATACAAAAATTTGTATGGGAAATTGTATCAGGTTTTAAATTATTGTCATCCCTTGTGGAATATGGGAATTCCACCTGGGATTCGTAGAAAGGCAGATCATAAACAAGGTTTCCTAAACTGCACAGAGATATATTGTATTACTTGTGACAAAACATAACTTTTAACTCTAATTCTTTAAAATAAATATTTTAATTAGTTCATAATGAAACTTACCATGGGTACCCAGACAAAATGAAAATATAGCTACTTTTTTAAAATAATTGGGGAACTAGTTGAAAATATATGATACATTCAAATGAATATTTAACTAACTTGCTATTGGAAATAAACACTTTAAAATATATACATTAATATAAGACCAAAGAGTTAAAATTTAGTATGTTATATTTTAGTATATAAAGTAACAATGATACATTTATATTAATGTCTCAGTAAAATAATATACACTTAATGTCTGCTCTCGAGGGAAAGAGTTAGTTTTGTTTTCCCGAAAGGCTTGATGTTTCCCGAGACGAAGTCGAGGGAAACATCAAGACTCAAGGGAAAACAAAACTAACAATTTTGCAAGGTAGCAGACATTAAGCGTTTTGTTATATAGCGATGGAGAAAAACTAAACATACATGGCTATCCACGCAACAGTTTTAACAATTCAAACATTATTGCCCAAGTGGGCAATAATTACCCGGTAACAACTTATAAGCCCACGTGACCACAAATCAACCAATATGACAGTCTGTATTATATCTATAGGGAAGCCACAGCTATATAACAATAATTTTTAGTTTTTAAATAATAGCTATATTTTTTCTTGTTCAAATTCCTTCACTTATCTGCTATGTGTTGTTGGATATTCATTGGTTCTCTTCACCAGTTGGAGTCCCCCAATCAAAATAAGTGCACAAATGAGCTGAAAAATAAAGGTAGCTGTGTTATTAAAAATATCTAATAATTTTCTTGACAAAAATCTGTTTAACCTAAAATTATCTACATTATTAGCATACACCATAACCAATTTTTGCAATGGAAAATTAATTATTATAATTAATTACTCAATGTTGCAAATAATTTTACAATCATTTGCTGTAGTCAAATATATATGATATAAATGGTGGTAATTTAAGATTAACCTTACCATAAGGTTTTTTCAGAGTATACCAGTGCCACAGAAATTTTCTGAGTACCAACTTAAACCATTTTTACCAGAATTTTTACTGGTAAAATTTAGGACTGGGAAAATGTCTATAGTAAGTAACCATACCGGTATACTCACTCGTATTAAAAAATCTCTAACTACAACTCTCAGATAATGTTTAACTATTAAATATTTAAATATTTACTTGTAATTTGTCCAAAGATTTCTAGATGGCACAGAAATCTTGTTAAGAACCCGCTGTGGAGGGGAATAATAATTTTGTGTATTCATTTCCCAATTCGACTCGAGTATCACGCGCGAAACCTAATGCCACGCGCGAAATACGAGCCGAACAACAAGACGTTTCATTTCAAGACCGCATTCAATATTGTTTAGGTATAATATATAATTTAGACCCTACGCTCGGGGAATTCGTCGACTTTCACAAACGTTCGAACGCTAGTAGCTAGCCGTTCGAACGCTAGTAGCAAGCCATTCGAACCGTAGCACTGAATACTGATGAACGCTAGTAGCAAGCCGTGAGCAAGTTATTCGAACGCCGTTCGACGGTTCGGGGTGTTCGAACGAATGATATATCCCTCGCGGGTAATATTTCGTCGAATTCCCCTTGCTCTGAGTCTATAAATCATAAATATACATTTATATATAATCTTAATTATCAAAAACTGTATAGACACATGGAAGTGTTTGACTCACCGGTTTTATTAGACCTTTTCGTGGTCCTGGCTCGCCAATATCCACGTGCTCCCAGGTATTTTCCTTCAAACCACTTAGTTGTTGAGTTGTTCCTAAAACCTTGTTTCTTGAAACTGTAACGGTGGAGTAATCTTTCGGGAAGAAAATCAATAATTCCGTTGGCTCTACAAAGCAACGCAAATTCACAAATAGATCAGAATTAATATGCTATATCAACTCTATTATTATCCTTTCAATGCCTAGACGGATTTTAAAATCACTTTCTTTTGAACCTTACCTTTGAGTTTTCTAGTAGTTCTCCCTTTGTTAGAAGTTTCCATTATCACAAATAATCTTCTTTCGTTCGGTAAAAATATACGTGCAGATTTGAATATAGCGCGATGCTTGAAAAGCATGATCATCACACGTTCAAGTGTTGACCAATCACAGAACACTAAATACAACACCTGACTCAGAACTCTGTTGTGATTGGTTGCGCCATAATCTGTCCTTACTGAGTCCTGACGTCACTGTGGCAAATGAGGCCATATCAGCTTTCGTTTGAGCGAGCAATTTAGGGTTGAGGGAGGGGCCGGGAACTGGGGCGAGGGCAGAGGGGCGATAGGGATTGAGAGGGAGATACAAAACGCATGTATCATGGATTATTGTTGAAAGTGATATTCTTAAAGTGCCTATGAAACGAAAATTAAGTTTGTTTTATTTGAAAGAACTTTTAAAATAATGAAGAATATTAATTTACAGCTTTCTCATATTTCACTTGGTTCTCGAGATATTTAGACTTATGTGATATTCAAATGAGATAGCTATGACGTCAAGGGGTTTGCAATACATTTTAGCATATTGGAAAATCGTGTATATCTTTAAGATTATTAAACGAAATCACTTGAAACATTGCATGTGGATACAGAAAACTAAACTGAAGAACATCGTTCTAGTTTTATGGTCGCCATGGTAACAAATTAGTTTTCAGACATCTTGATTTCTAAAATAAAATTATTTGTTTTCTCTTCCGTCCCAAACATTTGCGGGTTGGTACTCGTTTAGCAGATTTTCACTGACTTAACCAATTCGAAACTGAAGTTTAACTTTGGTGCAACACATAGCTACAGGTGTATGTCAGAAAACAAAGATTTTTGACAAAGAGACTTAGAGGTCTATTATTACTATTGCAACATTGAAACTTGAACTATGTTCTCCAGTTTAGTGGTTTGTATCCACATGCAAAGTTTCAGGTGATTTCGTTTAATAATCTTAAATATATACACGATTTTCCAATATGTTAAAATGTATTGCAAACCCCTTGACGTCATAGCTATCTCATTTGAATATCACATAAGTCTAAATATCTCAAGAACCAAGTGAAATATGAAAGAACTGTAAATTAATATTCTTCATTATTTTAAAAGTTCTTTCAAATAAAACAAACTTAATTTTTGTTTCATAGGCACTTTAATTAAATATGTATATATAGTGCCGTAGGACCGGGTTTTGAAACTCGCATAAATTCATCAAAATTATTTAAAATTGGTACCAAAAAGCAACAAAGACAACAGCTACTCTTCATGTAACTTATTTTGTAACAGATTTTGTTGCAACTGGTTAGATTATATAATAGTAAATCCAAACAGAAGGTGGAGCCTGGGAACGAGTTATAATATAATATAATATTATATTATACCTCAACTATAAATTGTCCAATCAAAGAGCTATATTTGTACCACGTGACCAGTCAATTTAAACTCGAATTTCCCGCTTCAACCTCGAATTCCCCCGCTGATGACGACATCGGCGGGTAATTCGAGTTCGAATACCCCGCTCGTACCTGCACGTACCTGCACGTAAGTACTGGCGCGTAAACCAAGATGAGCTCGTAAACAATGGAGGAACAACAAGACGTTTCTAGACGTTTCAAGACACCATTCAAGATTGTTTCGGTATAATATATCATTTATAGACTCGGGAATTCGTCGAAATATTACCCCTCGGGGTAATATAATATAATATAATATAATATAATATAATATAATATAATATAATATAATATAATATAATATAATATAATATAATATAATATAATATAATATAATATAATATAATATAATATAATATAATATAATATAATATAATATAATATAATATAATATAATATAATATAATATAATATATATAATATAATATAATATAATATAATATAATATAATATAATATAATATAATATAATATAATATAATATAATATAATAATAATATAATATAATATAATATAATATAATATAATATAATATAATATAATATAATATAATATAATATAATATAATATAATATAATATAATATAATATAATATATAATTAGATGTGTGAAGTTGTAGTCTTGACTGACGTTTCAACGATCGCTGCTGACACCGTCGAAACGTCAGCCAATAATAGTCTTTATCAAGACTACAACAACGTGATCAACACATCTAATGATACTCCTAGGTTCAAACCATTTATTTTAATATAATAAAATACAATTTCACTAATAGTTTATATAGTTTGATTTGCAGGTTTCCTGTGATTGATTGTACCCAGAATTACATATTGAATTAGTTGGGATTTCAGGTATCACACCCGGCTGCTTTCACTTTTATTGGACACCAAACTCCATTGCTGATTTCTTCCATGGATGAGAGACTGAGAGTTTAACTATCTCTACAGTTCATTTGGTGTTATCTGTTAACTTAAAAATATATATAGTACCTATTTCAGAGCTAATGTTTGATGCTATTTAATATCTATTTTGATGTTTGTTTCCAAAAATAGTTAAAAATAGCTATTTAAAAAGCTATTTTGAACCAAGTGAGCATCACAGTTCTCCAAAAATAGGAATTAAATAGCTATTTCAGAGCTATTTTTAATGCTATTTAATATCTATTTCAGTATTGGCATCCAAAAATAGTTAAAATTAGCTATTTAAAAGCTATTTTGAACCAACTCAGCATCACAATTCTCCATAAAATAGGAATTAAATAACTATTTCAGAGTAATTTTTCATGCTATTTAATATCTATTTCAATATTGGCTTCCAAAAATAGTTAAAAATAGCTATTTAAAAGCTATTTTGAACCAACTCAGCATCACAATTCTCCATAAAATAGGAATTAAATAGCTATTTCAGAGTTATTTTTCATGCTATTTAATATCTATTTCAGTATTGGCTTCCAAAAATAGTTAAAAAATAGCTATTTAAAAGCTATTTTGAACCAACTCAGCATAACAATTCTCCATAAAATAGGAATTAAATAGCTATTTCAGAGTTATTTTTCATGCTATTTAATATCTATTTCAGTATTGGCTTCCAAAAATAGTTAAAAATAGCTATTTAAAAGCTATTTCGAACCAACTCAGCATCACCATTCTCCATATAATAGGAATTAAATAGTTATTTCAGAGCTATTTTATTGAAAAATATGTTTTGCCTATGTTTTAAATATATTTTAAATAGCCAAAGACTATTTCACAAAATTAGCTAAACAGAAATAAAATAGCCATTTTTGGTGTAAAATAGGGTAAAAATAGGGTTAAATAGGGTAAAAATAGACTTAAAATAGGTTTTAAATATGTCTGATTCTACAAGGGAAGACAAACAACATGATTTTACATTTCAAGTCACAACTCCTGCTTTCTAACTGATTAATTTTACATCATACAGTTAACTGAAATGACTATATTTTATCTAGAGGGGGAAGAAACATGATGCAGCAATGCTAGCTGATTCACAGTTGCTACCAATGCTTGAACACAATGCATTTTCACCCACAAGTTATTCCAATGTGTTTATATGGGGACCCATCTTATCCTTTATAAGGGTTCATTTAATGAGCCCGTTTAGGAATGCTATCCTGACCGATGACATGAAAGCTTTCAACAAAGCAATCAGTGCAGTGAGGGTGTCAGTCGAGTGGCTATTTGCAGACATAATCAACTACTTCAAGTTAATGGACTTCAAGAAAAATTTAAAAATAGGTTTAAGCTGTATGGACAAAATGTATATAGTTTGTGCAATCTTAAGCAATGCACTTACCTGCCTTTCCAGGAATACAACATCTCTACATTTTGAAGTAGAACCTCCAATGCTTGAAGAATATTTTAGTTAAAACTAAGACATTACAATGTCTAACAATATGAATAATAATTATACAACCTAAATAATAACATAACATAAAACAGTTGTATAACTTGATCATATTGTTTCTTATTATTTAACTCCATCATAACAGGTCAAAACTGAACATACCAGATAATGCAAACTGATAGCAAACAATGGAATCTGACTGATGGTAAAACAATTTAAAAAACAGTTCAAATGGCACAAGATTGTCTTTTTAAAATAAAACTAGCCTAAGTTGTTATTTTTGCACGAGTTTATCTAATAAAGACATTTACATTTGGTTTTGCTGATGCTGCTGTTGTTGCTGCTGTTGCTGCTGTATCATAGCAAACATTTTTTTGTTGCATTTGCAACATTTCTGTGTTTTCAGATTTTTTTAGTTTTAGTTATTGTTGGCGTAACTCAAATTCTCTTTCAGACTTTTCTCGAAGGTATTCGATGTTTAGATATAATATTATATATAATATAATACCATTATTTGTATAGCGCTTAAACAATATAAATATTCTAAAGCGCTGACTATTAATTATGATCAAATTTAGGAACAAGACAAACGACTCGGGCAGCCGAATTAAGCACTTTCTGAAGACGGTCAGATTGGTATTTGGGAATCCCATACAATAAATAATTACAATAATCAATGTGGGATGTCACAAAAGCGTGCACTAAGATTTTCGCAGAATCCTCTGATAAGTATACTTTCGTATCTGTCTGATGAGATATAAACTGCGAAAGTCCTTGCTACAAACCTTGCCAACATGGGTGTTCATAGACAGGTTGCGAACGGTATCCACCGGAGAGACGATCACTTCACCAACTTTCAGCTTCACAATGGAAAACTTGGTCAGTTGTTGACGAGAGCTGATGATGATGAACTCTGTCTTACTATCATTAATAAGAAGACGATGCTGGACCATTCATTCTCGAACATCATTAACACAATCCTCCATAGCTTTCACGGCGGTATCCTGAGCTGTTAGATCAGTAGGATGTGTTTTAAACGACAGATACAGTTGCGTATCGGCGTAGCTGTGAGCAAAAGGAAGGTGCTTGGATACAATTCTAAACAACCCTGACGCATAAAGCAGGAATAAAGTAGGACCCAAGCAGCTGCCTTGGGGAACTCCAGACGTGAATATACAAATGCAGCGGACTTGAACTGATCGATAATCACTTGCTGCTTTCTCTCAAAGAGAAATTAAAGATTTAAACCATTTCTGTGCACTACCTATCACACCAAAGTCCATCTCAAGGATATCTACTAAGAGACTGTGATCGATCGTGTCAAAAGCGGCACTAAGATCAAGCATTATAAGTAACGTTACCTCTTGATTGTCCATACTGGTAAGGATATAATTTTGTACTTTAAGAAGAGCTGTTTCGGTAGAATGGAACTGGCGGTAAGAAGATTGATTAACAGGCAATGGAGCATCGACAGTGCAATGAGTAAGCAGTTGTGAGGTTGCCACCTTCTCCACCGTTTTAGAAATAAAGGGAAGGTTGCTAACTGGTCGAAAGTTCTTAAATAACGGATCCAAACTAAGTTTTTTTAAGGAAAGGCAACACAAGAGCAGATTTCCGGTTGTCAGGTACTTGGCATTCTTCAAAAGACAGCTTAATCATTTGAGTAATAATAGGAACTAGTACATCACAACAGGTCTTTAATAGCCAAGTAGGTATCGGGTCGAATTGGCAGGAGACATTGGTGGACGACATGATAATAATCCTCACTTCTTCCTCAGACAGTGGGGAAAAGGACTCCAATTTCACATGAGTTAATCGAAACTCCATAACAGGAGGGGGTCAATATCAATCTGATCAATCTGTGGTGGTAAGACTCTACTTTGGTGTTCATTTGTTAGTGATATAATAACACGAAATAGTTTCTTGGAGTTTCCCGCGCATTGGTTTATCAAATCAGTGTAGTGAGTCATTTTCGCTTCTTTAAGAAGGGCATTATAACTGTCTCGTGTCTCGCTATGCGCTTCTTTATCAGCAGGTAGACACATGCCATCACTGATGTCTTGCATTTCCATTGCTACATCTTCCTCCACACATATTTCTTCTAAATCTATGTCGAGCTCAGATGGTTCAACATTTATCTCACTTGCCCTTTGTTGCTGTTGCAGCCTTTGTTAATACTTTTCACGAAGTAATTTAAATCGCGATCTCTTACAGCCCTTTTAGTAACTGTCTCTTTAAACTTGGGTGTTTCATAAGATTTGAGTCTGTCTGCTATTTCTCCCCAAATTTGGCCTCTTTCTGTTGTTTGCTCTTTATGTGAAAATGGTTTTGCCACCAAGATCGTGTCGTGAGATACGAAGTCATGTTCTTTTTTCCATTCCATACTAAAATAAATGCGAAAAGCTAATATCACCAAACAATAATAACAATAACTGTTGTTATTATCTTAGAAAGTTGGTGGTGGCTACCAGAATTTGAATGAATCAACCAAAATATTTTTAGTTAAATAAATATGAAATAGATTTGTTCATAATTTTGAGCTATTGCGCTCCTGACAGTCACAACTGATTATTTTATTTTCTCATCTTTCTCAAATAAATCTAGTTAGGGAAAACAATTTGAGAGACCCCTTCTCATAAACCCAGTGGATACATTTTTCACTGTAGAAATAAGTAAATTACATAGTAACTGACCCAAAATTTGATCAATCCTAGCCTCTGCTTATCACATATTAATATCAAGGAAATATAAATATTAACATGGCTAAGTCTAAATGGGTTATAAACAGATACATCACAGCTATACTGTAGATTTTTCTTGATTAGAAATATTTTAATCAACAAGAACAAACACAAAATCATCACTATTGTTTGCACTAAATGGTGAAAGCAATCGACAAAACAAAACAGCTATTACAATTAAATATAGAAACGACATAGATGTTTTTAAATCCATTTTATTTGCACGGTATAATTACATAAATAATAAAGAATCTTCTATCATTACTAAACAAATAATAAACAGTAGCGATATGATAGTTCAAAACATGAAAAAGCAAACCTTACCTTGCAAACTTTTAATTTCACCTTTTCACCTAAATTCGAGTGAGGGAAATGACACAATAGTTAGACAGACAGATAAAATAAACGAGCATCGGAAGAATGGCCAGATTGCCAAAGGTACAAAATAAAAAAAACACTTACTTTCACTCGACGCTCACTATGGACGGCAAAACATCACATTTGACGTTCTCGACAAAAAGAGGACGGCTAAGAAGCGGATTGGACATGCGCATTAACGTAAAACTTACTTCCGGAAGTTCCAGATTTCCGTCCTCCTAGCTAGCCGTCGTCGATCTTAAAGTCGCTAATAGCGAAAGTAGACGGGTATTCTACAATTTAGAGTGCGTTTCTTCCATTCGCTCTGCGACACATTCCCCGACAAGCACAAACACTGATATCGTCTGTGTTTGGATCTACTCCCACCCGTTCAATTTCAGCTTGTTCAAGATTATTAAGCATAAAACATTCATCCATATTTATATGAGAAATTGACAAAGCGTGAAAAATTTAGACGTAAGACTTGGTGTAGCACTAACTACACGTGATGTAAACAAATCTGAGTGCATGCGCAAAACGGACTGCAGATGCCCTTTAAATATACTAGAGTTATTGGTATTCGTGTACTATATATTATCTAATTCCGAATTACAGAAAATCATGTTTAATAGGAAAAGGTGTTTAAAAAATTATATGTATAAGGTTCGTATTAAAGCTTGGGAAAGTCATAACGCTATAGTTTACTTTGCTGAATTTTATCATGAGCATGACGGTGACCTTTGGATAATTTCAATGCAAACTCTCATCGCATTTATCATGCTAAGTTGAAAGATAGGAATCACTTAGCATAAACAAAAATTTAATAGAAAATATGATGAGAGGAAAACCGTTGTGTTTATCTTAAAGTTATACGATCTTTCCTCATAGCTGGATCAACTAGATCAATATTTGCATCAAATTAGGATGTTTATTTGTTTATTTTCTATATCTCTGCTTACCTCAAGATCCAACACGGCCGCTACTGAGTTACGTGACCTTGTTGTCATGGAAACAAGACGACAAATTACTACTTCCTGTACGATAAACGTTACCTAAAAGTTTTATTAGTGACTGCTTAAATCTCTGGAAGATTTAGAAAATGTGGGTTTTAAAAGTTGAGCCATGTTGATTGGCGAAAAGCTCAATAACTTCATGACAAAAATAGGTGAACCAACGATTTCTTTTTACGGTTTTCCTCCATTCTTAGACAGCTGATGTGATTATTTAGCAGGTCACAGACCATTACTACATTCTTTTTCAGTACTTGGTTACTTAGAGATTGTCGGTTTCGATTCTTTCGAGGACTTCTTTCGTTTTTGAAAATGATTTCACAACAGAACCAAATAAAACCTAAACGGTACAATGTCTTGAAAACGCGAAGGCCCGATTTCTTAAAACAACCACTCCGCTTAATTGGACACTTGGCATTCAGCGAAGTGTACATTTATAGATGTCGTATGTAGAAAATTATCGTTATCTAAAGTGTAGAGTTGCGGGATCATTTAGACATAAGTGAAAATAGTTTTACGTGAATATATAGATGTCCAATTAGTTTACGTGATAATTTTCACTTGTGTGTTCTCTTGTAAAAACGTTATGCAACGTGAAACCGTAAATGATCCCACAACTGGTACACTTTCGAAAACGATAAGTTTCTTTGGGCAACATCCATAAATGACAATTAGTTATATCGCAACAGTCCCACTTAAGGTTAGGACACACGAGGCTTCAAATCGCGGAGGCATGTTGCGGGGACATTCCCCCTGTTGAGGACACATGATGGGGACATGTCAGAGAATGAAAAGGAAAATAAAATAACGTTCTTTTATTGGTTTATTTTAATATTTTCGCAGTGTTTTATTAACATGTTGTCCCAGCGACAAGATTTCGCATACGACGGGATTTGTCCCTGCAACATCCCCGCGACACATACCCGCGATTTGTTGCCTCGTGTGTCTTAACTTTAAGAGGGTACTTACTGTAATTGGAGATTTTATGTAATCGGGCCGTGGAACTGATGTAAAAGATCACCTAGCAGACTGAAATTGACGTACAAAATCGTCCTCCATGTCTGGTTTACCTTTTACCCAGAATATAGTTCTCCAGTTATATATACAGGTTACTGCAGGGCTTTCACGGCCTATACACTGCGAAGGTAATATGCTTTTCCAGATCGTTACGTTTTTTGCGAGAAAATTTCTGAGTTGAGCTGATTTGAATGAAAATGAAGGCATCTTCATTGAAGATACCAAGCAATAATATATGCTGGAATATAATTGTTGCTTTTTTAAAGTTGCCAATAATTTAAAAACACGGCAAATCAATGCCTAACTGATGCGTTATGAGGCAAAAATTACTAGCGAAGACGTACGATAAATGGCATAATTTAAAGACGAAAACAGCGTGTTCGAAACTTTGAAGAAAATTAACCAAATACCATAAAATAAAATACCCTATTAACCCGGTCTGTAACGGAAAACATCAGGCAAATATTTACATTACAAATTTAATACTTGTCAATAATTATTTAATATAAAATTGCAATACACTTCAGGTTTTATTTAAAAAAAACTCGCTTATAAGTAACTATTTTGTCTTGTTTTTGCCCGTGTGGGTTGTACGGATCTATTATACCCCATAAGATAATGTACTTACCTCGAATTTTTTATAACTCTCCACGAATAAATTAACCTGGCTTACCAGTGTTTCACACTCCTTAGATCCACTCCTGTACAGTTGCTTTATACATGACTATCAAATGATGTGGAAGAAAATGCAGTCCCCACAATATACGAAATTGTGTATTCAAACAAACCTGTTTATGCTGATTTTACTCATTTTTCGGCCAACAGTGTGAGTAGGTATCCCCCCAAATCCAGTGCCCAAAGGGATTCCGCCTCATTAGTATTTCAATAGAACAATAGGCAGAACAAAGAGCGTTACGTACAAAAAGTAATTAGTATTGTTTGTGTGACGAACGCGTTGCGAACGCATAGCATGCCTTTTTATTAAATATTCCGTGTGAGGGACGGAAGTAATTACCTCTAAGCCTCTTTCACCTTTACGACCCCTAACCCTAATCTAGTGTACCTTTGGGACCCTCATCGTATAATTAAGCGGCTCTCTCTGTGAAATAATTAGCGTTAAGAACGCCTCGTAGACCCTAACCCTATTCCACCTTTATAACCCTAAATTTAATTATATTGGAATATCACCGATTTCAATACCGATTGCTTGACTCTTATCGGGAGTTGTACGATTGCCTAAGCGTTCGACTGAACCTATATGTCTCAGCGTTCAGCTGAACCTGTGTTTTCACCGCATCTGCTAAGAGATGAACACTAATCATTTTGGTCTTATTATGGCTTATCTCGCTTTAGTGTACAGGATTCCTATGAGGAAGAAACTCTTCGAGAAACAGTGCGAAGAACTGTTCAAGATCTCAAACGCATCGACATAGAAAACTAATAAGTCGTTACTTAGTTTTTGCGTAAACTATTCTGAAGAAACCATTCGCAAAATGATCAGGAATTTCAAAATAATGTTTCCCAGCAGAATAAGTATTATCTCCAAGAGTTTTAAATTGGTTTACTTGAACGACTTTACTTCATAGAGAACTGACCGATTGAGGAGTTAGAACAAAGATATAAAGCGAACTAATTAAATTTAGCAGCTTGAATAAATTTGTCCACCTGATCTTAGATAAAAGTGTGGGAGCCATCAAGCGTAAGCTTGATAGCATAAGCGTTCAAATTTGCAGAAATAACTTGCCGAATTTCAATGCGTTGCTAGGCCAAATTATCCTACGACTGATATTTGCATATGTAGCCTCAGAGCACGCATGTGGGACGGTGATTAAATGGTTATTAAGGGATGAAACAAAGAGGCGCGCTTAGTGAAACAAAGACGACACATATTTCGAGTTTTAAATTTTTATTTCGCTTCGAAATCGTACAAAAAGGCACGCATTACGCTACATTTCAATAAGGTTGGTTTCTATTATGGTTTCTGAGATAATACGACGTAAGTGATTTAATTTTATATGAGTTTTGAGGTTCATTCCTGGGAATGATCGTGATGTGATGGTCCGGGTCTTCGTCTTCATACGGATCTTCTTTACCTGAATCACTTTCGTTCACATTAGTATCATCCGGTTCTTCCCTTTCTGTTTTACCTAAATCAGTTCCTTGCACATCAGTATCATCTGGATATTCTCCTTCGCTTTGATGCGAATTACTCTCGTCCACATCGGTGTCACCTGTGTGCCAGTTTGGCTCTGAATATTCGACCGTCGGAGGCGGTGTTTAAAAATGCGTTAGGTGTAGCAGGGATCCGGGGGGAATGTCGGACTTTGTGGGATAGGTTGAGCAGAACGTGGTTTCTTTGAATCCCTCGCGAGGTTATTCGTGGCCGTAGTTAAGAAACTTTGAAGTTGCTTTTGAAGATTATTTTGAAAGTTAAAGTGCAAATGACCCCAAAAATGATAATGCTATATTTGAAAGAGCGCTTAAAATGATGAAGAATATCTTTAACAATTATTCGACATCTATTTTCGTTCTCGATCTATTCAGTTATATGTGATATGTTAATGAGGCACATGATGACGTCAAAGCAGGCAAACAACATTGTGGCAATTCTAAAATTCGTGTATATCTTCAAAGTTATCCAATGAAATTACTAGAAACTTTGCACCTGAATGCATACTACCAAACTAAAGAACAGGTTCAAGTTGTGTTGTCACCATAGTAACAGATTAGCTTCCAAACCTCTCCGTTACCATACAGAAGTCTTCATTTTCTTCCATTGCAAGCACCGTTTTCGATTTCAAACTTAGGTATTGCATTGGAAAAGTTATTGAAAAAGTTATTGAAAACTGCCAATTTCAACATGTTCTGCACATGATAGAAAACAAATTATATTGTTTTAGAAACTAAGAGGTCTGAAAACTAATCTGTTACTATGGTGATAACATAACTTGAACCATGTTCTTTAGTTTGGTAGTATGCATCCATGTGCAAAGTTTCAAGTAATTTCATTGGATAACTTTGAAGATATACACGAATTTTAGAATTGCCACAATGTTGTTTGCCTGCTTTGACGTCATCATGTGCCTCATTAACATATCACATATAACTGAATAGATCGAGAATGAAAATATATATCGAAGAACTGTTAAAGCTATTCTTCATAATTTTAAATGCTCTTTCAAACATAACATTATCATTTTGGGGGTCATTTGCACTTTAAGTTAATTTTGAAGTTGATTCTGTAATGACTGGAAACGGTGTAATTCATTCGAATAGAGTATATTCTTTACATCTGGTGTTAACTGAGGAGCATGCATAATATTGTGCATCTGTTCACCCGAGTTGGGATGATCTTTGATCAGGATGATCTCTGATCGGGGATGATCTTTGATCCGGGATGATCTTTGATCTGGGATGATCTTTGATCAGTGATGATATTTGATCCAGGATGATCCCTGATCGGGGATGATCTTTGATCCGGGATGATCTTTGATCCGGGATGATATCTGATCAGGGATCAGGGATGATCTTTGATCAGGGATGATCTCTGACCAGGGATGATATTTGATCTGGGATGATCTTTGATCAGGGATGATATTTGACCAGTGATGATCTTTGATCCGGGATGATCTCTGATCAGGGATGATCTTTGATCAGAGATGATCTTTGATCAGGCATGGTCTTTGATCAGTGATGATCTTTGATCCGGATGATCTTTGATCAGGGATGATCTTTGACCAGTGATGATCTTTGATCGGGATGATCTTTGATCAGGGATGGTCTTTGATCAGTGATGATCTTTGATCCGGGATGATCTTTGATCAGGGATGATCTCTGAGCAGGGGATGATCTCTGATCAGGGATGATCTTTGATAACGGATGATCTGAGATAAGGGATGATCTGAGATAAGGGATGATCTGAGATAAGGGATGATCTGAGATAAGGGATGATCTGAGATCCGGGGTGATCTGAGATCAGGGATGATGTCAGGGATCTGGAAATAAGTTAAATACACTAACTAGTATTTTATGCATTCATTATGTGCTGCCCTTTACCAAGAGAACATGTCCTACGCCTGTCATGTATGCGAAAAGAACTTCACGATACGAAGCAATTTAAAGCGTCATACGAAGAATATGCACGGGGAGAATCAATCGACTCAACCCAAATCCCTTGCCAATGATTTGACAATCATGCAGCATCCGTTTACCTGCATTGTAGCTGGATGCACCCAGAGTGGTAAGACGGTTTGGGTAAGAAAGCTTTTGGAAAACGCTCAAGTAACCATCAGTGCTCCACCTGAACGTATTATTTGGTGTTATGGACAACGGCAGCCCATGTACTTGGATATGATCACAACTATACCGGGTATTGAACTCAATGAAGGAATACCTGATGATATTGCCGAAAAGGACTTTTTTAGATGTCACTGAACGCAACCTTATCTTGCTTGATGATCTTATGGCTCAGTCAGGAGGAGATAAACGCACAGCCGACCTATTCACAAAAGGGAGTCATCATCGAAATCTGTCTGTGATCTATATTGTTCATAATATCTTTCATCAAGGCAAAGAAACAAGAAATATCAGCCTCAATTCTCACTATATCATACTATTCAAATCTCCGCGGGAAAAGCAACAAATCTCAGTCTTAGCGCGACAAGTCAATCCTGGCCATGTTCAAGAGTTTATGAAAAGTTACGAGGAAGTGACAAAGCGTCCACACAGATATCTCATGCTTGATCTAAAACCGACTACCGATGATCAACATCGATTAAAAACGAATGCGCGACCAGATGAAAATACCTCTGATCAACAAGATCTGGACCATTATATTCGAAAGAGGGCATATGAACCTTCTATCACCGATGATAAATATCAACTGAAATCGAATGTAAAGCCCGAAGAAAATACCGCTGGCCAGCAAAACCTGACCCGCTATATTCGAAAGCGATCGTATCAACAACCACCCATCCTGAACGCTATGTACAACTCGGGTGAACAGATGCACAATATTATGTATGCTCCTCAGTTAACACCAGATGTAAAGAATATACTATATTCGAATGAATTACACCGTTTCCATTCATTCCAGAATCAACTTCAAAGTCAACTTAACTTTCAAAATAATCTTCAAAAGCAACTTTTTCGTAACTACGGCCACGAATAGCCTCGCGAGGGATTCAAAGAAACCACGTTCTGCTCAACCTATCCCACAAAGCCCTGCTACACCTAACGCATATTTTTTAACACCGCCTCCGACGGTCGAACATTCAGAGCCAAACTGGCACACAGGTGACACCGATGTGGACGAGAGTAATTCGCATGAAAGCGAATGAGAACATCCAGATTCTGATGTGGAAGGAACTGATTTAGGTAAAATAAAAAGGGACGAACCGAATGATACTAATGTGCACGAAAGTGATTCAGGTAAAGAAGACTCGTATGAGGACGAAGACCCCGGACCATCACATAACGATCATTCGCAGGAATGAACCTCAAAACTCATATAAAATTAAATCACTTACGTCGTATTATCTCAGAAACCATAATAGAAACCGACCTTATTGAAATGTAGCGTAATGCATGCCTTTTTGTATGATTTCGAAGCGAAATAAAAATTTAAAACTCGATATACATGTCGTCTTTGTTTCACTAAGCGCGCCTCTTTGTTTCATTCCTTAATGACCATTTAATCACCGTCCCACATGCGTGCTCTGAGGCTACATATGCAAATATCAGTCGTAGGATAATTTGGCCTAGCAACGCATTGAAATTCGGCAAGTTATTTCTGCCAATTTGAACGCTTATGCTATCAAGCTTATACGCTTAATGGCTCCCACACTTTTATCTAAGATCAGGTGGCCAAATTTATTCAAGCTGCTAAATTTAATTAGTTCGCTTTATATCTTTGTTCTAACTCCTCAATCGGTCAGTTCTCTATGAAGTAAAGCCGTTCAAGTAAACCAATTTAAAACACTTAGAGATAATACTTATTCTGCTGGGAAACATTATTTTGCAATTCCTGATCATTTTGCGAATGGTTTCTTCAGAATACTTTACGCCAAAACTAAGTAACGACTTATTAGTTTTCTATGTCGTTGCGTTTGAGATCTTGAACAATTCTTCGCACTGATTCTCGAAGAGTTTATTCCTCATGGGAATCCTGTACACTAAAGCGAGATAAGCCATAATACGACCAACATTATTAGTGTTCATCTCTTTGTAGATGCGGTGAAAACACAGGTTCAGCTGAACGCTGAGACATATAGGTTCAGTCGAACGCTTAGGCAATCGTACAGCTCCCGATAAGAGTCAAGCAACCGGAATTGAAATCGGTGATGTTCCAATATAATTAAATTTAGGGTTATGAAGGTGGAATAGGGTTAGGGGTCTACGAGGCGTTCTTAACGCTAATTATTTCACAGAGAGAGCCACCTAAGTATACGATGAGGGTCCCAAAGGTACACGAGACTAGGGTTAGGGATCGTAAAGGTGAAAGAGGCTTAGAGGTAATTACTTCCGTCCCTCACACGGAATATTTAATAAAGAAGCATGCTATGCGTTCGCAACGCGTTTGTCACACAAGCAATACTAATTACTTTTTGTACGTAACGCTCTTTGTTCTGCCTATTGTTCTATTGAAATACTAATGGGGCGGCATCCCTTTGGGCACTGGAGTGGGGGTACCTACTAGTGTGCATCAATGTGTCATACACTGTTAGAATTTTTAAACACACTAAATATATTTTTGGTTCCCTAAATATGTCGAATAAATTATTTCACGGGCGTCCGAGCAATTATACATTACGATTTGTTGATTTTATTAATAGCAATATCCTAACCTAGAATTAAACTCAAATCCTACACCTCTTTCCGTTTTAAATATAAAGTTTCCATACCGATTTTGACATATGTCGATTAGACAGCTATCCCAACTGTTTCACCAATTAGAAACAATACAATAATCAGACGTTGGATGCTTATTTTTTTTATTTTCCACAAACGTATTAAAACCAATACCTTGCATTCTGAAATCTGATTGGGCAACAATATGGACAAATTCTCAGTGCACTAAAAATGGCAAAAAAATCACACCAAAAATAATAAACATTTACAGTTTTTTTAATTCTTGAAGGATTGCATGGTGGTGATTAATAATTATGAAAACATTTGTGGAAACACCATGTAGATAATTTTATTAGCTGAGCTTTCGTCTCGTAGGACTCGAGACTTCACCTGAGCAAACTAAATAAGTGAATGTTGGCTCACGTCATATTACATGACATTTGTAAATGCTAACTCAACGGTAATGAACGGTAAAGCGCGCGTGCGTGCAAGAATTACGTAATCAAATTAAAATTAGTAATAAAATTACAATTAGTTCGAAACAAATTCTCAATAGTTACTTAATTAATTAGTTCTTTCGAAACACGTTCTTAAAGGTTACTTATGTACTAAAAGGGCTTGCCAAGTGTTATTTAGTGGTTGCCCTTCTTGTTCCATAGTTTCCGCTTTACATATTTCTATCGATTCTATCACACGTCTCGAAAAATAGTTTTTCTCGTTGGCTATGAGTGATGCTTCTCCCCACTTTATTATATGATCTTGTTCCAACAAGTGCTTAGCCACTGCTGATTTCTCGGTCTGAAATTTAGAACAGCAGGATTTGTGCTCCTTCAGGCGTGTAGCTAAATGTAATTTAGGCCACATTCGCAAGGGATGCGGTAGACACCAGGCTTTAAGGATCCATCGGTTTTGCCAACGAGAAAAACTATTTTTCGAGACGTGTGAGAGAATCGATAGAAATATGTAAAGCGGAAACTATGGAACAAGAAGGGCAACCACTAAATAACACTTGGCAAGCCCTTTTAGTACATAAGAAACCTTTAAGAACGTGTTTCGAAAGAACTAATTAATTAAGTAACTCTTGAGAATTTGTTTCGAACTAATTGTAATTTTATTACTAATTTTAATTTGATTACGTAATTCTTGCACGAGCGCGCGCTTTACCGTTAATTATCGTTGAGTTACATTTACAAATGTCGTGTAATATGACGTCAGCCAACATTCACTTCTTTAGTTTGCTCTGATGAAGTTTCGAGTCGTACGAGACGAAAGCTCAGCTAATAAAATTATCTACATGGTGTTTCCACAAATGTTTTCATAATTATTTACAGTTTTGTTCAATCTCTGCAATATTTGGCAGGGTGAAGTATGTCGTTGACCAATAACTGTCCATACGTGTTGTCATGGTTATAGTCACGTGACTTTAAACTATGGGTATTGTATATCATTTACTTGTGTGCTTTGCATAAGTGGATAATATTCGTAAATTTATTCGAACTTGCTACAAATGCACAGTGGTATTTCATTAAAGTTTATATAACTAATTGGAATGGGGATGGTGCCGGCTGTGATTGATTGTAGAAAGCTAAATGGCATGTAATGGCCACTTCGAAGAAGTTTTATACTGTCGTATATGGAATCGATCTTTCCTGCTGTGGTGTAGAACTTGTTTAAAGCAGCTAATGCGGTTATATTAGTTGAAAAAGTTCATGGCAACGTACTTCAGGGAAGCAAAGCGCTTCCTGAACTGATCTGTCGTCCTTGAGAAAGAAAGTAAAGAACGCTTCAAATGTAAGGAAAAAGATTGCCTACACGCAACACTTTTCCAGAACAACAGGCTATTTAAAAGATGCATCGACATATCGCTGTCTGCCCCTTCGCCTAGAGAAAAAAAACGAAAATACTTCGAAAATAACTTTTTGAGCTTCGAATCCGACTGGCCTCGTCGTCTTCAATTTCAAAGGTTATTTTTCAAATTATCAGTTGTTGTTACAATCGAAAATATATATTAATAACATCATGACAACAATTACAATAGAACATCTTTTATATTGAAATAGTTGAACAGACATAGAAATGATCGTCACTGACGTCAAGTGATTATCATAATAGCATATTTCCAATGTTGACATGTTAAGTTGATAGAAAATAGAAAAAACACCGCCTGCGCAGCACTGTCTATACTTTGTTATTTCGAATGTCTATGATAGTATTATCATTGTGTCACTTCATATTAAAATACCCGTCCACCTTTGAAAACGTATTTAAAGGCATAAATACAAACCAGGATGCTCTAAAATGTCTTTAAATATATTGTCGAAACTTTATATTGTGTGTAGTTGTTGATTGTTATCAAATTAATTAAATCGGATTTTAAAATAGAACGAAGCAATTGTATATGAGGAACACAGATGCAAATAGTAAAAGTAGACGGGTATTCTACAATTTAGCGCATATTAAATTAAAATAAAATATTTCAATAAAATATTTAAGACCAGACCGGGACCAGTTGCGAAAAATGCAACTTAGAGACCTTCCGGCTGGAATTGAACCCGCGACCCTGCGATATATATATATATATAATATATATATATATATATATATATATATATATATATATATATATATATATATCACAGGGGTTAGGGTAAAACGCGGATGCGGATGGGCGGATGGCGGACGGACGGACGGATGAGAGGGTAAAAGGCGGATGAGAGGGTAAAAGGCGGATGAGAGGGTAAAAGGCGGATGAGAGGATAAAAGGCGGATGAGAGGGTAAAAGGCGGATAAGAGGGTAAAAGGCGGATGAGAGGGTAAAAGGCGGATAAGAGGGTAAAAGGCGGATGAGAGGGTAAAAGGCTGATGAGAGGTTAAAACGCGGATGAGAGGGTAAAAGGCAGATGAGAGGGTCAAATAAAACGCGGATGAGTATAAAGCGATACAGGGTAAAAGGTCAAAGTTAACTCCATGCGGGTGAGTTATTTTACAGGAGTTATTTTTACTCTGCTTTTTGGAGTACCGTAGCTCCGCGCAAGTGATATTGGGATTACGCAAGCTCTTGTAGAGGAGTTAAAACTTGTCGGAGTTATTTAAACTCTATTTTGGGGGTGAATTCCTGAGATCAGATCTCAATCATAACAAACACGATCAAAATACACGCGTAAACAACAATTTATGTTTTTGTGTTCTTTATTTCTGTTTTATTAAATAATATTTAATGATAATTTTTAATACAGACCGCTAAGGCCCGGTTCAATCGTCGAACTTCTCATTTTTCCGAACTCCGAACCTGTTCAATGGGATATTTATTATATGATTTGTAAAGTTTTTCAAAGCCATTTAAATCTATCTTTCGGGGGGTATACGACAACTCAACAAAGAAGCCAGCTGAACTGCTTTAATCTGATTGGAAATTTTACAAACAGAAAATTGAGGAGCCTCAAAAACATTATGTATAACTAATATGACAGAAAAATACGTTGCTTAAAGTTATTCGTCGCTGCTGTCCTCGCTTAAATCGCTTCGAAGCTTGAAGAACCAGCAGAATCGACTTCAGGCAAATGGCCATCACCAAACGAAAAGGAGCAGTTGTTGAAAACAGCTCCTGAGAACATGGAACTTGATGCCGGTTTTGAAAGGGAGGACGAATTGGTAATAAAACACGTTATTCGGTCTTGTCGATGGCACGATGCTTTCATTTCCTTCAACGTGTTTACCGCTCAACGTCAGGGACATATCTTTCTGTTGCTCTTCGGACGCTTCAGAATAACTGTCAAATGACTTCAAATTTATTTGTCCAGCCAACCCAATCATGTTTAAAGGTCGACATTCTCGTGGCTTATAGTGTTTTTTTGGTGTCTACATTTTGCGACAAATTTCGACGAGTTTCGTACGTAGAATACCCTTGGTGCCACTTCTGGTGTCTTGAAGTTGAAAATTTGGAAAATTAAATTAAATGCGTGTAACAGGCACTGGGCCTCTGATGGTGCTAAAAATAACATTGAATTGTTTTAGTCTTCGTCACTACAAATGTTGACTTCTTTAAAGTAATAGGCAATGCTAAATACAAACGTAACTTGAACTAAAATCATAATAATATACTAATATGCGAAAATTCTAACTATTATTTATTTATTATTTATACCGCCCTTGGTAACCTTCTAAATTTCATTGTGGACTAAAATGAATATAATAACAAGAAAGAGCATGTTTAAATTTATACTGCAGCTCTTCAATCTCGTAACGAGATTGGTAGCTCTTCGGTTTGACGGAAATTGGATGAACAGAGCGAAAGATGAATATCTCTGGTCTGTATAGGCACTTCATTTTGCCTATAGTGAAATTTTAGAATGTAGCCAAGGTGTTGCAGTGTGTAATCGAAGATGAATGTTATTTGAGAGAGAGTAGAGATCTTTAGAGATCTTTATCTTTATGTCCAATAATCGGTGCGTGGTATCCATACGCAACTAACCTGAATCAAACCACAGCTCATGAATGCACATGTACTCTTTTGCGGCGCAACAAGTTAAAAAGGCGCCGCGCGACACGTCCCATGTCCATGTTGACATATTGTTATTGCGCGGCTTCAGATGTTTTAGCGACACAAAACATTTTACGTTTATTATGTTATTACGCTTTACTATTTAAGTATTGAGCACCTTTTATACTCAACGCGTTTTACCCTCTCACCGCGTTTTAACCTCTCATCCGCCTTTTACCCTCTCATCCGCCTTTTACCCTCTCATCCGCCTTTTACCCTCTTATCCGCCTTTTACCCTCTCATCCGCCTTTTATCCTCTTATCCACCTTTTACCCTCTCATCCGCCTTTTACACTCTCATCCGCCTTTTACCCTCTCATCCGTCTTTTACCCTCTCATCCGTCCGTCCGTCCGACATCCGCCCATCCGCATCCGCGTTTTACCCTAACGCTATATCACAGGGAGCCGTAACGTCTATTAGTGAAGCGAGTTTAACAGTATATCGGGTTTATTTGGTATTTTTTACACAATAATTGTGTTAAATCGCTATTAAAATGTTCTTACTTGTTAATTTTGTCGACAATCCGAACAAATTACAGGCAACCAGACCAGAAAGGCAACAAGTCAGTGTTTACATCAATTCGGAAGGCCGTTGACGACCTCGTACCCAGGCTTTTCACACGCTCGGCGGACTCGCTGAGCGAAAACCCTGGAAGACGCTGGTCACGTGAACTGCTAATTTCTAGCATATTTTTTATTAGCGTTGCTATGTTAGTTTAGGGAGGGATGACAAAGGGTTTGTTGACACTAGTCAAGATATGACAGGTCACTTCTTAGGTCATTTATTTATTTCGAACGCGCGGCTCTACGATTATTGGAATATGTCGATAATAACGATACATCATTATTCTCCTAAAAAATTATTCTCCTACAAGTCTTCTGGTGACTTTTCCAACGCTGTCGCCTTTGTCGCAGCGTTGACGATGTAAAGTTTTCAAAAAATTAATATTTAACCGTAGAAATACGAGCATTTATAGAATACCCGTTCACTTTTGAATCCGCATTTAAAGGCAGAAATACAAACCAGGTTGCTCCAAATATAATGTCGAAATTTATTTTGTGTATACTTGTTGATAGTTATCAAATTAAATGAGGTTTTAAATAGAACGATCGGAAACAATTGCCTATGATGAACTTTCCGTAATCTGATACAAAGAGCGAAAGTGGATTTAGCGATGACACACAAAAAAGCCTGGGTACGAGGTTGGGCCGTTGACTGTGGTTGCTCCGCCCCCTTCGTTAGCGCCTCGCGCGCGTATATAATATAAGAAAGAGAGAAGGGAAGCAACTTTATTTCGGCAGTGATTTGTTTTGACGTCTAATGTAGTTGTTAGGTAAAATTTTAGCTTGAAAATCGGCTACATGATAGACTAAAGGTTAATGTTCACAGTCGTTTTGAAAATTTTGTAATTGAAAGCTGTAGTAACTTATATATTGGTAACATTTTAACTTGAGTCGACCACCGGAAGTCAATTAGACAAACGCGCTCCCATCTGTCAATCTTTTACACAAAATAAATAATATTTTGTCATCATAATTTTCTCCCACGGTGACTGAGATATACATATTCCAGATATTTCGGCCATACTCTTTGGGAAGGTACTTTCGCGAACAATCGGGTTATTGTTGGAACGGTAGACGATACACTGACATGAACAAAATCTACAAATGTGTCATGGTTTTGTGGAGAGCGATTAAAACCGTGACCTGGCTGGTAAAATTACTTCAAATATTCGAACGAGAGGGAATTTTGCAGATGACTATCCTGGACACTATGCGCGATGTTGACATATAATCTTCTCCGATTTCCAACAGAACCTTGTCGTAGCTTGCGAGGTAGCTTGTTTTATTAGCAATTATAGAATAGCCGTCCACTTTTGAAACCGTATTTAAAGGCAGAAATATAAGATAAGGTTTAACATAATATAAGGTTTATCTTGTGTGTAGTTGTCGATTGTTATAAAATTAAATGGGGTTTTAAAATAAAACGAAGCAAAGGTGGCGGGTGTTCTTACTATTCTATAATTTAGCGCCCTCGTTACCGCCCTGGACGAATAAATATTTTTAGTTGATAATCCCACAAAATAAGCCAATGCACTGGGTAAAAAAGATCAGTTCACTACGAGAATGAATGCCAAGCGTATCGCGCGCTTGTCACATTTAAATTCAGAAGGCCGTTAGACCGCCCCTTCGTGGGCGTCTCGCGATTTTCGGTAGTAATATAAAGAAAAGTGAGAAGAGATGAAACTCCAATAAGCTTTTCGTAGCATGAATGCCCCAACTTGACTCGACCACTTAATTTATGCAATGTGTGACGTAGAAATAATAAATGCACGTGGGAGTATACCAAATACTTTTGAAATAAAAATAACGGATATTTCGACCTCACTACAGACGGTACCGTTTTGGCCTTTTGGGCCTCATCAGTGTAGTGCTGATGAGCAGGATGAAGATGACTGCTATTTACAGTCACCATTGATGCACACAAAATGTGGGACATCAAAAACCATGCCAGAGCGCTGTAGAGCGCTCAATATGACCTAAAGGTTATAGAGCGATAAAGGTTATATATATATATATATACATATATATATATATATATATATATATATATATATATATATATATATATATATATATATATATATATATATATATATATATATATATATATATATATATATATATATATATATATATATATATATATATACGTGTAGGTTTTGGTCTACGAAATGCAAAGAGTGCTCAACAACATATAGTTAGAGCAAATAATAGATTTTCGCTTACCTCAAAACTGGTCTGCTACAACTTGTTTCATCTGTAAAAGAATCTTCAGGCAGTGAAGGCACTGCCTGAAGATTCTTTTACAGATGAAACAAGTTGTAGCAGACCAGTTTTGAGGTAAGCGAAAATCTATATATATATATATATATATATATATAGAGAGAGAGAGAGAGAGAGAGAGAGAGAGAGAGAGAGAGAGAGAGAGAGAGAGAGAGAGAGAGAGTGTGAGAGAGAGAGAGAGGGAGAGAGAGAGGATTTATGGTGAAGGAAAATTTTGAGTGTTGGAATACATACATTTTAAGACCAAACTGGGACCAGTTGCGAAAAATGAACTTTAAGGCCTTCCGGCTGGTATATATATATATATATATATATATATATATATATATATATATATATATATATATATATATATATATATATATTTATTATATACACAAGCTCTGGATATGAGCTATTCTGCAATCTGATTGGTTCCTCTACTACTAGGCTATCAGCTCATATCCTACTAGTAGAGAAATCTAGCAAAATGGCTGCCAGATTTGCAGCATTAAACGAAGAAGAAATTCAAGTTTTACTGGGAAATAGTACACCAAAATGCACACAGAAAGCAACCAAATTCGGAATGAAAGTATTTGACGGTAGATAGAACAACTAGATTTTACGAAAAGCTCTCCAAATTTCATATTTTTAGAAAAACAGCGAAGTTTAAAGTGGCGTTGCTAGAAATATTTTTGGCCTTCCAAAAATTAAATTTTAGCGTTTCTACTTGGTTTACGAATGAATGGTTTACGAGTTCAAAGAAATTCGACAAGTACATAACAGAAATGTCCAAAACAAAGTTAAATTCTTGCTTAATAAAGCAATTTCACATTTCTGCTAAGGCAGAAAGATGACTTGTAAATAAAAACAACAATGAAGTTCATTAGAGGCCATTTAGATTTCTCAAAAAACGTCAAACAAAGGTTTTAGCATAATTGGTGACCCTACCTTTGCTGAAGCTAACCATATCTTGAAGCTTTCGTCAAAGACTTGAGAAAGTCTGGCAAGATACCTGGAGTAGTCTACAAAAAACCCATTTCAAAAGAGCAAAAGGCGGCCTCGGCAACACCGAAGATCAGTGAGTCCTACGGCAAAATCTTCCGTATTCGAGACTCAAGCATCCGCCCTGTCGAAACGATCCAAAAATACTTGAAGCATCTAAATCATGCCTGTGAAAGTCTCTTTCAGCGTCCAAATTATTCAAAAATATGCAATAAGTTTGATGTCAACATGAACGGGGTTCGGTATTCAAACATGGCAGTCGGCGAAACTTCACGACAAAAAGTACAGCGTTCAACTTTCACCATTGCAATGTGAACATTTACAACTGACTTTGCTGAACTGTTTTTTTGATCGGTATGCAGAGCGAAACTTTCTTCGTTCAAACTGTTTATAATATGAATGCCTTCCATGAGTGATTGATCGGCGTTTCGCTTTCACGTGACATAAATTTAATTATTCATATTTTGTCTTCATTACGCATGACGGTAGCCTGCGTGCAGACGCTCCGTATCCGGCCCTGATTAATGGGGGATTAAGAGCGTCTGCGAATCAGTGTCGTATTTCGTGTTCTGTAATTTACGCGGTTTATGGCGTCATTTAGCGTAAATTATACTGTTCCGTATATTATGTATATTTCCGGTTGAGGAGACTAAAATGTAGTGTTTACTGTGTTTTAGTTATTCGTTATGTCGGTCGTCGGAAGAATGTTTATTCTGCAAAAAAGCTTTTAACCGAAAGACAAATACTTTAATAATCCAAGGACGAAGTAAGGAAAACTTTCCGTTTGAACTTGAGAGCTTAAAATTCACAATCCGTTCCAACTCAAGCAAGTATCATTGTCGAAGCTGTGTCAATGTTCTAAAGAAACCGCGCGGTTTGATAGAGCAAATCCATCACATTGAAGCACTTTTAAAATCTAGCCATGAGAGTACCAGTTGTTCAACGGATCAATGGTTAAAGAGAAGTAATCGCGCCATCGAGTCTACCGCTAAAAAATCTCGCAACGACGACGCAGCTTCGGCATCGTCTTCTGTTGACGAAATGGTGTTTCCTAATCCTATGTTGCTTCAAAGCACACAAGTAAAATATGGACCACATTTAGCAAGATCAGAAGCCAGTGTTTTGTCAGAATCTCCCATTTCACACCGCGCAGGAAACACGGACAACACCGAGGTCTTCATTAAGGTGAAATTATTACTATATAAAAGCGTAAGAAGCTTCTGCGGAATGGTGAAATGGCCAAGCAAATGTCGTGAGCGAATGCTGCCATCTTCTATGTATTAACCAATCAAAGCTTCTGTTGATGTTCAGCTGATGCAAAGCACCAATCAGCTCCTGTATTATAATAACATTTAATATGTAGCCAATCACCGAGCGTCCCCAGAATCCTTGCGGACAGACGACGTCACAGAACAAGAAATACGGAGCTGATTCATAGACGGTAATAAGAGGAATTCCGCCGTCTATGCGTAGGCTAGCATGACGGATGTTGAGAGAAAATTTAAAAATCTATTCAATTACTTGTATAATATAAACTTGCAATTTTATGTTGTTCATATCCAGAGCTTGTGTATATAATAAAACAGTTATTCCACTCACTCTCGTCGTATATGGCTGATAGCCGACTCGGCTAGCGCCTCGTCGGCTATCAGCTCATATACGACTCGAGTTCGTGGAATAACTGCTAAATATACTTAAAATGTATGTATTCCAACACTCGACTAGGCTCTCGGCAACGGGTTCCGTAGCTCAGTGGTCATAGCACAGCACTAGCATCGCAGGGTCGCGGGTTCAATTCCAGCCGGAATGCCTTGAAGTTGCATTTTTCGCAAGTGGTCCCGGTTTGGTCTTAAAATGTATGTATTCCAACATAGTCGAAATTTTCCTTCACCATAAATCCTTTATATATATATATATATATATATATATATATATATATATATATATATATATATATATATATATATATATATATATATATATATATATATATATATATATATATATATATATATATATATATATATATATATATATATATATATATATATATATATATATATATATATATATATATATATATATATATATATATATATATATATATATATATATATATATATATATATATATATATATGTGTATCTATTTATAAACCATCAAGAATGTAAAAGTCTATAACAACTGAGTGTGCATTGCGCACTTTTACTGGCTGAAATGACAAAACATAATTGCAGTGTCTGGCTATCATGAGCAACTGTGGACAGCTGTTTCGCTCTCTTGGAGTTCGTCAGCACAGCGTAGCTGATGATAAGCCAGCACATCAAAAAGGTATATACATCATCACAGTCAAAAGACTTGATGTGGGATATACCACACTGCATAAATTATAAACCATCAAGAATGTAAAAGTCTATAACAACTCAGTGTGCATTGCGCACTTTTACTGGCTGAAATGACAAAACATAATTGCAGTGTCTGGCTATCATGAGCAACTGTGGACAGCTGTTTCGCTCTCTTGGAGCTCGTCAGCACAGTGTAGCTGATGATAAGCCAGCACATCAAAAAGGTATATACATCATCACAGTCAAACAACTTGATGTGGGATATACCACACTGCATAAATTATAAACCATCAAGAATGTAAAAGTCTATAACAACTCAGTGTGGATTGCGCACTTTTACTGGCTCAAAAATGACAAAACATAATTGCAGTGTCTGGCTATCATGAGCAACTGTGGACAGCTGTTTCGCTCTCTTGGATCGAGCTCGTCAGCACAGTGTAGCTGATGATAAGCCAGCATATCAAAAAGGTATATACATCATCACAGTCAAAAGACTTGATGTGGGATATACCACACTGCATAAATTATAAACCATCAAGAATGTAAAAGTCTATAACAACTGAGTGTGCATTGCGCACTTTTACTGACTGAAATGACAAAACATAATTGCAGTGTCTGGCTATCATGAGCAACTGTGGACAGCTGTTTCGCTCTCTTGGAGTTCGCCAGCACAGTGTAGCTGATGATAAGCCAGCACATCAAAAAGGTATATACATCATCACGTCAAAAGACTTATATATATATATATATATATATATATATATATATATATATATATATATATATATATTTTCGCTTACCTCAAAACTGGTCTGCTACAACTTGTTTCATCTGTAAAAGAATCTTCAGGCAGTGACCTGAAGATTCTTTTACAGATGAAACAAGTTGTAGCAGACCAGTTTTGAGGTAAGCGAAAATCTATTATTTGCTCTAACTATATGTTGTTGAGCACTCTTTGCATTTCGTAGACCAAAACCTACACGTATATATATATATATATATATATATATATATATATATATATATATATATATATATATATATATATATATATATATATATATATATATATATATATATATATATATATATATATATATATATATATATATATATATATATATATATATATATAATTACAAAATGAAAACACCGATTATTTCATTGAAGTTTATTCGCGACAAATTTGTTTCGTATGACAGGCCGAAGCTTGCCACACTCATCAGGTGAATGACTTATATTACAGTTTAGCCGGATATATATGTGATATGCCTACAGTCAAATAGGGCTCGTATTACGGTTAGTGATGTAAGTTATGTTGGATATTTACATAATAGATATTTCTTTCGATGTCGGCAGGTGGATATTAGTTCGTTTCTTTTGTTGAGGGAGCTTAGTTCGGGGTGGTAGATAATTACAAATTTTTCGTGGAGGCATAAGTTACAGTGTTTTGTCTTGTTGGAGTAGGGTTGGCATTTCTTGAGGGTTTTCCAGTTGATTGTATAAGGGATGTTATCTTCTTTCAATGTCCAAATGTGTTTACTATGTCTTTTCCTTTCAGCGGGCAGCTGTTTTTTTGTCTGCAGTTGCATTCTGGTGCCTGACAAAAAGCGTAGTGTACCAAGCCACCGTAACCAATACCGAAAGCAACGAAAACCGAACTTATGTCGGTCTAACAGAGACCAGCTTCAAGACAAGATACCTGAACCACACTTCATCATTTCGAAACAAGCATAAAAAACACGCCACAGAACTAAGTAAACACATTTGGACATTGAAAGAAGATAACATCCCTTACACAATCAACTGGAAAACCCTCAAGAAATGCCAACCCTACTCCAACAAGACAAAACACTGTAACTTATGCCTTCACGAAAAATTTGTAATTATCTACCACCCCGAACTAAGCTCCCTCAACAAAAGAAACGAACTAATATCCACCTGCCGACATCGAAAGAAATATCTATTATGTAAATATCCAACATAACTTACATCACTAACCGTAATACGAGCCCTATTTGACTGTAGGCATATCACATATATATCCGGCTAAACTGTAATATAAGTCATTCACCTGATGAGTGTGGCAAGCTTCGGCCTGTTATACGAAACAAATTTGTCGCGAATAAACTTCAATGAAATAATCGGTGTTTTCATTTTGTAATTATTTGGCTCTGCGTATACGCATTGAGCACTCTACCCATATGATTTTGAACCTGATAGTTTCTATCACAACACTTATATATATATATATATATATATATATATATATATATATACATCCACACATCCTCTTGGTCTTAACGAACGTTTTTCTTTTATTTAATTTCGTAAAAGCTTTTTGTCATTTTATTTTGCTTGGAACTTTTATTATTAGCTTATGAACTTTTTATTATTAGCTTATGCTCATTCCTTTTCAAGTCTTTGTTTCTATTATTATCGCCTAATCCCCTTGAGTAGTAAAGAGGGTAGGGCTGCGAGCCCACTTTTGACACATTCAATGTTGAACGCGAATATAATCGCCAAAACATCACCAAATTTACACCAAATCCCAAACCCCCAAAATTCGATGTCATTTCGGTAATTCTAAATTTATAACATACATCAAATAAGACCACAAACCCGATTTATACGCTAATAATGTGACATTTCAATATTTTTACATGTTTTTAAAAAAATAGAATGTGTCGTTTCACATTTTTCACATATTTAAAAAAGAAAGTGTCGTTTCAACATTTTCACGTATTTAAAAAATAGTCGTTTCAACGTTTTCACATTTTTTTTCAACAAACTACTACTGTCTCAACTCATGCGCGAAAAAAAAACCACTAGATTATGATTCTAGTGGTGATGTTTATCCAAATGGATAGCGAAATGGTGCTCTTTTGATTGGCTAACAACATTGACTAACAAATAGCCAACTACTCTACGAATTAGTCTGTTTGTTCACTACTCTCAGTGTCTACCACCTCGCTCCTAAAATGATGATCGTACACGTGTTTCGATGTTATAATTCCTCCCGACAACAAGCCCAAGAAAGGTACGTACGGTGTCACAATCGCGACAATACTCTCAACGTCTTTCTTTAGTAACGGATCTTTTTGTAGTTCGTCGTTTAGTTCCTCAGGGTTCTCGATAGCGTTCAACCCATCTAGTAAGCTGGCGAATTTGCTGATTAGCAAGTCGGTGAGAAAAGCGTTTGCGATCTCCATTCTCTTCAACTCGTGTTGGCGCCATATCTTGTCAATAACTTTCGCGGACGCTTTTTTAATGTACGCTTCGGACTGACTTACCACACCGTCACCGGACAGTCTAATAAGTTCGGATCTCCTAACGTCAACGTTGTCTTCCACAGTTGAGGTGTCGTCAGTCTCCTCAACTAATTCCTCAATCGTAGGATTTTCCTCACTTTTGCGTTTTACCATCACGCTATTACTTATACTCATATTTTATTGCGGAATAACAACTTCGTAATTGTATGGATAACGCAGTGAGATTTCAAGTCTGGCGTACTTATTATTTTTTAATGCAGTCGCAATCGCCGACGATTTTTCTCTGCTAATGTTTCCAAGGTAATCGTCGATAACAACTTTCATATCACTTCTGCTCGGACAGTAGAAGCAAATGAGCTTACTAATGTTTTCTCTATACGGTTTTGCGATCGACGTCAGTTGTTGTGTGATGACAATGACGCTCAACATAAAATGTCGCGCACTAAAAGCCAAGTTGACCAATTGACTAGTCCTATTCTTGACGTCCTGCCCACTCGCACAGTCGTCCAACACAATCAGAGTGTTAGTGCCTTTAAAAACGTTAGTAACACACTTGAGAACAGCGTCGACATTGTCCTGTGTGCAGTCTATCGCTAACACGTCAGGGTCACGTACATATTTCCAATCTTGATACGCTTTGTTCCACTCGAAAGTAGGACAAATCAACACAATGTAGTCAAATTTACCACGATACTCAGATTCCAATGTTTCCAGCAAATAATGCGTCTTACCACAAGCTGTCATACCAACAATTAACATATTAAACGGAGTCTCCATTAACCCACGTTTGATTTAATACCCGATTGAATGATACCCATTGTTCACGAAGTTGACCAACCCATCACTCATCACAAACACCCTGCACATAACATTTGCAGTCGTCGCTTCCTTAGTGATTTCAAGAAGCACACCAGATTGTGTGTTTAAGATATTTCTGCCAGTGGCGATGTTGTAATTATCTTGAACGCTCCTCAAGTCGATGACTAACGCAAAGCCATCTTTATAGAATTTCTGTATGGTCATGAACTGAGCGTGTTCCTCACCCAACCCAAACAATCATTTCGCCTCTGCGTAGAACTTCGACTTTGGGATGCCTTGTGAGTACACACTATTTGGCACACCTTCGATTGTGACTCTAACACTCTCAATGTTTGGGTAAAGAAACTCCTCACTGTCTGTTCGCACCTTATTCGTGAATAGCAACACAATCGCCTTCATGCTTTTTCTTGGCAGATTGACATTTTCGTTCACAATGGTCGTGTCTTTGTTCCATTCGGTGGTTTTCATCAACGTGACGTGCTCGTACGACAAACTACGACCACCTGCATAGCCTGACGTTATCTCGTCAGCGAGCTCCTGGTTATCAATCGTCTCATACTCAAGCTCGAGGTTCTCCAGAGTGTATCCACCCACAGCGCTACCGGATTGCGCCACCATGATGTCTGTGGCCTTCGGGAGTGTGATCACATACTGCAAGTTGTTGTTCATGCTAAAAGGAGCGTACAACCCGTGGTCATTCATGATCTTGCCGAGCTTTATCCGCTGTTTCGTTCCAATCACACCAAACATTAACGCGTCACTAACTTTAGCAACGTTCCCACTCGTCGCGCCACTGTCGTCCTTAGAAATTAGCTTTCTCAAGTTCTCACCACCAATACCATAGTCAATCATTTGGTCTCGCGCAGTAACACTTTCCCAAAGGTCGCGATAGACACCAGTGTAATTTTCCCCATTGTTGTCATACACAATTTCCCCAGCTAGTCTTACAGTAAGTTTTTCAACCAACATCTTACTAACATTATTCAAGAACCAGCTTTTGGCGTTTGCATTCTTAAAGTCAAACACTAAACCCAACGACCCAGGCACCAAACAGCTGCTAACCTTAAGCTTCGGTATATCAATGTAAAGTTCCTCGCCAGGACTGACCTTATTAGGGTTCAACGTGATTACGTGTTGCGTTCTCACCCCTTTTATGACACCCATGGTTGCTCGTCTAAAACCGGGGCTCAACTCTGCTGACGTGGCGTTCATATACTTTACATATGTTTTATCGCTACCGTTTTAGCTTGTAATAATCATAAGCAAACCACGCAAATATCACCGCGAGTACCCACAGATTTTGAGCCAACCACGCGAGACCCTTCGCGCCCAACGTCAACGCATTGTAAACTAAATTAGCCAATCCGACAGCCCATGGACCCATCTTCGTTATCGCGTTCTTAACAGCCTGTGCGAATGACCTCGTAGCCATAGCGCCTTTCACAACAGCAGACCTACCAGCGATAATAATAGTTGTTATAACTCCAGCTACTGAAATTGCCACAGCGCTCAACCCAACCATATTCTCTTTAGCCCATTCCTTGAGTTTCTGAAACCTGTCAATGTCGACTTCCTGCTGCTCTCTAACTTCTTCTATTTGTCGCTGTTCAATAGTTCTGTCTCTGGCTTGCTTTAGTCCTGACTCTCTTTCAAACAAACCAGCGCGCTCCCGCTCCTCGCCAGGTGTGAGACCAGTTTGGTTAGCTTTTTTGTCAAGCTCTGCCAATCTCCCACTCGTCTCGTCTATCGTCTCTTGAAAGTGGTCTACCTGCGCTTGCAACGCGCCAGTGTCACCTATTCTTGACTCACGCAACACACTCTCACTTGGATTAAGCACACCATTATGTTCGCGGTTTTCGTCTGGTGTTAGACCAGGTATGTCATCATAGCCCACTCTTGTTTCGATTACTGGGAAGTCGTCTGGGACCACTCCTGTTGTGACAGCTGTTGTTTCTGCGCTATTGGGGATTTGTTTAACTAGCTCTTTGAACTGCTTAATAGCCCTTTCACTATTGTTATCTTTACTGTAGATCAAATCATCTCCTTTAGATTTTAGAATTAGTTTGGGTTTTCCATACTTACCATCTTTGTTTATCGGTTTGAAAAGAATGGACCCTGAGTCCGTAACCTGCGACCTGTTGACTATTTTCCTTGACGCGTCGTCGTGGCCGAGCCCCTTTTTGCTTAATTTACGTATTTTCCTATTTATTAGCTTGATTCTTTTTACATTGTTTTCTGTTAGCTCTTTGTTGGACGCTTTTAGTCCACCCAGTCTTCTCTTGATTTCCTCCTCCTCTTCAAAAGCTAGACTGAAGCTTGCGTCATTGACGTCACCATATGACTCCTGTTCAACAAACTCTACTGTTGGGACTTCTGTGTTAGTCCCCCTTATTGTCACCGTTTTACTATCAGTGTCGATAAATGACGTCTCTTTTTCTAGAGACCTCCTCTCTTGCTCGTCCTGCAATCTATTCACTCTCCCAAACAATTTTTCATACTCAACGCGCACAACATCTGGCATGTCACCGCTGGCGTACCTATCGTCAAGTAAATCGTAGGCTTTAGAGACACTCTCAAATTCGACATCTATTTGATCATCGGTGTACCTATCAAGTCTATCTAAGTTCTCCATCTCAAAGTCGTCGAAACCTTCCCCACCTTCAGCCATATTACATTAGCTCACATTTTGAATATTGCTTTCTGGTATCCACGAATTATGTTTGCTCTCATAACCCAACCATTTGACCAACGCCATCTTCTTTCCTCCGACTTTCTTTCTTTTCAACACCTTTTCAACTCTGTACACATCGTCACCACCACGTTTCCTATTGACTAGCGATAATTCCTGTTCATAAAATTTCCCAATAATCTGTTCACCGCTTATGTCCTCAATTTCATACACATTCGGATCACCACGAATAACTTTCACCACTTTAAACAGCTCCTCAGTGAAGTTGGCTTCATAACCCTTTGTGAACACACTCTTGTACTTACTAATTCTCACTGATTGACCAACTCTAAACTTTGGCAATGGGTTGTCTGCAAATTGGTGACCAAACAAAGTGGTCCACACTTCGCCTTCGTTTGACTTATTGACATCCTTCGGCTTCGTCATAATACTGCGGTTCACATTGCTATTGTAATTGTCTACAAACTGATCCAAAACGTCAATCCATTTATACGTTCCACATGCGTAAAAGTACTTCCACATAATGCTCTTGAGACTTCTATTAAAACGCTCGACAACAGCAGCCTTTTTATCGCTCTTAGTGCTGAAATATTCAACACCATGTTCTCTCAACAAACTTTTCACACCAACGTTGTAGAACTCGAGTCCATCATCAAATTGCGCTAACTTAGGTGTGGTTCCAAACCGATCTTTAAAGTTATTCAACAATTTTCCAACAGCCTTAGTCATGTTCTTAGTGTCTTTTCTATAAACTGCAATTCCAAAAGCGTATCTACTCAATATTTCAATGCCTGTCAATATCCAATAATACCCTCCATTCTGTTTTGAATACTTACTCATGTCCACTAGATCCATTTGGAGCTCTTCACCAAGAAATCCAACAAAGGTAGCGCGGAACTTATGTCTTCTCACAATGGGTTTGTACCTAGTGTAAGTGTCCTGCGCTGTCAACCATTCTTTCACTGTTTTTCTAGTTACTTTCAATCCGTCTCCTAACGCACTTTGATACAGCCTCTCTACACCACTGTACCCTGTCTTAGGATTGTAATAAATGTCTCTCAACCCCTACTCTGTTTCCACACCAAGCTCCATATCATTCACACAATATACAGTTCCAATAACACCGCGCCAACGTCAGCGTCACCATTGTTTGGTTTGACACGAAACGTCATACTTGAGTAAATACCTTTTTTAATTCTCACCTTGGAGTCAACGTATGAGTAACGTTGTATCCCTCCGTCAAGAGACTGCTCGGTGGGTATTGGCAACGTTGTGATCACATCACTACGATTCCCGTCAGTGCCCACGTTGCTCTCCGTCTCAACAGCGTCGCACGAGACTTCTACATACTTTAGACCTCTGTTCATGTCAATCTTGTTTGGACTGTCGTGCCACTTAGCATCTAGTAAAATTCCTGCGTCCTTCGCGAAACCAAGCAAAAGCCCAATGTCACCTAGCCTAAGTTCTACTCTAGTGGTGGAGCCATACCTCATACGCCGAACTTTGACCCTACTTTTACCTGTGGCCACCAGTTTCTCCACCACGAAGTCTACACTAACCTCCTTGAGCGTGAGTCGTAGAGCTCTAACCAACGCGTCGAAGTCGTAGTGACCCCCACTCAATCGAGTTGTCGCGAGTCCTGGATACGGTGTTCCTAATCCAACGTGTGTGAATCGAATATCATCACTACCCGTCACATTATCATAGTTCCAAAACACAGTGGTCGTCTTGACTACAATGTGTGGGTTATCGTGTGTGGCTACTACACTATAGTCAAAAGTTACAACTTTCTCCACACCTTCAATGAGCACCGTCAACTTTTGAGGGTTGTTGTATGTACGTCGCTTTTCAGTGTAACCACCAGAGTCGAACCCATAGTTTAGACTCATTACTTTAGCGTGCGTTTAACGTTAGCTACTCAAGCGTCGCATACAAATCCAACAATATGTCACCAACGTTGACACCACTACCATCTTGGTCAGTCACGTTAAAAACTAGCTGCGTAAAAGCGCCTTTGTTTATCGACACCTTCGACTCAATGTTGAAGAAGTGTTGAACGGAGGTCTTCAGTGGTTGGGTGGTGGTCAATGGCAACTCAACGATAACCTCGCTTTTGCTACCATTAACAATATTCTCAGGTCTGTTCACAATGCTACAACCCACTTGCACGTACTTCAGCCCTTTGTTAACGTTCACAACGTTAGGGCTGACCAAACCACTACTACTCACCGTTGTGTTATCGTTGAACCCTAACAGCTCCCCAAATTTAAACAGCTCTAATTGTTGGTCAGTTTTTATCTCACACTTTGAATTGTGTTTGTTGGCTACTAGCTCGATAGCCCCTAATCCCCTCAATTCGTCGGCAATCATTTTAAAAGTGTGGTACCCAGACCCAAAAACGTGCTTGTTGCTGTTGTAACTTATTTCGTCATTCACACCGGTCTCCACGTTAACGTAGTCCCAAAAGATGGTCGCTTTTTTTACTAGTAAGTGAGGATCTGAGCCAAACGTCAAAAGTGCTTCTGGTAGATCCACAGTTTCCGTTGGGCCTCTAATCAACACTACAACCCTGACCATATAATGTAGTGTATGTTATAGATGTTGACAAAGAGAAAACAAGGTGAACTAATTCTTCTTAGTGAATTTCCAAATGCGCAACTAGATAAGTTCGAGTTTGGGTACAACCTCGCAGACGACAACAAAACAGTCAAGACCGTTGACATTTACTTCAAGTCAGGTCCAAAGTATTCTGACATGATAAACATAAAGTCACCAAAGTTCACGAAGAACGAGGGCTTTACGAGATTCCTTAGCAACACACCAAGATTCCCAAAAATATGGTCGAGTGATGGGCGTGTCCCAAAGTTATTACTGACAGAGACCCACAAGAGCTACAGAGAAGTCGAGACGTTTCCACCATATGTACTCAACTACCCAACCCACAATTTTGACATCTTTGTTGACGACAATAATTCCTTCAAATCAAATCTACCGAGAATACTCATCGACACCAAAAGACGTCACTTTGACAAGGCAGTTGGTGGTAACGTTAACACAGTTTGGACTCTAACGGAGAGTTACTATCAAGCGATCGCAGGTATGTACATCGCTACATATCGCTCAGGAGTGTCTCTACAGAACTTAAGTTATCAAGTCGACGTCCCAAAGCAAATCGTAAGTCTCATGAGGTTTCACGTATACTTCACCATTCGTCGTGTGATGTTTCGTTTGAGTAAGAGTCAAGTTGACATTAGCGAAATCTTAAGACTGTACCTCCCTGACTGGCGACTTTTGAGAGGTCATGTACCATTGACTGATGTTGACAATAGATACATCAAGGACATCCAAGGTGATTATCGTCGGTATTGCCCAAGACATTCTGACGGGTTCACACCATTAGGACAAGAACTACTAAACCAATCGATTGAAGTTTACATGCGTGCCATTCTTGGAGCCCAAGCGGATTCAAAGCAAAGCATTGTAGGAACTAGGGCCAGTGCTCGAGAAACACAACAAATCTTTAGAGACAACGTTGAACACGGTGTGGTTCAGTATTCACCAAGTGTTTGGATCAACCTTATGAACAAAGCGATTAGTGAGATCAAAGTTAAGCTAGACACAGCTGTGACACCCAACACTTGGCTGATCCCCAGAAGCATGGTCTTGTTAAAGGACCCCATTGTTGGTTACAATAACGTGCTCAGAACTTCGTCTGAAACTGGGATGACATTTGGGTACAACGATGGGTTGAACTATCGATCGCTAAAAGTGGAGCATAAAAAAGTTCACCAGGACTCGCAACCCAACTTGGATACTCTAGTAGTACCACCCGTGGAGAAAACAGTGGTCACCACCAATCAAACAGAGCACACTACACAAATCACCGCGAGTAAGTCAGACACCACGACAACGTTGGCGATAATCTTGGGGTTCTCAGCGGTCTCTGGCTATCTGCTAACCAAATACACCTTCAGGTAGTAATGAGTCTAAACTATGGGTATGAGTCTGATGACCCTCATGATAAAATACTGAAGAGAACGAAAAGACATCTGGACGAAGATCCTAAATTAAGTGCGACCGGTGGAAGGATGTCTGGAATAATAGACATGCAAGGCTCAGCAATAAAAAACGTAGCAGACCCAGTCGATGACTCAGATGCTACCAATAAAAGAACTCTAGAGCAATTGCTATCAGGTTTCCTCAAGAGTCAGTCCTACAACATTGTGCTCGACTTCAACGTTAGCACACACGCCTTGAAAAACGTGGAATTTCACACCAATGGTTCAAACAAAGTGAAAGCCATTGGTGAGACAAGTAAATTAGTGCAAAACAACCCAACCTATGGTCCTATTGTCGGCATCAGCAGTGTAAGCCAAAGTTTTCTATCCCCTGTGTTAACACCACTCCCACTTGAGTCAGGTCTTCATTTTAACTGTCCGAGTATGCAATGGTGCGACCTCTCCATTTTTGTTGTGGTGAGGTTACCTACTCGCACCGCTGGATCAAATTGGGAGACAATTATATCGAACGACGACGGTCAGTGGGATAAGTTCATAGGGTACAAGACTGGTATGACTAATGGACTCGCGTATGGTGGTAGCATCCCAGCAATGGAGAGCATATGCACTATTCCAAGTGGTGTTGACATAAGTAAAATGCATATGATATCAATACACTGGCAAATGGACAATTCACACGTCAGAGTCAACAACATCAAGTCAACCGATTCAGACTTCATAGCGAACATGAAATAGATAGGCACACCTTATGGAACAATTTTTGGAATACATCGACCAAGAATACCACTCGCACCTTATGCATACCCATCGTTGATAGAATTCTACGGTGTGAAAATCGTGAGTGGTTACATGACAAACCGAGACATCATAATCATGGGTGGAAAAATGATGAAGGAATATGGTATAAAGTAAATGGGAGCGTGCGTTTCGAGACCCCATGAAATATATAAAATAAACAAAACGACTGACCACATGTTCAAAGCTGGTGGATCGTTTGGTCGCGGTGACGTGACTCTCGAGCTCCACGCTGAGATTGGTATGAGGTCTAAAAAGACTTACGGCAAACCTATTATGTTACCAGAGTCAGACACTGTGGGAGTGGTAGGAGACGTGACCTAAGTTAAAATGGGTTGGCTTAGAAAACTGGTTCGCAACATTAGAAACTTTTTCAGACGACGTAGAAAACTGAAGACTAATGAAACACACCTGATGCGTTGGTACACAACAAACCAGATCTATAAAAAACCTAGCGCCCACATCGAGTAGAGTTTTTTTTGTGGAGGACTATATAGTGATGACTTCCATAGCGCCTCAACTATTTGACTTCGATGGTCATCAAATCACAACGGTTAATCACAACGGTGAAATATGGTTCAAAGCAAAAGAGGTCGCGAGCGCTCTAGGTTACGCTCGACCAAAAGACGCAGTTAACGATCACGTCGAACCTGATTGTAAAATGAAGATAGAGCAGGTCTCGTTTATCAACGAACTTGGGGTCTACTCATTGACGTTCTCGAGTAAAATGGAGCGTGCGAAACTCTTCGGAAGGTGGGTGCACACAGAAGTCTTACCAAGCATTAGAAAGGGTTTAGCTGACGTCGGTCTCAAACACAATCAGTTTAAAATGATCACTGAGTTCGACCTTCATACGAAAGTTGTTGGTTTTCTTAGGAAATATTATCCAGAAGCTATTTTGATAGCCGCTTGTGGTGAGAATCAAGACACTTCAAGTAAAAGAATAAACTCGTGGAAAAAAGGTTACCAACGTGGAACGCCTGACTTGATTATTGCCAACGCAAACCGACAGCATAGCGGACTCGTGATTGAGTTCAAGAACCCAGGTGGCACAGGTAAGACGTCCAAAGAGCAAGACTCTCTGCTACTCAGATACAAATCCGCTGGGTATCTAACGTTGTTGTGCGACTCGTACGACGACGCTATCACCACGGTGATAAAATATTTCTTTGACATTGGGTTTCAGTGCTCTCAGTGTTTTCGTAAATTTAAAAATAAATCAGCGTTGAGTAACCATGAGAGACGCTATTGTAAAGAGACTTTTTAGACAGCGAGTAATGAGTCAAATTAGCACTCGTTCTTGTCGTTGAGACGACGCTCGAAGTGACAACTGCTCTAGTATTTTTTAAAGACGTTTTTAACTCGGTGAAAGGTGTCTGCGAAGCTTTCTCTCTTTATTTCACAAACCTTCTGACCACTGTGTGAAAAAATGTTTCTATGAGACATTGGACGCTTCACGTGACCAATGTCTAAATTTAAAAAGTGGGGTATCCGAGAACACCCTTAATTTTGTGTGGAAGGATGATGACGTCTGCACACTGCGCGATATTGCTCAGCACCACCAACAAACGATGGTCCTGGGTTGTATCTCCAATTGAATGGCGCTTCAACAGTTGTTCCGTAAGTGTCGCGACAAACGGCGCAATACGCTTTTAGAAATGTGATGTCGTCTGCCATTGGGAACATTGGGACGTCGTAATCAGCTATCTCGGAAGAACTCGGAAGGTTGGTGATTAACTTCGCAGGTAAACTGTCTGACCCAACAACAATGGTCTGACGATGTGTGGAGAACGCGTGGTCAGTTCGCCTGGTGTCACCTGCGTTGTTCATGTAAAGGACTTTGAGCCCTGATTTACTTAACGTGATTAACCTACGAAGAGTCTCTGTCGTTTTTCCTGCAAACATGGGACCAATCACGATTTCCAGTTTACCAACTTTTCTCATGGTTACTATACCCTCAGAGAAATATTTTTTTTATTGTAGTGGAGACCGTCGTTCCATGTTGAATATCCGCTGAAGCTCTAAGTTTTCAAGATGAGACCTCGAGCTCTCGTGTCTCAAGCGATGCAGTGGGTTGTTGGTGACCACACCGCATGGGTGACAGGTGTACGCGTTTTCATCTCTCGCAAAGTGTCTGTGGGCTGGCGAGAGTACGTGGCCCCTGATATCATCCGCAACCAGTATCTCATTACAGCCCACCTTGCAAACGTGAACGTCGCGGTTTGCGGCGAGATCTAGCCACGCTTTGGCTTTGGTTAGGCATGGTTTCCATATAAGGGTCACTAAGAACACTTGGAGGAAGTTACCGAGTAACGTACCGTTGGACCCACTAGGGTTGTTCAAGTAGACATCACTTGCTAACATAAGGTACTTGAATGATGAGTAACACCACACAGGGATTATGCTAGCTAATCTATCAGCAATCTCCTTGGCTCTATCTTCTCGAAGATCGATCCAAGCGTCGTGAAGATTCCTCGCACAGTCGACCTGGGGGATAGGCTGTTTTACTAACACCTCTTCACGTCTGAGGTCGAGCAGATTGTATATTGAAAAGTACTCGTTTAAGACGTTGGGCCCATTGTCGACTCGTGGGGTAGACACACTGACAAAGGCCGTTCTCAGCAAGCGCTCAATAACTTCTTCGCTAACCTCTCGGTCTTGAGTCATTATGTTATACTCCCAGAAAAAATCCTAATTTTTAGTGCGTTTGGTCTGGAACTGTGAGATACCTGTGAGGTCAACTGTGAGACACCTGTGAGGTCATCTGTGAGTAAGATAACACGTGATAGTGTATTAGATGGTTGAAGACTCACAAACGGCTGTTGAAGCAAAGATCACAGCTGATGTGAAGAGTGTTAAGGTGAAGGACCCAAAACGTGTCGCTGCTGGTAAAAAGTTGGCTGAGATATCGAAAGCTGCGAAAGAAAAAAAAATGCGCGAAATGATAGTCAACGAAGAACAGGGTGGTGAGTGGAGCTATGGTTACATTGTTGGAACACTTGGTGTTATCATTGCCGCTGCCTCGTTATGGTACACAATTAGCAGTGAAAAAGAGGCGCGATTAGAGCCTGTGAGCACTACAGCACCTGTGTCAGAAAATCGTAGAACTCGTCGCCCAACACTCGACACATTTGATTCTTAAACAAAACACACGACAATGTATATGGCTGCGATCGATCGAAAAGAACTTATGAACGAATTGTACGACGCGCTACTTGTCACGACTGGTGCTGTGGCAGTGAGTATGATTTCTAAAAGGGCTTTGGGAGAACCATTGGGAACACCAGAGACAGTGAAAGGCATAGTGAAACTTGCTGCAGCTGTTGGTGCAGGAACGCTGTTAGTAAAATGGATGCAATCGAAAAAGTGGATACCGACAGATCCATTCAAATCAACGTAAGTTAATGGCGAGTGTTGTGGCTGGAGGGATTTTTAATGCAGTGGCTTTTGCAGGCGCTGGCTTTATGTTTTCGAAGTTTAATCACACAGGCTATGAAGCTGAGATGAAAAGACACAACCACGCGTTGGAGCAGCTAGCCAGTGCGAAAGAAGCGTGGTCTGAAAACGAAGTCGCCAAGAGAGATAAGATCCAGCGTTTACGACAACAGCTCTCTGATGCTAATGCTGGCATCAATGACACGAGCCGCGCGTTGGAGGAGCTTGGAAGAGTGCTGACTATTCAGCACAACGGACGAGTGTTCACTGACTCCCCGAAGGTTGCGGATTACTACCAACCGAGTGCGGAAATGAAGGAATACCAATTATTGTTTGTTGGCGCGCTAGGTTTGAGTAGTGGAATAGCGGTGTGGGCGCTAACTCAGTAAACAAAATGTTGGAGTAGTATAAGAGTGATGGACACACTTATGAGGCAGATGAGTTATGGTTACACAATTGATGAGATTGCGAATGAAACGCAAATTGAGTGTGGAGGCACCTCCAGGCTTTACTACTGCTTGGATTGTGAGGTTTTGAAAAATGTGACTGAATGTGGTGGGTACGCGTGCCCAAAGTGTGGTGACACCGAATGGGGTTACACTCAGAGTTACAGCGACATGAGGCTCACGCGACCAAAAAGCGTTCACAAGCGGTCTTGGTGGATGGGGAGGAGACTACGAAACGTTGTGAAGGGTGAGCACCTTGAGTTGATAAAAGAGGACTTCTTGAAAGTTGTCAATGCGTTGTACTCATGCAATTTGGTAAAGGGTAGAAATGTCAGCAGATATCGATACTACATTATTAGGTTATGCCACAGAAGACGAGTCGAGACACTCAAGAAGGTGTCAGACCTCAAAGACGGGAAGGTGAAAGACTTATTTGACGATAATTTGTTTGGGGTGGTGTATCCAAAGCTGGGATGGTGCGAAAGTGGTGATAATTATTACGACGAGTGGTTTAGGAAAAAAACAAGTGTAGTATATAGAAGCCATGGGTGACGCCACAGAAAACCCACTTGTTAGAAATGGTGCAGCTGTTGTAAACCCACTAACAGGTAGAGTAGTCAACGTTCATGGGCGAGTCTACAATCAACTTGTTAGAGATGGTGTTTTTAGTGACACGACAAATGTCAGTACTATTAATCCGCTGACAAACAGACGAGTTAACGTTGGCAGTCGGACACACAACCGTCTTGTCAGAAACCAGGAGGCACAACCCACAGTTGAAGACCATAGCCCACGGCTGTTGGATCGAGCGCTGAGAGGGTTCACGAGGTCCTATGGAGTCGAGGTGGTTAACGACAGAGACATCAATCAGGTGAATGTTAGTAGAAGCGCTGTCATCAACCTTTTGAGACGTGAACTAGGTGAGACTAATGGGATGAAAGTGGTAGAGACAGTTAAGGTCACTTTTGAGAAGGCTTTAGAACTCAATAAGACCACATACAAAACTGCCTACTTTAACAGCAAAACGTTTGTCGTCATTAACGAGCATGACATCGAGGGTGTTGCCAACCGTGGATCGGAACAAATCTTGACACGGATAGCTGGGTGGCTATCTGAGGGGTCTGGATGGACTATCGACAAAATAGATGCACACTACGTCAATATCGCTATTTACAGACCTCTGCATGGGAGTAGCTACATTACGCTGCCAAAGGAGCTGCGCAACAGTATGAAGGGTCTGATAAACGTAAATAACGATGATGACAACGAGTGCTTTAGATGGTGTCACCTTGCACACAAATTTCCTGTTGGAAAACACTCTGATAGAACGTCGAAGTACGCTAGGCATGTCGGTGAGTTGAATTATGACGGAATTGACTTCCCAGTCACACTCAAAGATTACAACAAGATTGAAAAGGCTAACGATATTAGCATTAATGTTTTTGGGTATGAAAATAAGCAGCCATTCCCTGTGTACGTTTCTAAGGAAGTGTACCCCGACCACATGGACCTATTGTTGATAACTAACGACGTAGGCAACAAGCATTATGTATACATTCGCGATTTTAACAAATTCATGTACCGTCAGACAAAGTATAAGGCGAGAAAGCACTTTTGTAGGTATTGTTTGCAGTGTTTTAGTCGCGAGGACGTGCTTGAAAGTCATGTTGAAGTATGTTTGGTCATCAATGGGAAGCAAGCTATTAAAATGCCGCAAAAAGGTGTGAAAGTGAAATACGAGAATTTTAGTAGACAGCTAAACGTACCATTTGTGGTGTATGCAGACTTCGAGGCTATCACACAGAAGGTGCACACAACAAAGCTGTCAAGCGAGTGTAGCTACACAAACGCTTATCAGAGACACGTTGACTGTGGCTATGGGTATAAATTCGTTTGTTGCTATGACAATGAGTACAGTAAGCCAGTAAAAGTGTATCGCGGTGAAAACGCAGTCAACAAGTTCATTGGGGAGATGTTAGAGATTGTCGAATATTGTAAAGAAACATCTGAGAGTCACTTTAACAAAGAAATGGTGCTGACTGATGACGATAAGAAGAATTTCGACGAGGTCAAGAGTTGTCATATTTGTAGCGTCGAGTACACCAGCGCTGACGTTAGAGTGAGAGACCACTGTCATGTGTCAGGTAAGTACAGAGGGTCTGCACATCGTGACTGTAATGTGAACTTTAAGTTGACCGATAAAATTCCTGTGATCTTTCACAACTTACGTGGCTACGATAGTCATTTCATCATGCAGGAGATTGGCAAGTTTGGTCAAGACATAAATGTGATACCGAACAACATGGAGAAGTACATGGCGTTCATGCTTGGAAAAAACTTGGTATTTTTGGACAGCTTTCAGTTCATGAGTAGTGGTCTAGACAACTTGGTGAAGAACCTACCAAGGGACGCTTTCAAATACACGTCAGAAGTGTTTCACGACGAGGGTTTGGCACTCATGACAAGAAAGGGGGTCTATCCCACGATTATATGGACTCCTTTGATAAATTCGACGAATGCGAGCTACCCTCCAAAAAGGACTTCTACAGCGTTCTGAATGATGAGCACATTACGGAAGAAATGTACGAGCGTGCCATCGACGTGTGGGACTACTTCGACGTTGAGAGTATGGGTGGGTATCACGACCTGTATTTGAAAAGCGATGTGCTCTTGCTTGCTGACGTTTTTGAGAACTTTAGAAATACATGCCACCGCGAGTATAAATTAGACCCGTGTCATTATTTTACATCGCCCGGATTGGCTTGGGATGCTATGTTAAAGATGACTGGAGTGGAGCTTGAATTATTGTCTGACATTGATATGTTCCAGTTTGTAGAATTAGGTATGCGTGGTGGTGTGAGCTACATATGCAACAGACATGGCGTGGCGAATAATAAGTACATGGAAGGGTATGACAAAGAGCAAGAGTCGAAGTATTTGATGTACCTTGACGCCAACAATTTGTATGGGTGGGCAATGAGTCGAAGTCTACCTACGGGTGGCTTCAAGTGGTTGACTGAGAAAGAAATAGAAAAGGTTAATCTACGCAACTATCACAACGATAGTAAAAAGGGCTTACTGCTTGAAGTCGACTTGGGGTATCCAACCCATTTGCATGACCTACATAACGATTACCCGGTAGCTCCCGAGAAGATGGAGATAACTGTCGACATGTTGTCAGAGTACTGCACGAAAATCAAAAATAAGTTTAATGTGAGTGTTGGTGGTGTGAAGAAGTTGGTGACTAATTTGAAGGATAAAAAAAAGTATGTGTGTCACTACGGAAATCTGCAGTTGTATGTGGATCTTGGATTAAAAATCAATAAGATTCATAGGGTCCTACAGTTTGACCAATCTAAGTGGTTGGGCAAGTACATCGACTTTAACACAGTCAAAAGAACTGCGGCTAAGAACGCTTTTGAGAAGGACTTCTTCAAGTTGATGAATAATAGTGTGTTCGGAAAAACGATGGAAAATTTGAGGAAGCGTGTGGACGTAAGATTAGTGACCACTGCGAAGAAATTAGAAAAGCTTGTCTCGAAGCCGACGTTTGTGTCTTGCAAAATATTTAGCGAGAACTTAGTTGCTGTCCACAAAGTTAAAGAAACGCTGACACTAAACAGACCTGCATATGTGGGTATGTGCATACTAGACTTGAGTAAAACGCTGATGTACAATTTTCACTACAATTATATTATGAAAAAGTACTCTAGCGACACCTGTAGATTGCACTTCACTGACACTGACAGTCTGTTGTACTCGATCAAAACTGACGACGTTTATTCCGACTTCATGATGGAGCGCGAAAAGTTCGACAATAGCGACTACCCTGCAGACAGCCCATTCTTTTTTAGAGAGAATAAGAAAGTTATTGGGAAGATGAAGGACGAGTGCGCTGGAACGCCAATTGTCGAGTTCGTCGGGTTGCGCAGTAAAATGTACAGCTATTTGAAAGAGGGTGGAGGTGGTGGGAAAACCGCTAAAGGTATTAGAAAAAATATAATTAAAAAGGTAATCAGACACGAAGATTACAAAAGCGTGTTACTAGAGCAGAAACAATTGCGACACACGATGAAGACCATTAGAAGTGTCAAACATCAGCTCGGTAGCTACGAAATTAATAAAGTATCGCTGTCTTGCTTTGACGACAAACGATACCTTTTAGAGAATGGTATTGACTCCTACGCGTATGGCCACAAAAACATTGTAGTGAGAGATACCACTGAGAGTAGTGAACAAACAGACTAATTCGTAGAGTAGTTGGCTATTTGTTAGTCAATGTTGTTAGCCAATCAAAAGAGCACCATTTTGCTATCCATTTGGATAAACATCACCACTAGACTTGAAAATCTAGTGGTTTTTTTTTCGCGCATGAGTTGAGACAGTAGTAGTTTGTTGAAAAAAAATGTGAAAACGTTGAAACGACTATTTTTTAAATACGTGAAAATGTTGAAACGACACTTTCTTTTTTAAATATGTGAAAAATGTGAAACGACACATTCTATTTTTTTAAAAACATGTAAAAATATTGAAATGTCACATTATTAGCGTATAAATCGGGTTTGTGGTCTTATTTGATGTATGTTATAAATTTAGAATTACCGAAATGACATCGAATTTTGGGGGTTTGGGATTTGGTGTAAATTTGGTGATGTTTTGGCGATTATATTCGCGTTCAACATTGAATGTGTCAAAAGTGGGCTCGCAGCCCTACCCTCTTTACTACTCCCTTGAATATTGGACCTGTCATGTATCCCACCCCCTCAGTCTGCTTATTGATCGACTGTAAAAATAGTAAATGACTTAACTTTTCCCATCTCATTAATTATCAGTTAGTTTATTTCCCGTGCATTTGATTGGCTACTTTATACCTGTGACACCCTTTTGGCATATATATAAGCCCTACTTATTTTATTTCATCTCGTCTTACTCTGATGAAGGGCTCCGCTCGAAACGTCAGTATCTCGTCACTAAATTCTTGGCAGTTTACCACCTTTTCACTTTGCTATATATTCAAAACACTGTCTACGCAGCACTCTACTTTTATATATATATATATATATATATATATATATATATATATATATATATATATAAAACAATAAAGGTTTGAATGTTTTTGTCGCTACTCCGAGTTTCACGCTATTGCGATCATCAGGCAACTAACAGATATAATTCATTATTCAATGTTAAATACTATGGCTATATGTCTAATTGGGTGTTAAGTTACATGTCTGCAGTTAGTTAGTAATTCTGTTCGTTTATTTAGATAGTGTTTATGTCTTTTCCTCGCCTTCATGATCTGTAGTTTTTCTTCGAGGCACAGGTTACATCTTCTTGCGCCGGGTTTATACGCCGCTACTTGTTTTATTATAGACCACTTGATATGAACCTGTCTGTTTTCCATTTTCAGTTTCCAAACATGTTTGGATAGCGTTTATTCTCTCTTAGCCCGCAATTTTTTTTCTCCCGCCCACGCCCCTCCCGCCCTCGCCCAAAAAACGCCTGCGGAGGAGGTAGGCTCGGTGTCGTTAATATACTTCACGTTACGGAAGGACTTGAGGTGGTTGCGGTATCTTTCTTTGAAGCTATTCGCTGTGATCCCGATATAACTTTTTTTGTTTTCATTGGGATGTTCCGTGGTTACGTCCGCTCGGTATACAACGCTTTCTTTCATACAAGTAGCGGCGTATAAACCCGGCGCAAGAAGATGTAACATGTGCCTCGAAGAAAAACTACAGATCACGAAGGCGGGGAAAAGACACTATCTAAATAAACGAACAGAATTGCTAACTAACTGCAGACATGTAACTTAAGCAATAGCGTGAAAGTCGGAGTAGCGACAAAAACATTCAAACCTTTATTGTTTGATTACGCTCTACCTACTATGGTATTGAGCGCTCTTTTGCTTACGCCAACTTCGTAACTATTTTGTTTCAAATAGTCTTTAGTATAACGCTCCTATTTATAGTAGAGCTCTCTCGCTGGCTCAGTATTGAGAAAGGAAGAATGCAGCAGATACGATTTAACTATTCCTTGAAAAATATCGGCTTACCTACAAAAGACCACCAAAGAAACCTTATCGACAAGACTGAAAACATTATCCAACGCATGAGATGGAAAGCTCATTTATTTTTAAACGGCAACAACGGAGGACATCACAAGATACCCACATATGGTTTGAAATCAAAACAAAGAGCACCGTCCGTACAAGAGTTGAAAAGCTTCGAAGATGATGTTATAGAGATGATTGAGAACATCAAATTTAGGAACGTGAACGACCAATTCCTCAACAACTTGGAACAAGACAAACAAAGAATATAAGCATCGAAAAATGTTTTTACCTTTGCCGATAAGACACGCAATGTATACGAAATGCCTGCGGACACATACAACAAGCTGTTAACTGAAAACAGTACTAAAACTTACAAACTCGCACCAGACGGAGCAATCGACAACATCAACCATGAGTTCAATGACATCGCCAACGAGCTAAAGATTGGAAATCGTGCAGAACCAATGACTCATGCCCAAGCGTTCATCTCACTAAAGGACCATAAGGAGGATTTTGAGAACCACCCGAAATGTCGCTTGATAAACCCGGCGAAATCTGATCTTGGCAAAGTTAGCAAATGCACCTTGGACAAAATTAATTTACAGTATAATCCGTGAGAAAACCTGCGCAAACCAGTGGAGAAACTCTGACGAAACTATTTATTGGTTCAACTCCTTAAATAACAAAAACAGACTAACTTTTCTATCATTCGACATAGTAGATTATTACCCTTCCATTTCTGAAAGCCTATTCGACCGTGCAATTGAATGGGGTCAACAATTTACTGATATTTCTGACAGCGACATCCTGATTGTGAAACACGCGCGCAAATCTCTGTTGTTTAACAATTACGAGCGTGGACCAAGAGAAATAACGCCACTACATTCGACGTGACTATGGGAAGTTGGGACGGAGCTGAGATCTGCGAACTTGTCGGACTTTTCATCCTAGAAGCACTTAGGAAACGTTTTGGTACTGCATATGTCGGTTTATACCGTGATGATGGTTTGGCTGCCCTTAAAACAACATCGGGGAGACTTGCGGATAAAGCGAGAAAAGATCTCGTTAATATTTTTGAAGATTTCGGGCTCAAGATCACGGCGCAAACTAACATAAAAAAGTGTGACCTTCCTTGATCTGACATTTGACTTAACGAACGGTAAATACAAACCATACCGGAAACCTAATGACGACCCGCTTTACATTTACCGACTATCAAACCATCCACCTTCCATCATACGCCAACTACGACACTCCATCAACAAACGCATTAACAAACTATCATGTGACAAAGAAACATTCGATGCAGCATCCCCACTTTACAACGACGCCCTAAAGCAAAGTAACTTTGACACATACTTAACGTATACACAAACTCAAGACAATTCCAACTCTCAAAGACGAAACAGACAACGTAACGTAATATGGTACAACCCGCCATATAGCAAAAACGTCAGAACGAACGTAGCTCAGACTTTTCTAGAACTCATTGACAAACACTTCCCACCTTTACACAAACTGCACAAACTTTTTAACCGCCACACTGTACGAGTTATACGCAAACAAACGCATCCTAACTCAGAAATATACAAAAAACGACACAACAAACAACAATACTTCCACGTGCAATTGTCAGAAATCAAAGGAATGCTCACTTGCTGGAAAGTGTATGAAAGAAAGCGTTGTATACCGAGCGGACGTAACCACGGAACATCCCAATGAAAACAAAAAAAGTTATATCGGGATCACAGCGAATAGCTTCAAAGAAAGATACCGCAACCACCTCAAGTCCTTCCGTAACGTGAAGTATATTAACGACACCGAGCTATCCAAACATGTTTGGACACTGAAAATGGAAAACAGACAGGTTCATATCAAGTGGTCTATAATAAAACAAGTAGCGGCGTATAAACCCGGCGCAAGAAGATGTAACCTGTGCCTCGAAGAAAAACTACAGATCATGAAGGCGAGGAAAAGACATAAACACTATCTAAATAAACGAACAGAATTACTAACTAACTGCAGACATGTAACTTAAAGGGGAAGTTTGTATTCAAAACAACTTAGGCTCAAATGAAAGATAATATTATGCTTACCTTGTACACAAAATCCCACGTCTCAAAGTTAAATACAATTCGAGAAATAGAGCGATAAAAGTGCGAAAATTTGCATTAAATGCAGCCGCCATGATTACATCCGAGCGAACCTGCGATCACGCAGCGGTTTTACCCCGTGACGTCACTGCGCGGTAAGGTATTTTCGCGGGAGCGCCTTATATTCAAATCTCAAAACAAATTTCTAGCTTTCCCTTCACTGGCGATTTATCTAGTGCTTTAAATACTTATTATTTCGGAATAATGCCTTATTGTATGGTACCTGGTTGCACGAATTGTTCAAAGCAGACAAAAGGGGGCGATATATCATATCATCGTTTGCCAAACGACCAGCAATTGCGAAGAGCATGGTTCGGACGGATTCGTCGCGAGAATCTCCCGAAGCCCAATTCATGCTATGTTTGCAGTGCGCATTTTACCCCGGATTGTTACGAGGGTTCGCTTAAAGAGTTATTTGGTATGAAGACGAAAAAAACTTTAAAAAGTGGAAGTGTTCCATCCGTTTTTCCCTTTGTTAGTCGTACAAAACCGTCACGAGAATTGTCACATAAGAGGGCACAAATCAGAGAGAAAATTGCAAAAGACGAGGTAATAGATAGAGCTAGAGGTATCATATATGTCTAAACAGACTATGGACTTACAGACTATGTGTGTGTGTGTGTGCGGGGGGGGGGGTTATTAGTAGCCTTAGTTAAGAGCTTGTTCATATATTTATTTCAGTGGAGTTTTTAATTTAATTTATCAGTTGCAAAAAATGTCGATTGTTTTGCAGGAAATAGCAAACCTGCTAGGATTAAATGGTAAAGAACAAGAACAGGCCACATTAATTGAAGATGAACATGCAATCAGTGTATCAAATCATGATAAAGAAACGCAGTGTGATCCGACAATTTTATTTGATGCAAACACTCAGTGTGAAACTGTATTAAAAAGAAGCATAGCCACACAAACTCTTGCCCCTCGTAAAAATAAGTCTGGTATTAGGCACAATAAAAAAACCAGTTATCCAGTTGTTACTCCTTCCACACCGGCTGAAACAAAATCCACAATGCATGGTCACAATTTTCCTGTTGACACTCCACCAATTCAACACCACTTGTAACCATGGATACAAACACATCTGTAACATCTGATTCAGAACAGGTAGTTGATGACGAGAGTTCAAGCCAGAGTGATGATGACGATGACACAACTGATAGTGATGATTTTGTGCCTTCAGAACAGGACAGTGACAAGTCTGACAATGAAGAACTAAAAAATGAAAAAAATATGTTGTCTTTGCAAGTATGCTTGACCAGTTATTTGTCACCTGCAAAACATGTGGTTCTCTATGCGAAATTGAGAAATTTAACACAGGTAGCATGGTTACCATTAAAGCAACATGTTGTAACAACCATACCATCAATTGGAGATCACAACCAGAGCTTCATGACAAGCCAGCTGGTAACATTTTTATTCCTGCTGCAACTGTCATAACTGGAGGAACGTACGAGTCTATGAAACAGTTTGCCACTGCACTCAAATTTTGTCAACAAATGCCAGTTTTATGATGTACAGGACAAGGTTGTTTTCCCTGTCATAAACAGTGCCTACGAAAAGCAACAGGAGGAGGTCGTTGAAAAAATTAAGAAAGAAAAGGTCCCAGTAAATTTATCTGGTGATGGTCGATCAGATAGTCCTGGTCATAATGCAAAGTATGGCACATACACATTGATGGATGAAACATCAGGGAAGATTGTTGATTTTTCCCTTGTCCATGTCTCTGAAGTCTCATCTTCCAATGCAATGGAGAACGAAGGGTATCAAAGGTCCCTAAACAAGGTCATCAAGAAAAAGGTCAAGGTAAGATCTTTGACAACAGACCGACATACTCAAATAACCTCAGAGATGCGGAAGAAATACCCTTCAATAATCCATCAATACGATGTGTGGCATCTGTCGAAGTGGATAATAAAGAAACTGACGAAGAAAGCGAAGAAGTCCAATGAGAAACTCCTTAAATGGATTCAGTCTGTGTCCAATCATCTTTGGTGGTGTGCACAGACTTGTGGTGGTGATGCTGAAGTGCTGCATGAGAAATGGGTATCCATCTTGAATCATGTCGTCAACAAGCACAGATGGAGGAATGGAAAGCACTTCTGTGAGTGTGAGCATGGCCGTCTGTCTAGAAAAAAAGAAAGGAAAACAAAATGGTTAGAGGCTGGATCTGCTGCATATGTTGCACTGGAGGAGGTGGTTCTCAATAAAAAACTGCTGAAAGATATCACAAAACTCACAGAGTTTCATCACACAGGCAATCTTGAAGTTTACCATTCACTTATCTTGAAGTATGCTCCTAAACGTCAGCATTTTTCATACAAAGGCATGGTGGCGAGAACGCAGTTGGCAGTAATCGACCACAACTCCAACACTGGAAGAAAGCAAGCCACAGTTATGAATGGGAAAAAGCAAGGGGAAAAAAGGTACAAGGTGGTTTTCCCAAAAGGTCGCAAAAAATGGGTTGCAAAACCAGTGATGGCAGCCAAGTCTTTTTCTTTTGTTCAAAGCTTGATGGAGGATGTACTCTCATTCAAGGTTGACAAGCACAACAAACCAACAAATCCCAAGAATATTCCTAAGAACATTGCACCCACTCCAAGGCCAATTAAAGAGGAAGTTATAACAGCACACAGATCACGAATGGGAAAGACACAGTGACTGTCTCATAACACTGTGCAGGGGGGGGGGGGCACCCCTACGGTCAACTTCCAGAACTTACAATACGAAAGTGCTACTCACATGTTGGCAACAGTTGGTAATTGAACCCACAACCTGAAGCTAGTATACTTGTATAGCTAGTGATGCTAGTATACCAACTGAGCTATACTGTTGGTGCTTTTACTCACCAGGTGGAATTGTTGGCATTAGCAAGCTGAACAGACTACAGGTATATTATGTCACAAATGACAATATGCCCTACTTTGTTATTTTACTCTGTCTAACACCAGATGATTTTACTCCAAGGGAACTGTTTGAAAGTTAACAACCAAACTTTCTTTGTTAGCTACCTGTAATTCACCTACCGGAACAATATGTGCCCGTCTAAACCCAGGTGATTTTACTTGTCAAAGGGAAAGTGTTGGGTATTATGGATTTAGTGATACTGCAAGTCAGTATTGTACAAAGATAATTATTAAGTTGAAAATTTTAATAACTGAATAAACCTCTGTAACTCTGTAAGACATATTAACTACTCATCTGCATATCTAAAACCCTCAAAAACTACGGTCTGATTTGAATATTGGTTGGTTTTGAACAAGAGGAAGACGTTAAAAAGTCATTAGTCTGCTGTGCTTCAACAACTTTACGCCTGATTTGAATATTAGTTAATTAGGTTTGAAGGAGAAAAAGGTCATTAGGTCAAGGCGAATGCGTGGGTTCGAATTCGTTTCGTCTAATGATTACAAGGCTGTGTTTGTGGTTAACTAGCAATCGGAGAGATATTTGCTATTCCAATGAACTTTGTTCACGGTCTATCTCGTTGTTGGGAGACGAAATGGGCCAGGGATGTTGACGCAAAATACGCTTTAATATCAGCGTTGTCTTATCTTTACCTTTATCTTAATTTATCCTTATCTTAATTTATCCTTATGTTTATCTTTATCTTTATCCTTATCTTTATCCTTATCTTTATCATTATCCTTATATTTATCCTTATCCTTATCTTTATCCTTATCCTTATCCTTATCCTTATCCTTATCTTTATCCTTATCCTTATCTTTATCCTTATCTTTATCTTTATCCTTATCTTTATCTTTATCTTTATCCTTATCTTAATCTTTATCCTTATCTTTATCATTATCCTTATCTTTATCTTTATCCTTATCCTTATCTTTATCCTTATCATTATCTTTATCCTTATCTTTATCCTTATCTTTGTCCTTATCCTTATCCTTATCTTTATCCTTATCTTTATCTTTATCCTTATCTTTATCCTTATCCTTATCCTTATCTTTATCTTTATCTTTATCTTTCTCCTTATCTTTATCTTTATCCTTATCTTTATCCTTATATTTATCCTTATCTTTATCTTTATCTTTATCCTTATCTTTATCATTATCTTTATCATTATCTTTATCTTTATCTTTATCTTTATCCTTATCTTTATAAATATAAATATCTTTATCCTTATCTTAATCTTTATCCTTATCTTTATCATTATCCTTATCTTTATCTTTATCCTTATCTTTATCTTTATCCTTATCCTTATCTTTATCCTTATCTTTATCCTTATCTTTATCCTTATCCTTATCCTTATCTTTATCCATATCTTTATCTTTATCCTTATCTTTATCTTTATCCTTATCCTTATCCTTATCCTTATCTTTATCTTTATCTTTATCCTTATATTTATCTTTATCCTTATCTTTATCCTTATCTTTATCCTTATCTTTATCTTTATCTTTATCCTTATCTTTATCCTTATCTTTATCCTTATCTTTATCTTTATCTTTATCCTTATCCTTATCTTTATCTTTATCCTTATCTTTATCCTTATCTTTATCTTTATCTTTATCCTTATCTTTATCTTTATCCTTATCCTTATCCTTATCTGATCCGGGATGATCTTTGATCAGAGATAATCCCTGATCAAAGATCATCCCGGATCAAAGATCATCCCTGATCAAAGATCATCCCTGATCAGATAAGGATAAGGATAAGGATAAAGATAAAGATAAGGATAAAGATAAAGATAAAGATAAGGATAAAGATAAGGATAAAGATAAAGATAAGGATAAGGATAAAGATAAAGATAAAGATAAGGATAAAGATAAGGATAAAGATAAGGATAAAGATAAAGATAAAGATAAAGATAAGGATAAAGATAATGATAAAGATAAGGATACAGATAAAGATAAGGATAAATATAAAGATAAAGATAAGGATAAGGATAAAGATAAGGATAAAGATAAGGATAAAGATAAAGATAAGGATAAAGATAAGGATAAGGATAAGGATAAAGATAAGGATAAAGATAAAGATAAGGAAGATAAGGATAAAGATAAAGATAAGGATAATGATAAAGATAAGGATAAAGATTAAGATAAAGATAAAGATAAAGATAAAGATAAGGATAAAGATAAAGATAAGGATAAGGATAAGGATAAAGATAAGGATAAGGATAAAGATAAGGATAAAGATAAAGATAAGGATAAAGATAAGGATAAAGATAAGGATAAAGATAAAGATAAAGATAAGGATAAAGATAAGGATAAAGATAAGGATAAAGATAAAGATAAGGATAAAGATAATGATAAAGATAAGGATACAGATAAAGATAAGGATAAATATAAAGATAAAGATAAGGATAAGGATAAGGATAAAGATAAGGATAAAGATAAGGATAAAGATAAAGATAAGGATAAAGATAAGGATAAGGATAAGGATAAAGATAAGGATAAAGATAAAGATAAGGAAGATAAGGATAAAGATAAAGATAAGGATAATGATAAAGATAAGGATAAAGATTAAGATAAAGATAAAGATAAAGATAAAGATAAGGATAAAGATAAAGATAAGGATAAGGATAAGGATAAAGATAAGGATAAGGATAAAGATAAGGATAAAGATAAAGATAAGGATAAGGATAAGGATAAAGATAAGGATAAAGATAAAGATAAAGATAAGGATAAAGATAAGGATAAAGATAAGGATAAAGATAAAGATAAGGATAAAGATAAAGATAAAGATAAGGATAAGGATAAGGATAAAGATAAGGATAAAGATAAAGATAAGGATAAAGATAAGGATAAGGATAAGGATAAAGATAAGGATAAAGATAAGGATAAAGATAATGATAAGGATAAAGATAAGGATAAGGATAAAGATAAAGATAAGGATAATGATAAAGATAAGGATAAAGATTAAGATAAGGATAAAGATAAAGATAAAGATAAGGATAAAGATAAAGATAAGCTGGATAAAGATAAGGATAAGGATAAAGATAAGGATAAGGATAAGGATAAGGATAAAGATAAGGATAAGGATAAATATAAGGATAAAGATAAAGATAAGGATAAAGATAAGGATAAAGATAAAGATAAAGATAAGGATAAATTAAGATAAGGATAAATTAAGATAAAGGTAAAGATAAGACAACGCTGATATTAAAGCATGTTTTGCGTCAACATCCCTGGCCCATTTCGTCTCCCAACAACGAGATAGACCGTGAACAAAGTTCATTGGAATCGCAAATATCTCTCCGATTGCTAGTTAACCACAAACACAGCCTTGTAATCGTTAGACGAAACGAATTCGAACCCACGCATTCGCCTTGACCTAATGACCTTTTTCTCCTTCAAACCTAATTAACTAATATTCAAATCAGGCGTAAAGTTGTTGAAGCACAGCAGACTAATGACTTTTTAACGTCTTCCTCTTGTTCAAAACCAACCAATATTCAAATCAGACCGTAGCACAGCGTCATTATTACTATGTTTGAGATCTTGAGCAGTTGTTCAAACTGCTTCCCGAAGTGTTTCTTCGACACATGGATCGCTTAATCGATAAACGAAGGTTAGATAAGTGATAATTCTCCCGAAATGATTGCTCGGCAAGTTATTTCTGCCGATTTGAACGCTTATGCTATCAAACATATAATCCTTTAATTACGCTCTTATCTCACGCTTTTATCTAAGATCAGGTGGACAAATGTATTCAAGCTGCTAAAGTTACTTAGTCCGCTTTATATCCTCGTTCTAACTCCTCGTTCCGTAGTTCTCTATGAAGTAAAGCGGTTCAACCAATTTAAAACTCTTAGATATATAATACTTCTTCTGCCAGGAAACATTATTTTGTAATTCCTGATCATTTTGCGAATAGTTTCTTCAGAATACTTTACGCCAAAACTAAGTAACTATTTATTATTTTTCTATGTCGATGCGTTTGAGATCTTGAACAACTCTTCACACTGTTTCCCGAAGGATTTCTTCCCCCATTGGAATCCCGTACACTAACGCGAGGATAATTAGCGATAATTCGGCCAAAATGGTTAGGGTTCATGTAGGCTTATGTAAATCTTAACCTTAACAACGTGAATATACATCATGACAACGGCGTTATAAAATAGCCGAGTCATCCAGTTTAACAAAGACCTTTTAACTTTATAATTTTTCTTAGTCAAATGTGTTTGAGATCTTGAACAGTTCTTCGCACTGTTTTCCGAGTTTATTCCTCATAGGAATTGTGTACACTAAAGCGAGATAAGCCATAATACGGCCAAAATTATTAGGGTTCATCTCTTTGTATAGATGCAGTGAAAACACAGGTTCATTCGAAAGAAGATATAGGTTCACTCGAACGCTTAGGCAATCGCACGGCAATCGGTGATATTCCAAATATATAATTAAATTTAGGGTTCTGAAGGTGGAATAGGGCTAGTTCTTAAAGCTAATTTCTTCACAGAGAGAACCTCCTAAGTATACGATGGGGGCCCAAAGGTACACGAGACTAGGGTTAGGGAACGCATAGGTGAAAGAGGCTTAGAGGTAATTACTTTCGTCCCTCACATGTCCCTCACACGGAATATTTAATGAAAAGGCATGCTATGCGTTCGTCACGCTAACAATACTAATTACTTTTTGTACGCAACGCTCTTTGTTCTGCCTATTGTTCTATTGAAATACTAATGAGGCGGCATCCCTTTGATTGCTATATGGGGGGGGGGGGGGGGGGGTTACCTACTAATGCGTTTGTTGATGGAGTGTGGTAGTTGGCGTATGATGGAAGGTGGATGGTTTGATAGTCGGTTAATGTAAAGCGGGTCGTCATTAGGTTTCCTGTATGGTTTGTATTTACCGTTCGTTAAGTCAAATGTCAGATCAAGGAAGTTCACACTTTTTTATGTTAGTTTGCGCCGTGATCTTGAGCTCGAAATCTTCAAAAATATTAACAAGATCTTTTCTCGCTTTATCCGCAAGTCTCCCCGATGTTGTTTTTTACGGTATAAACCGACATATGCAGTACCAAAACGTTTCCTAAGTGCTTCTAGGATGAAAAGTCCGACAAGTTCGCAGATCTCAGCTCCGTCCCAACTTCCCATAGTCACGTCGAATGTAGTGGCGTTATTTCTCTTGGTCCACGCTCGTCCGTTGTTAAACAGCAGAGATTTGCACGCGTGTTTCACAATCAGGATGTCGCTGTCAGAAATATCAGTAAATTGTTGACCCCATTTAATTGCACGGTCGAGTAGGCTTTCACAAATGGAAGGGTAATAATCTACTATGTCGAATGATAGAAAAGTTAGTCTGTTTTTGTTATTTAAGGAGTTGAACCAAGAAATAGTTTCGTCAGAGTTTCTCCACTGGTTTGCGCAGGTCTTCTCACGGATTATACTGTTAATTTTGTCCAAGGTGCATTTGCTAACTTTGCCAAGATCAGATTTCGCCGGGTTTATCAAGCGACATTTCGGGTCGTTCTCAAAATCCTCCTTATGGTCCTTTAGTGAGATGAACGTTTGGGCATGAGTCATTGGTTCTGCACGATTTCCAATCTTTAGCTCGTTGGCGATGTCATTGAACTCATGATTGATGTTGTCGATTGCTCCGTCTGGTGCGAGTTTGTAAGTTTTAGTAATGTTTTCAGTTAACAGCTTGTTGTATGTATCTGCAGGCATTTCGTATACATTGCGTGTCTTATCGGCAATGGTAAAAACATTTTTCGATGCTTCTATTCTTTGTTTGTCTTGTTCCAAGTTGTTTTAAGGAATTGGTCGTTCACGTTCCTAAATTTGATGTTCTCAATCATCTCTATAACATCATCTTCGAAGCTTTTCAACTCTTGTACGGAAGGTGCTCTTTTTTTTATTTCTAACCATATGTGGGTGTCTTGTGATGTCCTCCGTTATTGCCGTTTAAAAATAAATGAGCTTTCCATCTCATGCGTTGGATAATGTTTTCAGTCTTGTCGATAAGGTTTCTTTGGTAGTCGTCATGTGTAGGTAAGCCGATATTTTTCAAGGAATAGTTAAATCGTATCTGCTGCATTCTTCCTTTCTCAATACTGAGCCAGCGAGAGCGCTCTACTATAAATAGGAGCGTTATACCAAAGACTATTTGAAACAAAATAGTCACGAAGTTGGCGTAAAGCAAAAGAGCGCTCAATACCATAGTAGGTAGAGCGTAATCAAACAATAAAGGTTTGAATGTTTTTGTCGCTACTCCGATTTTCACGCTATTGCGATCATCAGGCAACTGACAGATATAATTCATTATTCAATGTTAAATACTATGGCTATATGTCTAATTGGGTGTTAAGTTACATGTCTGCAGTTAGTTAGTAATTCTGTTCGTTTATTTAGATAGTGTTTATGTCTTTTCCTCGCCTTCATGATCTGTAGTTTTTCTTCGAGGCACAGGTTACATCTTCTTGCGCCGGGTTTATACGCCGCTACTTGTTTTATTATAGACCACTTGATATGAACCTGTCTGTTTTCCATTTTCAGTTTCCAAACATGTTTGGATAGCGTTTATTCTCTCTTAGCCCGCAATTTTTTTTCTCCCGCCCACGCCCCTCCCGCCCTCGCCCAAAAAACGCCTGCGGAGGAGGTAGGCTCGGTGTCGTTAATATACTTCACGTTACGGAAGGACTTGAGGTGGTTGCGGTATCTTTCTTTGAAGCTATTCGCTGTGATCCCGATATAACTTTTTTTGTTTTCATTGGGATGTTCCGTGGTTACGTCCGCTCGGTATACAACGCTTTCTTTCATACAAGTAGCGGCGTATAAACCCGGCACAAGAAGATGTAACATGTGCCTCGAAGAAAAACTACAGATCACGAAGGCGGGGAAAAGACATAAACACTATCTAAATAAACGAACAGAATTGCTAACTAACTGCAGACATGTAACTTAAGCAATAGCGTGAAACTCGGAGTAGCGACAAAAACATTCAAACCATTATTGTTTGATTACGCTCTACCTACTATGGTATTGAGCGCTCTTTTGCTTACGCCAACTTCGTAACTATTTTGTTTCAAATAGTCTTTAGTATAACGCTCCTATTTATAGTAAGAGCTCTCTCGCTGGCTCAGTATTGAGAAAGGAAGAATGCAGCAGATACGGTTTAACTATTCCTTGAAAAAATATCGGCTTACCTACAAAAGACCACCAAAGAAACCTTATCGACAAGACTGAAAAACATTATCCAAACGCATGAGATGGAAAGCTCATTTATTTTTAAACGGCAACAACGGAGGACATCACAAGACACCCACATATGGTTTGAAATCAAAAACAAAGAGCACCGTCCGTACAAGAGTTGAAAAAGCTTCGAAGATGATGTTATAGAGATGATTGAGAACATCAAATTTAGGAACGTGAACGACCAATTCCTCAACAACTTGGAACAAGACAAACAAAGAATATAAGCATCGAAAAATGTTTTTACCTTTGCCGATAAGACACGCAATGTATACGAAATGCCTGCGGACACATACAACAAGCTGTTAACTGAAAAACAGTACTAAAACCTTACAAAACTCGCACCCAGACGGAGCAATCGACAAACATCAACCATGAGTTCAATGACATCGCCCAACGAGCCTAAAGATTGGAAATCGTGCGAGAACCAATGACTCATGCCCAAGCGTTCATCTCACTAAAGGACCATAAGGAGGATTTTGAGAACCACCCGAAATGTCGCTTGATAAACCGGCGAAATCTGATCTTGGCAAAGTTAGCAAATGCACCTTGGACAAAATTAATTTACAGTATAATCCGTGAGAAAACCTGCGCAAACCAGTGGAGAAACTCTGACGAAACTATTTCTTGGTTCAACTCCTTAAATAACAAAAACAGACTAACTTTTCTATCATTCGACATAGTAGATTATTACCCTTCCATTTCTGAAAGCCTATTCGACCGTGCAATTGAATGGGGTCAACAATTTACTGATATTTCTGACAGCGACATCCTGATTGTGAAACACGCGCGCAAATCTCTGTTGTTTAACAATTACGAGCGTGGACCAAGAGAAATAACGCCACTACATTCGACGTGACTATGGGAAGTTGGGACGGAGCTGAGATCTGCGAACTTGTCGGACTTTTCATCCTAGAAGCACTTAGGAAACGTTTTGGTACTGCATACTGTATGTCGGTTTATACCGTTTGGCTGCCCTTAAAACAACATCGGGGAGACTTGCGGATAAAGCGAGAAAAGATCTCGTTAATATTTTTGAAGATTTCGGGCTCAAGATCACGGCGCAAACTAACATAAAAAAGTGTGACCTTCCTTGATCTGACATTTGACTTAACGAACGGTAAATACAAACCATACCGGAAACCTAATGACGACCCGTTTTACACTTTACCGACTATCAAACCATCCACCTTCCATCATACGCCAACTACGACACTCCATCAACAAACGCATTAACAAACTATCATGTGACAAAGAAACATTCGATGCAGCATCCCCACTTTACAACGACGCCCTAAAGCAAAGCAACTTTGGACACATACTTAACGTATACACAAACTCAAGACAATTCCAACTCTCAAAGACGAAACAGACAACGTAACGTAATATGGTACAACCCGCCATATAGCAAAAAAACGTCAGAACGAACGTAGCTCAGACTTTTCTAGAACTCATTGACAAACACTTCCACCTTTACACAAACTGCACAAACTTTTTAACCGCCACACTGTACGAGTTTATACGCAAACAAACGCATCCTAACTCAGAAATATACAAAAAACGACACAACAAACAACAATACTTCCACGTGCAATTGTCAGAAATCAAAGGAATGCTCACTTGCTGGAAAGTGTATGAAAGAAAGCGTTGTATACCGAGCGGACGTAACCACGAAACATCCCAATGAAAACAAAAAAAGTTTATATCGGGATCACAGCGAATAGCTTCAAAGAAAGATACCGCAACCACCTCAAGTCCTTCCGTAACGTGAAGTATATTAACGACACCGAGCTTATCCAAACATGTTTGGACACTGAAAATGGAAAACAGACAGGTTCATATCAAGTGGTCTATAATAAAACAAGTAGCGGCGTATAAACCCGGCGCAAAGAAGATGTAACCTGTGCCTCGAAGAAAAACTACAGATCATGAAGGCGAGGAAAAGACATAAACACTATCTAAATAAACGAACAGGAATTACTAACTAACTGCAGACATGTAACTTAAAGGGGAAGTTTTGTATTCAAAACAACTTAGGCTCAAATGAAAGATAATATTATGCTTACCTTGTACACAAAATCCCACGTCTCAAAGTTAAATACAATTCGAGAAATAGAGCGATTAAATGTGCGAAAATTTGCATTAAATGCAGCCGCCATGATTACATCCGAGCGAACCTGCGATCACGCAGCGGTTTTACCCCGTGACGTCACTGCGCGGTAAGGTATTTTCGCGGGAGCGCCTTATATTCAAATCTCAAAACAAATTTCTAGCTTTCCCTTCACTGGCGATTTATCTAGTGCTTTAAATACTTATTATTTCGGAATAATGCCTTATTGTATGGTACCTGGTTGCACGAATTGTTCAAAGCAGACAAAAGGGGCGATATATCATATCATCGTTTTGCCAAACGACCAGCAATTGCGAAGGCATGGTTCGGACGGATTCGTCGCGAGAATCTCCCGAAGCCCAATTCATGCCTATGTTTGCAGTGCGCATTTTACCCCGGATTGTTACGAGGGTTTCGCTTAAAGAGTTATTTGGTATGAAGACGAAAAAAACTTTAAAAAGTGGAAGTGTTCCATCCGTTTTTTCCCTTTGTTAGTTCGTACAAAACCGGGCACGAGAATTGTCACATAAAGAGGGCACAAATCAGAGAGAAAATTGCAAAAGACGAGGTAATAGATAGAGCTAGAGGTATCATATATGTCTAAACAGACTATGGACTTACAGACTATGTGTGTGTGTGTGTGCGGGGGGGGGGGGGGGGGGGGGGGGGTTATTAGTAGCCTTAGTTAAGAGCTTGTTCATATATTTATTTCAGTGGAGTTTTTAATTTAATTTATCAGTTGCAAAAAATGTCGATTGTTTTGCAGGAAATAGCAAACCTGCTAGGATTAAATGGTAAAGAACAAGAAACAGGCCACATTAATTGAAGATGAAACACGCAATCAGTGTATCAAAATCATGATAAAGAAACGCAGTGTGATCCGACAATTTTATTTGATGCAAACACTCAGTGTGAAACTGTATTTAAAAAGAAGCATAGCCACACAAACTCTTGCCCTCGTAAAAAAAAGTCTGGTATTAGGCACAATAAAAAACAGTTATCCAGTTGTTACTCCTTCCACACCGGCTGAAACAAAATCCACAATGCATGGTCACAATTGTCCTGTTGGACACTCCACCTTCAACACCACTTGTAACCATGGATACAAACACATCTGTAACATCTGATTCAGAACAGGTAGTTGATGACGAGAGTTCAAGCCAGAGTGACGATGACGATGACACAATGATGATGATTTTGTGCCTTCAGAACAGGACAGTGACAAGTCTGACAATGAAGAACTAAAAAATGAAAAAAAATATGTTGTCTTTGCAAGTTATGCTTGACCAGTTATTTGTCACCTGCAAAACATGTGGTTCTCTATGCGAAATTGAGAAATTTAACACAGGTAGCATGGTTACATTAAAGCAACATGTTGTAACAACCATACCATCAATTGGAGATCACAACCAGGAGCTTCATGACAAGCCAGCTGGTAACATTTTTATTCCTGCTGCAACTGTCATAACTGGAGGAACGTACGAGTCTATGAAACAGTTTGCCACTGCACTCAATTTAAATTTTGTCAACAAATGCCAGTTTTATGATGTACAGGACAAGGTTGTTTTCCCTGTCATAAACAGTGCCTACGAAAAGCAACAGGAGGAGGTCGTTGAAAAAAATTAAGAAAGAAAAGGTCCCAGTAAATTTATCTGGTGATGGTCGATCAGATAGTCCTGGTCATAATGCAAAGTATGGCACATACACATTGATGGATGAAACATCAGGGAAGATTGTTGATTTTTCCCTTGTCCATGTCTCTGAAGTCTCATCTTCCAATGCAATGGAGAACGAAGGGTATCAAAGGTCCCTAAACAAGGTCATCAAGAAAAAGGTCAAGGTAAGATCTTTGACAACAGACCGACATACTCAAATAACCTCAGAGAATGCGGAAGAAATACCTTCAATAATCCATCAATACGATGTGTGGCATCTGTCGAAGTGGATAATAAAGAAACTGACGAAGAAAGCGAAGAAGAAGTCCAATGAGAAACTCCTTAAATGGATTCAGTCTGTGTCCAATCATCTTTGGTGGTGTGCACAGACTTGTGGTGGTGATGCTGAAGTGCTGCATGAGAATATGGGTATCCATCTAGAATCATGTCGTCAACAAGCACAGATGGAGGAATGGAAAGCACTTCTGTGAGTGTGAGCATGGCCGTCTGTCTAGAAAAAAGAAAGGAAAACAAAATGGTTAGAGGCTGGATCTGCTGCATATGTTGCACTGGAGGAGGTGGTTCTCAATAAAAAACTGCTGAAAGATATCACAAAACTCACAGAGTTTCATCACACAGGCAATCTTGAAGTTTACCATTCACTTATCTTGAAGTATGCTCCTAAACGTCAGCATTTTTCATACAAAAGGCATGGTGGCGAGGAACGCAGTTGGCAGTAATCGGGACCACAACTCCAACACTGGAAGAAAAGCAAGCCACAGTTATGAATGGGAAAAAAGCAAGGGGAAAAAAGGTACCAAGGTGGTTTTCCAAAAGGTCGCAAAAAATGGGTTGCAAAACCAGTGATGGCAGCCAAGTCTTTTTCTTTTGTTCAAAGCTTGATGGAGGATGTACTCTCATTCGAAGGTTGACAAGCACAACAAACAACAAATCCCAAGAATATTTCTAAGAACATTGCACCCACTCCAAGGCCAATTAAAGAGGAAGTTATAACAGCACACAGATCACGAATGGGAAAGACACAGTGACTGTCTCATAACACTGTGCAGGGGGGGGGGGGGGGGGGGGGCACCCCTACGGTCAACTTCCAGAACTTACAATACGAAAGTGCTACTCACATGTTGGCAACAGTTGGTAATTGAACCCACAACCTGAAGCTAGTATACTTGTATAGCTAGTGATGCTAGTATACCAACTGAGCTATACTGTTGGTGCTTTTACTCACCAGGTGGAATTGTTGGCATTAGAAAGCTGAACAGACTACAGGTATATTATGTCACAAATGACAATATGCCCTACTTTGTTATTTTACTCTGTCTAACACCAGATGATTTTACTCCAAGGGAAACTGTTTGAAAGTTAACAACCAAACTTTCTTTGTTAGCTACCTGTAATTCACCTACCGGAACAATATGTGCCCGTCTAAACCCAGGTGATTTTACTTGTCAAAGGGAAAAGTGTTGGGTATTATGGATTTAGTGATACTGCCAAGTCAGTATTGTACAAAGATAATTATTAAGTTGAAAATTTTAATAACTGAATAAACCTCTGTAACTCTGTAAGACATATTAACTACTCATCTGCATATCTAAAACCTCAAAAACTACGGTCTGATTTGAATATTGGTTGGTTTTGAACAAGAGGAAGACGTTAAAAAGTCATTAGTCTGCTGTGCTTCAACAACTTTACGCCTGATTTGAATATTAGTTAATTAGGTTTGGAAGGGAGAAAAAGGTCATTAGGTCAAGGCGAATGCGTGGGTTTCGAATTCGTTTCGTCTAATGATTACAAGGCTGTGTATGTGGTTTAACTAGCAATCGGAGAGATATTTGCTATTCCAATGAACATTGTTCACGGTCTATCTCGTTGTTGGGAGACGAAATGGGCCAGGGATGTTGACGCAAAATACGCTTTAATATCAGCGTTGTCTTATCTTTACCTTTATCTTAATTTATCCTTATCTTAATTTATCCATATGTTTATCTTTATCTTTATCCTTATCTTTATCCTTATCTTTATCATTATCCTTATATTTATCCTTATCCTTATCTTTATCCTTATCCTTATCCTTATCCTTATCCTTATATTTATCCTTATCCTTATCTTTATCCTTATCTTTATCTTTATCCTTATCTTTATCTTTATCTTTATCCTTATCTTAATCTTTATCCTTATCTTTATCATTATCCTTATCTTTATCTTTATCCTTATCCTTATCTTTATCCTTATCATTATCTTTATCCTTATCTTTATCCTTATCTTTGTCCTTATCCTTATCCTTATCTTTATCCTTATCTTTATCTTTATCCTTATCTTTATCCTTATCCTTATCCTTATCTTTATCTTTATCTTTATCTTTCTCCTTATCTTTATCTTTATCCTTATCTTTATCCTTATATTTATCCTTATCTTTATCTTTATCTTTATCCTTATCTTTATCCTTATCTTTATCCTTATCTTTATCTTTATCTTTATCTTTATCCTTATCTTTATAAAGATAAAGATCTTTATCCTTATCTTAATCTTTATCCTTATCTTTATCATTATCCTTATCTTTATCTTTATCCTTATCTTTATCTTTATCCTTATCCTTATCTTTATCCTTATCTTTATCCTTATCTTTATCCTTATCCTTATCCTTATCTTTATCCATATCTTTATCTTTATCCTTATCTTTATCTTTATCCTTATCCTTATCCTTATCCTTATCTTTATCTTTATCTTTATCCTTATATTTATCTTTATCCTTATCTTTATCCTTATCTTTATCCTTATCTTTATCTTTATCTTTTATCCTTATCTTTATCCTTATCTTTATCCTTATCTTTATCTTTATCTTTATCCTTATCTTTATCCTTATCTTTATCCTTATCTTTATCTTTATCTTTATCCTTATCCTTATTCTTTATCTTTATCCTTATCTTTATCCTTATCTTTATCTTTATCTTTATCCTTATCTTTATCTTTATCCTTATCCTTATCCTTATCTGATCCGGGATGATCTTTGATCAGAGATAATCCCTGATCAAAGATCATCCTGGATCAAAGATCATCCCTGATCAAAGATCATCCCTGATCAGATAAGGAAAAGGATAAGGATAAAGATAAAGATAAGGATAAAGATAAAGATAAAGATAAGGATAAAGATAAGGATAAAGATAAGGATAAAGATAAAGATAAAGATAAGGATAAAGATAAGGATAAAGATAAGGATAAAGATAAAGATTAAGATAAGGATAAAGATAATGATAAAGATAAGGATACAGATAAAGATAAGGATAAATATAAAGATAAAGATAAGGATAAGGATAAGGATAAAGATAAGGATAAAGATAAGGATAAAGATAAAGATAAGGATAAAGATAAGGATAAGGATAAGGATAAAGATAAGGATAAAGATAAAGATAAGGAAGATAAGGATAAAGATAAAGATAAGGATAATGATAAAGATAAGGATAAAGATTAAGATAAAGATAAAGATAAAGATAAAGATAAGGATAAAGATAAAGATAAGGATAAGGATAAGGATAAAGATAAGGATAAGGATAAAGATAAGGATAAAGATAAAGATAAGGATAAAGATAAGGATAAAGATAAGGATAAAGATAAAGATAAAGATAAGGATAAAGATAAGGATAAAGATAAGGATAAAGATAAAGATAAGGATAAAGATAATGATAAAGATAAGGATACAGATAAAGATAAGGATAAATATAAAGATAAAGATAAGGATAAGGATAAGGATAAAGATAAGGATAAAGATAAGGATAAAGATAAAGATAAGGATAAAGATAAGGATAAGGATAAGGATAAAGATAAGGATAAAGATAAAGATAAGGAAGATAAGGATAAAGATAAAGATAAAGATAAGGATAATGATAAAGATAAGGATAAAGATTAAGATAAAGATAAAGATAAAGATAAAGATAAGGATAAAGATAAAGATAAGGATAAGGATAAGGATAAAGATAAGGATAAGGATAAAGATAAGGATAAAGATAAAGATAAGGATAAAGATAAGGATAAAGATAAGGATAAAGATAAAGATAAAGATAAGGATAAAGATAAGGATAAAGATAAGGATAAAGATAAAGATAAGGATAAAGATAAAGATAAAGATAAGGATAAGGATAAGGATAAAGATAAGGATAAAGATAAAGATAAGGATAAAGATAAGGATAAGGATAAGGATAAAGATAAGGATAAAGATAAGGATAAAGATAATGATAAGGATAAAGATAAGGATAAGGATAAAGATAAAGATAAGGATAATGATAAAGATAAGGATAAAGATTAAGATAAGGATAAGGATAAAGATAAAGATAAAGATAAGGATAAAGATAAAGATAAGCTGGATAAAGATAAGGATAAGGATAAAGATAAGGATAAGGATAAGGATAAGGATAAAGATAAGGATAAGGATAAATATAAGGATAAAGATAAAGATAAGGATAAAGATAAGGATAAAGATAAAGATAAAGATAAGGATAAATTAAGATAAGGATAAATCAAGATAAAGGTAAAGATAAGACAACGCTGATATTAAAGCATGTTTTGCGTCAACATCCCTGGCCCATTTCGTCTCCCAACAACGAGAGTAGACCTGTGAACAAAGTTCATTGGAATCGCAAATATCTCTCCGATTGCTAGTTAAACCACAAACACAGCCTTGTAATCGTTAGACGAAACGAATTCGAACCCACGCATTCGCCTTGACCTAATGACCTTTTTCTCCTTCAAACCTAATTAACTAATATTCAAATCAGGCGTAAAGTTGTTGAAGCACAGCAGAACTAATGACTTTTTAACGTCTTCCTCTTGTTCAAAACCAACCAATATTCAAATCAGACCGTAGCACAGCGTCATTATTACTATGTTTGAGATCTTGAGCAGTTGTTCAAACTGCTTCCCGAAGTGTTTCTTCGACACATGGATCGGCTTAATCGATAAACGAAGGTTAGATAAGTGATAATTCTCCCGAAAATGATTGCTCGGCAAGTTATTTCTGCCGATTTGAACGCTTATGCTATCAAACATATAATCCTTTAAATTACGCTCTTATCTCACGCTTTTATCTAAGATCAGGTGGACAAATGTATTCAAGCTGCTAAAGTTACTTAGTCCGCTTTATATCCTCGTTCTAACTCCTCGTTCCGTAGTTCTCTATGAAGTTAAAGCGGTTCAACCAATTTAAAACTCTTAGATATATAATACTTCTTCTGCCAGGAAACATTATTTTGTAATTCCTGATCATTTTGCGAATAGTTTCTTCAGAATACTTTACGCCAAAACTAAGTAACTATTTATTATTTTTCTATGTCGATGCGTTTGAGATCTTGAACAACTCTTCACACTGTTTCCCGAAGGATTTTCTTCCCCCATTGGAATCCCGTACACTAACGCGAGGATAATTAGCGATAATTCGGCCAAAATGGTTAGGGTTCATGTAGGCTTATGTAAATCTTAACCTTAACAACGTGAATATACATCATGACAACGGCGTTATAAAATAGCCGAGTCATCCAGTTTAACAAAGACCGTTTAACTTTATAATTTTTCTAAGTCAAATGTGTTTGAGATCTTGAACAGTTCTTCGCACTGTTTTCCGAGTTTATTCCTCATAGAATTGTGTACACTAAAGCGAGATAAGCCATAATACGGCCAAAATTATTAGGGTTCATCTCTTTGTATAGATGCAGTGAAAACACAGGTTCATTCGAAAGAAGATATAGGTTCACTCGAACGCTTAGGCAATCGCACGGCAATCGGTGATATTCCAAATATATAATTAAATTTAGGGTTCTGAAGGTGGAATAGGGCTAGTTCTTAAAGCTAATTTCTTCACAGAGAGAACCTCCTAAGTATACGATGGGGGCCCAAAGGTACACGAGACTAGGGTTAGGGAACGCATAGGTGAAAGAGGCTTAGAGGTAATTACTTTCGTCCCTCACATGTCCCTCACACGGAATATTTAATGAAAAGGCATGCTATGCGTTCGTCACGCTAACAATACTAATTACTTTTTGTACGCAACGCTCTTTGTTCTGCCTATTGTTCTATTGAAATACTAATGAGGCGGCATCCCTTTGATTGCTATATGGGGGGGGGGGGGGGGGGGGGTTACCTACTAAGGCGTTTGTTGATGGAGTGTGGTAGTTGGCGTATGATGGAAGGTGGATGGTTTGATAGTCGGTTAATGTAAAGCGGGTCGTCATTAGGTTTCCTGTATGGTTTGTATTTACCGTTCGTTAAGTCAAATGTCAGATCAAGGAAGTTCACACTTTTTTATGTTAGTTTGCGCCGTGATCTTGAGCTCGAAATCTTCAAAAATATTAACAAGATCTTTTCTCGCTTTATCCGCAAGTCTCCCCGATGTTGTTTTTTACGGTATAAACCGACATATGCAGTACCAAAACGTTTCCTAAGTGCTTCTAGGATGAAAAGTCCGACAAGTTCGCAGATCTCAGCTCCGTCCCAACTTCCCATAGTCACGTCGAATGTAGTGGCGTTATTTCTCTTGGTCCACGCTCGTCCGTTGTTAAACAGCAGAGATTTGCACGCGTGTTTCACAATCAGGATGTCGTTGTCAGAAATATCAGTAAATTGTTGACCCATTTAATTGCACGGTCGAGTAGGCTTTCACAAATGGAAGGGTAATAATCTACTATGTCGAATGATAGAAAAGTTAGTCTGTTTTTGTTATTTAAGGAGTTGAACCAAGAAATAGTTTTCGTCAGAGTTTCTCCACTGGTTTGCGCAGGTCTTCTCACGGATTATACTGTTAATTTTGTCCAAGGTGCATTTGCTAACTTTGCCAAGATCAGATTTCGCCGGGTTTATCAAGCGACATTTCGGGTCGTTCTCAAAATCCTCCTTATGGTCCTTTAGTGAGATGAACGTTTGGGCATGAGTCATTGGTTCTGCACGATTTCCAATCTTTAGCTCGTTGGCGATGTCATTGAACTCATGATTGATGTTGTCGATTGCTCCGTCTGGTGCGAGTTTGTAAGTTTTAGTAATGTTTTCAGTTAACAGCTTGTTGTATGTATCTGCAGGCATTTCGTATACATTGCGTGTCTTATCGGCAATGGTAAAAACATTTTTCGATGCTTCTATTCTTTGTTTGTCTTGTTCCAAGTTGTTTTAAGGAATTGGTCGTTCACGTTCCTAAATTTGATGTTCTCAATCATCTCTATAACATCATCTTCGAAGCTTTTCAACTCTTGTACGGAAGGTGCTCTTTTTTTTATTTCTAACCATATGTGGGTGTCTTGTGATGTCCTCCGTTATTGCCGTTTAAAAATAAATGAGCTTTCCATCTCATGCGTTGGATAATGTTTTCAGTCTTGTCGATAAGGTTTCTTTGGTAGTCGTCATGTGTAGGTAAGCCGATATTTTTCAAGGAATAGTTAAATCGTATCTGCTGCATTCTTCCTTTCTCAATACTGAGCCAGCGAGAGCGCTCTACTATAAATAGGAGCGTTATACCAAAGACTATTTGAAACAAAATAGTCACGAAGTTGGCGTAAAGCAAAAGAGCGCTCAATACCATAGTAGGTAGAGCGTAATCAAACAATAAAGGTTTGAATGTTTTTGTCGCTACTCCGATTTTCACGCTATTGCGATCATCAGGCAACTGACAGATATAATTCCATTATTCAATGTTAAATACTATGGCTATATGTCTAATTGGGTGTTAAGTTACATGTCTGCAGTTAGTTAGTAATTCTGTTCGTTTATTTAGATAGTGTTTATGTCTTTTCCTCGCCTTCATGATCTGTAGTTTTTCTTCGAGGCACAGGTTACATCTTCTTGCGCCGGGTTTATACGCCGCTACTTGTTTTTATTATAGACCACTTGATATGAACCTGTCTGTTTTCCATTTTCAGTTTCCAAACATGTTTGGATAGCGTTTATTCTCTCTTAGCCCGCAATTTTTTTTCTCCCGCCCGCGCCCCTCCCGCCCTCGCCCAAAAAACGCCTGCGGAGGAGGTAGGCTCGGTGTCGTTAATATACTTCACGTTACGGAAGGACTTGAGGTGGTTGCGGTATCTTTCTTTGAAGCTATTCGCTGTGATCCCGATATAACTTTTTTTGTTTTCATTGGGATGTTCCGTGGTTACGTCTCCGACTCGGTATACAACGCTTTCTTTCATACAAGTAGCCGGCGTATAAACCTGGCACAAGAAGATGTAACATGTGCCTCGAAGAAAAACTACAGATCACGAAGGCGGGGAAAAGACATAAACACTATCTAAATAAACGAACAGAATTGCTAACTAACTGCAGACATGTAACTTAAGCAATAGCGTGAAACTCGGAGTAGCGACAAAAACATTCAAACCTTTATTGTTTGATTACGCTCTACCTACTATGGTATTGAGCGCTCTTTTGCTTACGCCAACTTCGTAACTATTTTGTTTCAAATAGTCTTTAGTATAACGCTCCTATTTATAGTAGAGCTCTCTCGCTGGCTCAGTATTGAGAAAGGAAGAATGCAGCAGATACGGTTTAACTATTCCTTGAAAAATATCGGCTTACCTACAAAAGACCACCAAAGAAACCTTATCGACAAGACTGAAAACATTATCCAACGCATGAGATGGAAAGCTCATTTATTTTTAAACGGCAACAACGGAGGACATCACAAGACACCCACATATGGTTTGAAATCAAAACAAAGAGCACCGTCCGTACAAGAGTTGAAAAGCTTCGAAGATGATGTTATAGAGATGATTGAGAACATCAAATTTAGGAACGTGAACGACCAATTCCTCAACAACTTGGAACAAGACAAACAAAGAATATAAGCATCGAAAAATGTTTTTACCTTTGCCGACAAGACACGCAATGTATACGAAATGCCTGCGGACACATACAACAAGCTGTTAACTGAAAACAGTACTAAAACTTACAAACTCGCACCAGACGGAGCAATCGACAACATCAACCATGAGTTCAATGACATCGCCAACGAGCTAAAGATTGGAAATCGTGCAGAACCAATGACTCATGCCCAAGCGTTCATCTCACTAAAGGACCATAAGGAGGATTTTGAGAACCACCCGAAATGTCGCTTGATAAACCCGGCGAAATCTGATCTTGGCAAAGTTAGCAAATGCACCTTGGACAAAATTAATTTACAGTATAATCCGTGAGAAAACCTGCGCAAACCAGTGGAGAAACTCTGACGAAACTATTTCTTGGTTCAACTCCTTAAATAACAAAAACAGACTAACTTTTCTATCATTCGACATAGTAGATTATTACCCTTCCATTTCTGAAAGCCTATTCGACCGTGCAATTGAATGGGGTCAACAATTTACTGATATTTCTGACAGCGACATCCTGATTGTGAAACACGCGCGCAAATCTCTGTTGTTTAACAATTACGAGCGTGGACCAAGAGAAATAACGCCACTACATTCGACGTGACTATGGAAGTTGGGACGGAGCTGAGATCTGCGAACTTGTCGGACTTTTCATCCTAGAAGCACTTAGGAAACGTTTTGGTACTGCATACTGTATGTCGGTTTATACCGTTTGGCTGCCCTTAAAACAACATCGGGGAGACTTGCGGATAAAGCGAGAAAAGATCTCGTTAATATTTTTGAAGATTTCGGGCTCAAGATCACGGCGCAAACTAACATAAAAAAGTGTGACCTTCCTTGATCTGACATTTGACTTAACGAACGGTAAATACAAACCATACCGGAAACCTAATGACGACCCGTTTTACATTTACCGACTATCAAACCATCCACCTTCCATCATACGCCAACTACGACACTCCATCAACAAACGCATTAACAAACTATCATGTGACAAAGAAACATTCGATGCAGCATCCCCACTTTACAACGACGCCCTAAAGCAAAGCAACTTTGACACATACTTAACGTATACACAAACTCAAGACAATTCCAACTCTCAAAGACGAAACAGACAACGTAACGTAATATGGTACAACCCGCCATATAGCAAAAACGTCAGAACGAACGTAGCTCAGACTTTTCTAGAAACTCATTGACAAACACTTCCCACCTTTACAACAAACTGCACAAACTTTTTAACCGCCACACTGTACGAGTTATACGCAAACAAACGCATCCTAACTCAGAAATATACAAAAAACGACACAACAAACAACAATACTTCCACGTGCAATTGTCAGAAATCAAAGGAATGCTCACTTGCTGGAAAGTGTATGAAAGAAAGCGTTGTATACCGAGCGGACGTAACCACGAAACATCCCAATGAAAACAAAAAAAGTTATATCGGGATCACAGCGAATAGCTTCAAAGAAAGATACCGCAACCCACCTCAAGTCCTTCCGTAACGTGAAGTATATTAACGACACCGAGCTAATCCAAACATGTTTGGACACTGAAAATGGAAAACAGACAGGTTCATATCAAGTGGTCTATATTAAAACAAGTAGCGGCGTATAAACCCGGCGCAAGAAGATGTAACCTGTGCCTCGAAGAAAAACTACAGATCATGAAGGCGAGGAAAAGACATAAACACTATCTAAATAAACGAACAGAATTACTAACTAACTGCAGACATGTAACTTAAAGGGGAAGTTTGTATTCAAAACAACTTAGGCTCAAATGAAAGATAATATTATGCTTACCTTGTACACAAAATCCCACGTCTCAAAGTTAAATACAATTCGAGAAATAGAGCGATAAATGTGCGAAAATTTGCATTAAATGCAGCCGCCATGATTACATCCGAGCGAACCTGCGATCACGCAGCGGTTTTACCCCGTGACGTCACTGCGCGGTAAGGTATTTTCGCGGGAGCGCCTTATATTCAAATCTCAAACAAATTTCTAGCTTTCCCTTCACTGGCGATTTATCTAGTGCTTTAAATACTTATTATTTCGGAATAATGCCTTATTGTATGGTACCTGGTTGCACGAATTGTTCAAAGCAGACAAAAGGGGGCGATATATCATATCATCGTTTGCCAAACGACCAGCAATTGCGAAGAGCATGGTTCGGACGGATTCGTCGCGAGAATCTCCCGAAGCCCAATTCATGCTATGTTTGCAGTGCGCATTTTACCCCGGATTGTTACGAGGGTTCGCTTAAAGAGTTATTTGGTATGAAGACGAAAAAAACTTTAAAAAGTGGAAGTGTTCCATCCGTTTTTCCCTTTGTTAGTCGTACAAAACCGGCACGAGAATTGTCACATAAGAGGGCACAAATCAGAGAGAAAATTGCAAAAGACGAGGTAATAGATAGAGCTAGAGGTATCATATATGTCTAAACAGACTATGGACTTACAGACTATGTGTGTGTGTGTGTGCGGGGGGGGGGGGGGGGGGGGGGGGTGTTATTAGTAGCCTTAGTTAAGAGCTTGTTCATATATTTATTTCAGTGGAGTTTTTAATTTAATTTATCAGTTGCAAAAAATGTCGATTGTTTTGCAGGAAATAGCAAACCTGCTAGGATTAAATGGTAAAGAACAAGAACAGGCCACATTAATTGAAGATGAACACGCAATCAGTGTATCAAATCATGATAAAGAAACGCAGTGTGATCCGACAATTTTATTTGATGCAAACACTCAGTGTGAAACTGTATTAAAAAGAAGCATAGCCACACAAACTCTTGCCCTCGTAAAAAAAAGTCTGGTATTAGGCACAATAAAAAAACAGTTATCCAGTTGTTACTCCTTCCACACCGGCTGAAACAAAATCCACAATGCATGGTCACAATTGTCCTGTTGACACTCCACCTTCAACACCACTTGTAACCATGGATACAAACACATCTGTAACATCTGATTCAGAACAGGTAGTTGATGACGAGAGTTCAAGCCAGAGTGACGATGACGATGACACAATGATGATTTTGTGCCTTCAGAACAGGACAGTGACAAGTCTGACAATGAAGAACTAAAAAATGAAAAAAAATATGTTGTCTTTGCAAGTATGCTTGACCAGTTATTTGTCACCTGCAAAACATGTGGTTCTCTATGCGAAATTGAGAAATTTAACACAGGTAGCATGGTTACCATTAAAGCAACATGTTGTAACAACCATACCATCAATTGGAGATCACAACCAGAGCTTCATGACAAGCCAGCTGGTAACATTTTTATTCCTGCTGCAACTGTCATAACTGGAGGAACGTACGAGTCTATGAAACAGTTTGCCACTGCACTCAATTTAAATTTTGTCAACAAATGCCAGTTTTATGATGTACAGGACAAGGTTGTTTTCCCTGTCATAAACAGTGCCTACGAAAAGCAACAGGAGGAGGTCGTTGAAAAAATTAAGAAAGAAAAGGTCCCAGTAAATTTATCTGGTGATGGTCGATCAGATAGTCCTGGTCATAATGCAAAGTATGGCACATACACATTGATGGATGAAACATCAGGGAAGATTGTTGATTTTTCCCTTGTCCATGTCTCTGAAGTCTCATCTTCCAATGCAATGGAGAACGAAGGGTATCAAAGGTCCCTAAACAAGGTCATCAAGAAAAAGGTCAAGGTAAGATCTTTGACAACAGACCGACATACTCAAATAACCTCAGAGATGCGGAAGAAATACCCTTCAATAATCCATCAATACGATGTGTGGCATCTGTCGAAGTGGATAATAAAGAAACTGACGAAGAAAGCGAAGAAGAAGTCCAATGAGAAACTCCTTAAATGGATTCAGTCTGTGTCCAATCATCTTTGGTGGTGTGCACAGACTTGTGGTGGTGATGCTGAAGTGCTGCATGAGAAATGGGTATCCATCTTGAATCATGTCGTCAACAAGCACAGATGGAGGAATGGAAAGCACTTCTGTGAGTGTGAGCATGGCCGTCTGTCTAGAAAAAAGAAAGGAAAACAAAATGGTTAGAGGCTGGATCTGCTGCATATGTTGCACTGGAGGAGGTGGTTCTCAATAAAAAACTGCTGAAAGATATCACAAAACTCACAGAGTTTCATCACACAGGCAATCTTGAAGTTTACCATTCACTTATCTTGAAGTATGCTCCTAAACGTCAGCATTTTTCATACAAAGGCATGGTGGCGAGAACGCAGTTGGCAGTAATCGACCACAACTCCAACACTGGAAGAAAGCAAGCCACAGTTATGAATGGGAAAAAGCAAGGGGAAAAAAGGTACAAGGTGGTTTTCCCAAAAGGTCGCAAAAAATGGGTTGCAAAACCAGTGATGGCAGCCAAGTCTTTTTCTTTTGTTCAAAGCTTGATGGAGGATGTACTCTCATTCAAGGTTGACAAGCACAACAAACCAACAAATCCCAAGAATATTCCTAAGAACATTGCACCCACTCCAAGGCCAATTAAAGAGGAAGTTATAACAGCACACAGATCACGAATGGGAAAGACACAGTGACTGTCTCATAACACTGTGCAGGGGGGGGGGGGCACCCCTACGGTCAACTTCCAGAACTTACAATACGAAAGTGCTTACTCACATGTTGGCAACAGTTGGTAATTGAACCCACAACCTGAAGCTAGTATACTTGTATAGCTAGTGATGCTAGTATACCAACTGAGCTATACTGTTGGTGCTTTTACTCACCAGGTGGAATTGTTGGCATTAGCAAGCTGAACAGACTACAGGTATATTATGTCACAAATGACAATATGCCCTACTTTGTTATTTTACTCTGTCTAACACCAGATGATTTTACTCCAAGGGAACTGTTTGAAAGTTAACAACCAAACTTTCTTTGTTAGCTACCTGTAATTCACCTACCGGAACAATATGTGCCCGTCTAAACCCAGGTGATTTTACTTGTCAAAGGGAAAGTGTTGGGTATTATGGATTTAGTGATACTGCAAGTCATTATTGTACAAAGATAATTATTAAGTTGAAAATTTTAATAACTGAATAAACCTCTGTAACTCTGTAAGACATATTAACTACTCATCTGCATATCTAAAACCCTCAAAAACAAAATCATCCTCTAAGCCTGGAGGTGGAAAATGGGCTCGAATGCAGCTAACTACACAGGAGGGTAATGGAACTCTTATTTCCTTGCCTAAAACACCCCAACACCATCTAACAAACTGTCTATAAGCAATATGTCTTTGCTTTTTGTGTTCAGGCCCATCATATGCATTTGTCCCATACTGCTGTCTGTAGTGGTTCCAAGCCACCCGTAACACCCAGTAATTGAGACAGACAGCTTGAAATCCAGGGTTATCTGTTATACACTCTGGTATCGGAATGTTTTCAACTTGTGCTGCCTCTTCGTTCATACCAACACAAGCAGAGACCTCCAGGCAGCACACACTTTCATCTTCCCTGTCCATTATTTGGCAATGGCTACAAAGACACCTATAAAGCCACGATCGAATATAATCGTTCATTGTTTGTTGTTTTAATATTTATAAGTTTATAGCATCTGAATATTTTGATTTTCGGGCACAATTTGTAATAAATATGAACCACAACATAGAATGCTATGATTATGCAACATAAATAATAGTAATTACCAGTTTCTGTCTTGAAGTCTGCTGCTGGCATTGCCCGAGTTTGATGAAGATTGGGAAGCCATATTTTCATCAGAATCTGCATCCTCACTAGAGTCGGATTCAACCGGCTCAAACATATAAGGTTGAATCATATTGACATCTTCTTCGACGTGAAAACATTCTCCACTATCTTCTGAACTCGACTCCCTTCTCCCAGAATCCTCGCTCGAAAATTCGTTTGAATAATCCATTTCAAAGTGAATGTAAAATTTCTGTTTGTTTGTAATGAAAACTATGTGGCTTTAGCGAGGCGCTTACCGCGCAGTGACGTCACGGGGTAAAACCGCTGTGTGATCGCAGGTTCGCTCGGATGTAATCATGGCGGCTGCATTTAATGTAAATTTTCGCACTTTTATCGATCTATTTCTCGAATTATATTTAACTTTGAGACGTGGGACTTCGTGTACAAGGTAAGCATAATATTATCTTTCATTTGAGCCTAAGTTGCTTTGAACACAAACTTCCCCTTTAACACCAAACAAGACGCCCGCTAGGCGTTAACTCGGGCTACTTGATAAGTGGACAAATGAGGGACAGCGGGTTGGGGCGGGCAGCTTGCGGGGGGGTATGGGTATGCAATGGCCCCCAATGGGCATGTTAGACAGTTGAAATTAGAAAACACACTCACTTGTCTTATATTACAAAGGATAATTTTTTTTATTAATATTATACATGTATGGAGAACCTAGATCTGGACAACATATAATTCATTCACTGTATATGGTATTTTACTGTCAATTATTATACTTAAGTGAAGTACAGTACATGACACAGTATTGTGACATTTTGTGTACATATATTCTAGTTAATTTCAGTTGCTGTTTATATACTGTTTTGATAGTGTTTACAATTTTCATTTATTAAAACTTGTCTTAAGATGCAAAACTGTTTTGATGGTGTTCACAATTTTCATTTTTGATTGGATATTTGGACCAGGATAATGAGATTTATTTGTGACATACATCAGATGATTTGTAATTGCCATGGCAACAGAACAGGTTCATCCTTAAGCTAAATATTGCACAGTCACACTGTTTATCTTCGATATATTCAGACCATTTTTGCTATTTATAGTCTTCTTTAACAACTCCACATGAAAATTATTTATAAAAGAGAGATGTATATGTACAGTATGAATGGCAAAACATATGTAGTGAATCAAGTTCGCAGCTTTGACCTTTGTTGATCACATACAGTCGCTTGGTTTGGTAATGGCAATGTTACAATCACAATGCATTCCATCGATTCAAGCATATGGTCAAAGCAAAGTTATTTTGGTGGACATTGGAATGGTAATTTATTTGGCTGGATGAATGGTGACTTTGAATTCCACTGAGTTTGTAATCATGACTATCGTTTCCCAAGTTGACTACTCATTTCATTAGTGATGCTCGTACCTTTTTTTCACTAGATCACGGATCATGATATTTTCAATGGCCTATGGGAATTATGCCAGTGAATTTCTGTCTTTGTTGACTTTGTGGACTGCGCATTGATGATTAAATGCCTTTACCACTTTATTCCACTCCAGTGTTAATTTAACTGCTCTTTCATTATGATACTATAGTCCAACTCACAAATCCAACTGTGTGGTCGTAGATGCCCTTTACTTCAGATGCTAGTGTTAATTGGGTTTGCCATTTCATTAATACCAATTATATATGTCAATGTTATAAGGTCATTTAATATACACCAGAGTATTAAATTGGTGGTTGGTGCTGTAACACACAACTTCAACAGCGTAAGTTGTACAACCCCAATGGCAATGATGCCTTAATGTGAATATTGCTAAGGCTTTTATGATTCTACCAGATCTTTAGCTTTGTCTGAAATATGAAACAGAGAGAAAATAAGTGGCTTAAAAAGCAATTAAGCTATGCCATGCATAGGAACTTTGCAATATTAAAGAACAGTTACATAGAGATTCAGTACATTTTTTACTTACATTAATTTGTTGTCCCATATGGTTCAGGTTGTCCAGGTGTTTTAAGTCCTTTTCAGGACAGAGGCACCGAGTATAGGTGCATCATCGCAAGTACAATTAGTGCAGCGTAACTGCACTAATTCAGGGATGGACCATTTGAAAACTTTGGGAGAGGGGTAAATAACATATTTCTAAGCATGACTTTTTTCATCCTATGAAAGCTCTGCAGGATTCGATTTTGGACAATAAAGGGGTAACCGTTATTTATTAAAATTGTAAACAGTTTTCCCTTTATAATGCCTGCAGGATTTTTGGATCACTTTCCCTTGCACAGAAATTGTCACCCTCTCCCTGCAAGATTTCCAATGGCCCATCCCTTATTGACAAAATAATATGGTTTGTGAATATAACAATGTAGATGTATGGACGTCAGCGGAAACATAATGTACAGTAGGTGTAAGATAAACTTGCTTGATAACAATTGCCAAAAATAATTGGATAAACTACATGTAATTAATAATATAATATTTCAATTAATGTGACAAACATAATTAATACTCCCTAGTTGCAATATTGTACTATAATTTTGATAGCATCATGATCAGAATAATACACATTGACAATATAATTGTCAATTATTTGAAACACTGTGGACCTAACATACACATGGTCTAATAAGCTACCAGAAGATATACATGTAGGTTTTGTTACAATCTGAGTGTAATTGAGAGATTCCATTAAAGATTTTAGTGGTTGAACTTGATTGTCATTCAAGTAATTAATATTAAAGTCACCAAAAATCATGTCAATTGTATAACTATTAATGACGTATCCCAAACAATCTAGATATTGGAGGATGTTGGAGACTTGCTTTCGATACAACAAAAGAAAAGTTCTTTTTTCTTGTGATTGACTATTAACCACATCAAATTTTAGTGCATTTAGTGAAGGAAAATATTCATAGTGTTTGATTTCTACAGTATTTCTAGTGCAAAGTGCCATACTCGAATATTTATCAGTATCATGATCTTGTCGGTGGAGTTTGAAAGGACTGAGATTATTTAAAATTTCATTGTCAAAATCCTGAGGTAGTAGTTGGGTTTCAGTAAGAGCTATGATGTCACTATTGAAAACTATTGAATCAAATTTAATATCGATGCTATGTTTTTTGAGAGATCTTATATTTAAAAGTGATATGGTTAAAACATTGAAATTATCTTGCAGAACAGTTGATAAATGTGGTACCATACATTCATTTCGTAGTCTTTGGTATTCTTCAAGAACTTTAGGATTTGCTTTAACATGTTTACTCTCAATTTGTCCTAAAATATAGAGACCTTGTAAAGAAGTTGCACGGCTTAAGGCAACATAAATTTGTCCATAGTTAAATGCTCTCTGTTTTATTAAGTCAGAACTGATTACAACTTTTTCAAGTGTTAGTCCTTGAACTTTATGTACAGTACATGCCCAAGCAAGTGTAACAGGGAATTGTACTCTCTGTATTTCTGGGGAAGATGCTTTACCTGGTCTTATTTTGATCTTTGCTAGTACAGGTTCAATGGGAACTACTTTGTTTTGGGGTTGCTACAAGGGTTGCCACAAGTGTTAGTTAAGTCTTTACCAGCATTTGGGTCATCAAATTTGATGTAAAGAACCGTTGGTCTTTGGGTATTTTGATTGACATCAATTTTAAAGACAGTTCCCATTTGTCCATTGATAAGTCTATCTGGAATACTGATATTTGTTGTAAGCATTACTCTAGCTCCTTCTTTAATCAGAATTTCATAATTAAGTCCACCTGTTTCAGACCGTCCTCTTGCTAATACTCTATCAATATCTTGTTTGCTTACATTTGTTGGATATTGATCTTTAGCTTTAAGAATAAATAATGATCCAGAAAGTTCTTCTAGTTTTTCCTTGTTATGTTTGTCAACAGGGGCATTTTCAGCCCAGATATGAATTGCATCTGATGGATAATTAGGATCAGATGGGGTTATTGATATTGATTGGATTATCTGAATGTCATTTTCTGTTTGAGTATCAGTTCTTATTCTGTTAAGAAGTTCAATAAATGGTTGGTCATTTTTCTTTCTCATGATTTCATGAAGTTCTATCATTTTGAAGACCTTCCATGGGTGGCATAGATTATAAGAATCATTTTTGAAATTGTCAAATACAAATCTTTTACGTATTGGTGGAAGTTGACATAGATCACCTACAACAATGATAGTAATTCCAGCAAATAGCAGAGAACTTGTGGTGCCAAATATTTATTTTAATCTTTGGTGGATATGTAGTAAGGTAGTGTTTCCAACCATAGAAATTTCATCTATTATTATTAGCTTTAGGTCAGATAATAATAGTCTTAGTTGCGTTTTCTTTTGGTCTGACATTGCAGGTACATTATCACCAGTTTCTTTGGGAATAGCAAGACCAGTATTTATTGTTGTTCCATCAATGTTTATTGCAGCTACACCTATTGGTGCCATGAGAAGAACTGTCGGTAATTCAGGGTTAATAGGACGATGTCTAACAGTTTTAACTGCTGTATGGTATATTGTTTTAATCAAGTGACTTTTTCCTGCACCCCCACCACCAGTTAAGAAAAGGTAGATTGGTTCTATTTCAACAGGTTTTAAGGTGTTCATGTTTTTCATTGTATTACTACACCATGTAAGAAATGTATCATATGCATGACGTTGCTCCATGTTCAAGGACCTCACAGTTTCACGTAATGTATCATCAGAGATCTCTGTTGGTCGGTTGTAAGAAGTAATTGCTCCAGTGGTATGCTGATTAGATTGCGGTGTTGAGTCAAGATGTGATGGTAATTGTTCATTAAATTATTCATGTGGGATTGAGTCATCTTGCATTTCACCTTGTAAATCCGCATTATCTTGATCATTTATTGAATCAAATGAACAAATAATATTGCCCTGATTAGATTTTAATACTTGAAGAGCCTCACTAACAGCATCTGCATCAGGTTCAAATATTGCTCTGTTGTATTCAACAATAGCTTGGACATCAGGTTCATAGAATTTTGATGTATATGTTTGATCTGAAGCCATTAGATTACTTTCATCACGCCATGGATAATAGAGCATGAGTAAATGGTGAAAATAAGATTCTGGTTCTTTTCTTTTATTAGGTGTATGATACCTTAATACAGCCTCAACTTTTCTACATTTCATGTATTCATTGGTGTTAATTAATTTTATTTTTTTTGGAAGGCATTGTGTTGTATCACTACTACTTTGCAATGCAACCAAGTCATCTGTTAGAACATCAGGTTGGGAATCTTTTGTTTCACTATAATCAATTTTATAATCTTTATAGTAATATGCAGCAAATTCTGCCAGACATAATTGATCAACAACTGGAATTGATGTTGGTCTAATGCTGTAACGCTGAATTATATTTGACTTAAAGATATCTGTACTATCATCATCTAGTTCATCAAGCTCCACTTGTGCCTTAGTCACACGTACCCTTTTTCTGGAAAATCTGTACTAATAAAAAGTGTTTTTGGAAATATTTTTCTCAACCAAAGTTCAGGCATTGATCTGTAGACACATTCTCGTGAACTAACTTCTCTTGTAGAGAGAAAAGCAGCACCAATTTTTTTCAGCCCATCTCTAATATTCACGTTAGCAGCTTTTGCTTCTTTTGCTGCATTTGTAATAGCTTGAGAACATTCAGTTTCATCTTTAGTAAAATATGAGCAGACATATGTTATGCATTTGTAGTGATTGAATACAGGTTGCAAGTCAACATTTGCTGCAAATCCCTTAATACCAGCAACAAAGTAATTGTTAATAAAACAACTGTCTACAGGCCTTTTAAGGTGCAACTCAAAATCAGAATCTGGTGAAATTGACAGAGCCCAATAATATTCATCCTCAGTGATACCTACTGATTTTAGAATGTCTGCATCATTTAATGTTTCATTATAATCTGGCTTGGATGGATTTAATACTTCATCTATTTTCTGTTTCACTGAGATCAGAATCTGTGTTCGCCTGTCGAGTATATTACGCTTGATTCCCTCATCTAGATCATCAGTAAGAGGTTCTGCTACTATTGTGCTTTTGGTAAAAATTGAATCTACAACTAATATTTTTGTATTTTCTGCAGGTTTTAGAATGATTGTGCTTTTGATAAGTTTTAACTAAATCATGTAACTCTGGTTCTGTTTCCTCATTTGGAAGATAGGCTTGTACATGGTTATCTATAAATTGTACATAAACTTCTTTGTTGTCAGATGTACGTTTGGGGCAGTCAGACGTCCATATTAATGCATGTAAATGAGGAGACTCTCTCATTTGAAATTCAATACGGAGTGCATAATAGATTATTTTACCTATTGGGTTTTTTTTGGCTAAGCAGAAGTTCAGTGAAAAATGTTTCAACTCTATGTTGAAAATGCTTTGCAACAACAACAGGATTAAGATTTAGCATTGAACATCTTTCACTGTAAGATAAAGCTTCAACTTGTTCATAAGTCATGTTTTTACCTTGTGTTCTAGCTATAACCTGAAACAACTCAGGCCATCTAAGATCAGCACATGATAATGTCATAAACCATGTTGGAATCCCAAGTTGTTTTACCATGGCTACTACTTCATACATAAATTTTTGCCAGTAGGGTGGTGTGCCTGGAATTTGCCTTAAAAACAAATATGCCTGATCTTGACAAATTAAGCCTTTTAACTTGTTTACATCTGATTTTATTTGTGATGCAGTTACAGGTTGGCCATGAATTTTTTTTAGGGCTATATTAATACTATCTGATACTTTTTTTGTTCCATTATAAATTGTGCAAAGAAAAGATACTCTGGATTTGTTGCAAACCTTCCGCTATAATGTAAAAGACGAGCATTGAAGTACTTCACTGGTGAAAATTTAATCTTTCTATCTTCAGTGAAGCCAAACTGTTCTTTTGGAAACAACACTGGAAATGCAAGCTCTTCACATTTTATGTCTCTCATTAGTGATACAGGGTGTTTGTTTTCTCCAGGTGCAATATTGTACACTTCATTCCCTAATGAACAATTTTGATTACTTTGTATTGTAACAGGGTAATCTGGTAATACAGACTGTAAACATGTCTCATTAGTTGCTTGTCTATATTCATTCAATGGGTCGTCTTTTTCCTCAGTACTATCATCATTTGTAATGTGTTGCTTGCAGTTTTCTGTTAAAGACTTTTCATTTTTATCAAAATTTATACATGAAGTATTGTCATCTTGTTCTAAACTGGTAAGTTTTGCACTGATATTTTGAACATCAATTGTAATATTATTATACAATGTATTATAATATCAGAAAGTTTACCTTGAGCCAGTTAAGCGCAGCAAGAATGAACTGGGGACGCACTGCTTGAAAATATACATGACCTCTGAATTCAAGTTTACGTTTAAGTTTCAACATTATAATACCTGATCTTTCTGGTGGCCGTGGTAAAACTTTACATGTCTCGTCACATTCAACCGGCACATTACAGATTGCTCCCTTAACTTTTCTTTGCTGTCCTTTTGGCATTACTATTATCTTCTCAAAAACTATTCGTTGTGCAATAAGAATTTGTTCAAGTTTTTCTAAACATGCAAGCTCAGCTGGTATGTTATCAACATACATGTTATTATAGATTGCCTGGTAAGGAATTTTCCACTTTAACAACTTTTAATGGCAGGTTTTACAAATGTATTCGTTTTCATCAAATGACTTTACATCAGTGAACAGAGTGTCAGGGACATCTGTGTACTTATTTTGATTTAGTGATATGACTGATTTTCTGAAGAGTAGTCGATTGCACACACAACATATATAATAAGGACCTTCTTTTATTTTACTGCAAAACCTAGAAATATAATCATCCAAGTCATGTAAATCCATTGATAATTTACATTTTTTTAATTTATATTTTTGTGCATTTGTTTCAAAAAGAACTTTCTTTTTCACGGGATCCATTGATTTATATTTTTGTGCATTTGTTTCAACAAGAACTTTCTTTTTCAATGGCTCCATTGATTTATATTTTTGTGCATTTGTTGCAAGTAGTAGTTTTTTCTTTATAGGATCCATAGTTTTGTAGTCTAAAGCAGCTTTCTCAAGCATCATTTTTTTCTTAGCAGGTTCCAAATTTGCATAATATTTCTCTTTTTTTTCGTCAGGAAGTAACCTTTTTGTGTGGTAGACTTATGCTTTCTTGCAACTTTTTGCTTCTCTGATTTTGTTAGTTGACATGAACATGACAAAAATTGAATATTGTATTCTATTTCTTCACATTTAAGTTTTTGTGTGACAATATGGCAAAATTTATTAATGAGAAAATCTATATCATTAAATTGTTCAAATAAATTTATTGTTTGGCTTTCATTGCATATCAACAAGAAATACTTTATTTGCCTTGCATCATGTTGAAAAATACAAGATAACCAATAGTTTGGAAGTCACAGCAAAAACCCAGTATTTTCTGAAGTATTATCTAATATTAAACTCTTAAGGGCCAGTTTACTAGAAACAGACTGAGTAACCAATGTGTCCTGCTCCCTTGAATTAAATACTACCTCAACATCAGCACCATATATATTTACTGTTTGTGGCAAATAATCACATGTAAACTCATTTCTAACTTTTAACACGACCGCAAAGCCTGTTGGGGCCATATCTCGACAAAAAAAAATAATCGGGGAACCTAAACTCGGCTAAAGCCCGAGTAATTAGACATATAGCCATATTATTTAACATTGAATAATGAATTATATCTGTCAGTTGCCTGATGATCGCAATAGCGTGAAACTCGGAGTAGCGACAAAAACATTCAAACCTTTATTGTTTGATTACGCTCTACCTACTATGGTATTGAGCGCTCTTTTGCTTTACGCCAACTTCGTGACTATTTTGTTTCAAATAGTTTTAGTATATATATATATATATATATATATATATATATATATATATATATATATATATATATATATATATATATATATATATATATATTATATATATATATATGTATATATATATATATATATATATATATATAATATATATATATATATATATATATATATATATATATATATATATATATATATATATATATATATATATATATATATATATATATATATATATATATATATATATATATATATATATATATATATATATATATATATATATATATATATATATATATATATATATATAGAGTTTAGCTTGGTTTCCGTTATAGAAAGTATGATGGACAAAAACTAAATATAAAATCACTGTTACTTAAGTTTCATGTTATACGATCATCAGACAGTAAAATAATACAGGTAAAAATGTGTTATATATGCCTAAACTTATGCAAATAAAAAAAAAAATACCAATACATGTTATAAAATGTTAATCAGGATAAAATTCAATAGAATAAAAGGTTAAGAATATAAAAATTAATAAGAAGATAAAAATTAATAAGAAAATAAAAATTAAAAGCCCCGAGGTAGAAAATGCCCACCACCTTCACAGGACATGACCCAATTTCAAAATGATGTTATGAATATGGTGAAAAACGTACAATTTAGAAAAACGCACGACCAATTCCAAAACCAATTGAGAGAAGACATAAAAGTAATACGCACCTCTACGATGGCCTTTATCCCAGGTGACAAACCTGTACAAGCTGAACAAAGATCAGCATGACATGCTACTCCACAACAGTATTACAGCAACATACAATAAAGCAGACATCAAAGCCTATGACAACATCAACCAAGAAGCCAAAGTCCTAGAAAGTAAGCTAAAAATTGAAGATAGAATGCAGTGTGTGGCCAAGCAGCAAGCGTTCATCACGCTAAAGGATCATAAAGATAATTTTGCCAACAAGCCAACATGCCGGTTAATACTGATCCCGCCAAGAGCGAACTAGGTCTTGTCAGCATAAAATTGTTGACAGAATAAATATGAGCATAAGAAACCAGACATCGCTAAGCCAATGGCGAAATTCAACTTCGGTAATCGAGTGGTTCAAGAACATCCCTAACAAGAACAGGCACATCTTTGTTAGGTTTGACATAGAAAACTTCTACCCCTCGATAGTCGAAGATCTTCTGGAGAATGCCATTGCCTTTGTCAAACAATTTACCAACATCCCGTAAACGGACATAGATATAATTATGCACTCAAGAAAATCTCTGCTCTTCGACAATGGTAACTCCTGGTCAAAGAAGGCAAGTGAAAGCATGTGTGATGTGACTATGGGTTCATACGATGGCGCCGAGATATGCGAGCTGGTTGGCCTATATATATTGAGCAATTTATCATCGAAACACAGTAATGGAAGCATTGGTTTATATCGCGATGACGGCCTGGCAGTATTCGAGAATATCTCAAGACCAGAAGCAGGAAAGAATCAAGAAAAGCATCGTAAAATATTTCAAAGACCAAGGACTAAATATAACAATTACAACAAACTTGAAAATCGTGAATATTTTGGACATAACATTCAATCTACACGACGGCACATATCGCCCCTACATGAAGCCCAAGGACCAACCATTACATATTAACACCCAATCCAACCATCCGCCTTCCATCATCCGCCAGCTCCCAAAATCTATAAAACGCAGAATATCACAACTGTCGTGCAACGAAGAAGCATTCAATAACGCCAAATCATGTTACGAAGACGCCCTTCAAACCACTGGCCATACGGTTATAGGCTATCATTCGACAATAGCACAACTAGGAAGAATAAGACGTGCCGAAAAAGAAAAACGATATGGTACAACCCCCCGTACAATAAAAGTGTCAAAACTAACATAGGGAACCAATTTCTTTCCTTGGTCGACAAGCACTTCCCGAGAAACCACAGATTACATAAACTGTTCAACAAAAACACCATCAAGGTCAGCTACAGCTGCACCAAAAACATGTCAAGTATAATTAAGAACCACAACAACAAGATCATCAACACAGACCCGATTAACATATCCTCTTCATGCAATTGCAGAAGAAGAGAACAATGCCCCCTCGAAAACAATTGTCTTACTATACAAGTGTCGTATACAACGCACACGTAACCACGGACGACAATCCCATTGGAAAGAATTACATCGGCTTAACGGAAGGCACATTTAAACAACGGTATAATCAGCACAAAAGTTCGTTCCATAACAAGAAAAGCAGTAACAGCACAGAGCTCTCGAAATACATTTGTAATCTCCAAAACGAAAACAAGAACCACCACATCAACAGGTCGATCATTACCTCTGCTAGCGCCTATAACAACAAATCCAAACAATGCAATTTATGCCTTTCGGAGAAGCTCTGCATCTCATACAAGCACGAAACGACGACCTGCTAAACAAACGCGACGAACTGATTTCCAAGTGTCGCCATGAAAAAAAATTCTACATTAAGAACTATAAGAATGAAGTAACTTAATCGAAAAGGACTACCTCGGGGCTTTTAATTTTTATCTTCTTATTAATTTTTATCTTCTTATTAATTTTTATCTTCTTATATAACCTTTTATTCTATTGAATTTTATCCTGATTAACATTTTATAATATGTATAGGTTATGTTTTAAATTTGCATAAGTTTAGGCATATATAAGACATTTTTACCTGTATTATTTTACTGTCTGATGATTGTGTAACGTGAAACTTAAGTAACAGTGCTTTTATATTTAGTTTTTGTCCATCATATTTTATATATATATATATATATATATATATATATATATATATACATATATATATATATATATAATATATATATATATATATATATATATATATATATATATATATATAAAAATTGAACAAAAGGCCAGCTTTCTTCAAGGTTCCACGGTTAAAATATAACATCAAATAAGGAACAGTTAAAAATCTTTATTTACGTTTCGGGCAAGCCCCTTCTTCAGATTCTGAAGAAGGGGCTTGCCCCGAAACGTAAATAAAGATTTTTAACTGTTCCTTATTTGATGTTATATATATATATATATATATATATATATATATATATATATATATATATATATATATATATATATATATATATATATATATATATATATATATATATATATATATATGGTAGGAGCAGCTGCTTATAATGTAATAATAATATATATATACCCTTACGAAAAAATCCAATTGGAATCAATTGGAATACCAATTGGAATAATCATTTCCAATTGGAATTCCAATTGAATTCAATTGGAATAACTTTCCAATTGGAATTCTTATTGGAATTCCAATAGGAATTTCTATTGGAATTCCAATAGGAAATTATTCCAATAGGAATTTTAATAATTATAGGAAGAAACATTTATTCAAAAAAATTGCAATTTACTACATCTGAAAAAAATTGTATTTATTCTGACTTGTATAATTTGCAATTGAATGAAACAGAAAATTAAATATTGTGTTTTAATTAGAAGGTGTTGCGTAGTTAAAAATGTGGAATTATAGTAAGAAATCAAAAGGATAGCTATATAGTCTGCCAGTGGTAAGAGTTTTTTGCTGAGCAATGGGCTATATTGTGATACAGTATAGATAATATATTTGTTAGGTTAAATAATTATTACAAATATTATTATGCACATTACAAAATATGTGACTGAATGTACAATGCAACGATTATCCAATAGAAATATCTAGTATTATAAACATTGAAAATATACACAGAAATCCACGCATAAGAGTTTTAGATAAGTTTAAATTTATTTATTTATTTTAAAGATATTTACACTACCATTTAATAACTTAAATTCCCCAGTGAACTCTATAAAATACCGGAAGAATTACACCTGTACGTAACTCTCTCTTCTCCGCAGAGGTTTTGAAGTTGGTCAGCCTTTTAAATTGTTACTGTATGAAGCTATGCAGTAGATGTATATGGAGGCTGATGTGTAGATCAACCTCAGTCCATTAACAAACAAAACATTACTAATTTTAATGCTAAACAGAGGAGTAATAATTATATTATTTTGCTAATGGGACTGGGGCTGACCTACAACATGTCTGCCTCCATACGGTTTCAAAATTTGGTGTGTAGCTCACTTCCAGTCTTGTATAATGGAGTTCACTGTGTTTCCCAGACACACACATAATTATTTAATATTAATATATTCAAGACCTATATACAATACTATAATAATATATACAATGCTATTACTATATACAGCTACATGCAGTATTCCAAAAATGCCTTCCATGTAAATATGCATATGTTTTACTTTTAGTCACCGTAAAAGCGGCAGGGCAAGGCACACGTAAAAATTCTATTCCCAAGTTTCATTGTTATACACTTCCTGATGCTTGTTGCTGAGGGAAATAGCCCAAACACCCTGGTATCTTGAACAATTTCTTGCACAAAATCACAGTGGACATGGCAGTCTAAGTCCTGGTACAATCTTTGACCAGTGCATTTCATGGCATTGACCAGGACAATATTGTACTTGGTACATCCACAATACTGCAGTTCAGCAACACTGCAATCACATTCTGGTTTGATTACATACAAGCCAGAAATATTTCCATACTTAAAATCTGGATGCTGGACACTAACAGAGAAATTGTGATGTCTAACTGCCCGTTCATAACTCTCACCTGTGTAGAATACATTATAAGCCACAAACCTATCAAACACAGTGGCTGAGCGGTTGCACACAGGTGAACTGGTCAGGCGCATCACAGCTAGAACTTGTGATGCAGTTAATATTACAGGCTTACCATTACCAAACCCAGTGATGTTGTCTTCCAGCATACAAGCATTCTTCTGAGGGATACTTGCACCTGATAACTTCTGGAACATATGGACTACTGCAGGATTGCTGTCATCAGTAAAATAGCGACTGGCAATTGTATGCGACCGCCGAGCCAGCATGAATGTTTCACAGATTTGCCTTGGAACATACTGGGTACCATGAAACATTTTCAGCAACATGTGGTTATTTGCTTCAAACATGAAAGCTGAGGTAGCCCATAATGGACCACAATACCTTACTCCATTTGCCAAATGGGTCAGCTGATGCACATTAAACTTGCATGCAGATAACCCATACAGAACTTCCATTCGCATGACAAATTTCTTTAAGCATGCTTCAGCCAAATCTACCTTGGTCTGGGTTATCCCATCACCCATGAGGCTGTAGACTCCATAAACGAAAAGGAAAAAGTGTTTCAGGTACATGTCTGGAAGAATACCTTTAAGAATTACAAGGGCATAAAACATAAAGGCTCTCCATTCTGACGCTTTCCAAAATTTTCGCTCTTGCAATGAACGGGGAGCTCGTGAAATTTCAGAGGGTGGGGCTATTGACATCAACCTGGCATCAATCTGTTTTATTTGTCTGCCAACATAAAAATCACTGCCATGATTGCTTGAGTCCAGCCATGATGTCGACAGCTGGCGCATAACACCTTGGCAAACCGAGTGCATGTATTCTGGAGTGAAACCTTTCACTGTATCAAATGTTCGAAATCCCTCAATAACCGAAATTCCTTTCACACCCATGACAGCCTCCCCTGTCTCATTAGCTTGAATGGCATACTGTCCTTGCTTCCTGGATGTTCTCAAGACAGGATCACCACGGAAGGGGTAGTAACGGGTTGGTGGGCCATTTTCTCTTTCCACACATTCTCCAGGATGTTCGCACCAATCGCATCCATATTTACCATTAAATTGCTTGCAATTCTTTACTATGGCACGTGCAGGACAATCAGCCGAGCATATCAAAGGGAAGACATTTCGTGTAAATCCCTCAACTTTGTGCACAAAGCCAGTCCTCTCGAGCTCTCTACATTCTTCAACGAAAGGCTTCAAGAATGTATTCATGTCGGGTTTCGTTTTGCCAAACCATAGTCCTGTCATTAAAATGTTCTTCGATCGTAGGTGAGGAGGCAGCTCATTAACCATACATTGGATTGGCCAAATTGAATACGTTGACGATTTAAAAACGGGTACACCATCCGTGTTCCAAGTGAGTGTTATGTCATTTCCTGATAAGTGGTGTTTCTGTACAAGTTGCTTATATAATAATGATGATGTAATATCTGATATCATGATGGTCTGTGTGGTAAGATCACGATTTGTTAAGTAGTTATATAACTTAGTATCATTTAGCAGGTCAACCAGCTGTTGCTTCAGGGGGATGTACAAGAAAAAAGTGCCATTCTTCATGCAGTCATCAGCGATGAATTCCTCCCCACAATCACTGCAGGGTTTTGTTGTCTTCTCTTTTCCCAAATAGGCAGCACAAAAGGGGCAATAAAAATGCACCTAATAATTTTTAAATGAATGCAGGAGTCAGATTTACAGTGTGATTGGAAATCTTGAAGAACCAATATTATCAGTTTATACTACTAGTTAGTTCACCTGGTTTCCAAGCTAACATAGATGTAAAGGCACTTATCACACAACTCCACTCGCTGCGAGTTTGCATGGACAATCACCAATAAATTCCCCTTGCGCGATGAGTATAATATAAAACAATATCAACAATGGCTGCACTAAATCGTCATCAATTGTTGATAATTATTTGAATTGTACCGTACTGTAGCATTTTTAACTGTTTTATGTCATAATGTTATTGTAATATAAATAATATAATATTGTATTTTAATATACAGGACCCCACTGAAAAGCATGTCAGTGATGTGGGTATCCTGAATAAATATTATAATCTGTTTAATACAGAGCTGCAGGAGAAGACGTTTAAAGTACTTAAAATGCTTCTGGATTCAACCAATGTTACTCAATGCTACTGCGAGTGTTCGCAAGCTTGCAAGAGGAGTCGAGTGGAAAATAGCCTTAAAAGTAATATTTAAAAAATTGCACCAAACATACCTCTGATTCAGCTGAATTAAATGTCTTGTAAAACTTGTACTTGGAAGTGGGAAAGATAGATGGGAAATGCAAGTTTAGTAGACCAAGCAAATCTGACAAAGCTTCATCCGTCAAACCATGCCGTAGGACAAATGACAACAATAGCAAAATGCTTTGTGCTTTGGTAATAACTGCTCCCTCGTAAATTGGTTCAGTACCATCTTCAATGTTCAGGCCCTACAAGCAGCACAGTTATTAATATGTATATAAATTTGGGAATTGGACACGCAAATAATTTTATTACTTCAAAATAACATTCAGAACATAAAATTATGTAAATAATGCCTAATTTTACGGCTAAGTCATCATGATCACAAAAATATCTTTTAAATATCTTAAATAAACCATTTGATTTTGAATTTGATCATATCAAATGAATATGCCATTGTCTTGCATTTTAATAATATATTCCTACAAAATTAATAGTGTTTAAATATTTTAGGATTATCTTACCTCATGGTCATCTTCGTCTGACAGATCGTCTGAATCATCACAAATACCATCAGGGTTAAGTGAGTTTCTTTCCTAACAAAATAAATATAATTTTATATTGCTGCCAATACAATTCCAATAAGCCAAGGGTTGTCATGGGGTCAGATGGCTGGTGGACTAACAGACGGATTTACACATCTATACAATTTTACTCCTCATAGCTAGTTAAATTAGTTTTGTCGTAATGTTTAGAAGTTTGAACAAACTGTTTTGGCATAAAAATTATGCAAAGCATGGTGTCAACGCAATGTCAAGGCATGTTGTCAATTAAAGTAGGTTGATTACCTGCAGGTTATTAACTTCTTGTTGTTCAATGTCTAAACTGCTGTCTTCTTCATGTGAACTTGTATCATGGTCACTATCAACCTAAAGTTAACATATTGTAACAAATAAAGTTATAACTAGAAATACGTGTACGCAACAACCCCTCGCTCACTTACTGTTTGAGGCTTTAATATTGCCAAACTGAACAGATTTTCAAACTGCTTATTTTTTGGGTGCAATTTGTGGGTAGTGTACTGAACAGAACCCAAGTGGGAAAGTCTGCCAACACAATTGTCTCGCAGGCAGGGTTGGAAACCAATTGTGTAATTATTGATTATTGAAATTAATAATTAATTTTAATAATTATTAATTTAAATAATAATTTTATTAATTATATATTACAGAATTAAAGTTAATTATGTCAGTTATGCTTTTAATAATAAATTTCAACATGCATGTTTACAGTACCGTAACAGTGGCATACTCATAATTTTACTCAAAGTACAATTGTATTCACGAGACTGCATAACCTTGTACATACATGTACTCTACTGTAATAATGTAATCTGCATGTTCCTTATTGCCTAATTGTCAGTATAAACAGATACATGTACCCTACTGTAATAATGTAATCTGCATGTTCCTTATTGTCTAATTGTCAGTATAAGCAGATACATGTACCCTACTGTAATAATGTAATCTGCATGTTCCTTATTGTCTAATTGTTAGTAGCAGATACCAAAAGATTCCATACCTATTTATCCTAGACCAAATTGATAAGTCTGATAAACCTTTTATTCTTTTAGAAGACTTCTGTTTCTTAACTTTTTATAATATTATATAATTATGCACATTCATGTACCAGTATTTCAATGGTATTCAAGTACCGGTAACACAATTTCAAAAATTGAAATGACAAAAGCCCAAAAAAAACAACAAAGAACGATATTGCTTAATCTAATTATTTCACCAATATATATATATTAATTCAGGATGAAATAGCCTGCGACCCGCCCTCCCCCAGCCCGCCCTCCCCCAACCCGCAGAGAGCCGGCTCGCAGGCTAGTTTGATCCTAACATGTTCCCCTGACACAGTGAGTGTCCAATTATACATTATACAGTATTTATCCTTCAAAAGCTGTGTAAAATATACATTGAAAGCCTAGGACTGGCACTGTCCAGGCCTACTATCCAGGACAAAGGTGAAATTAAACAGACACACTAAGCCATTGGCCAGAAGGGCATATGCCATAATATCAGATGAGCATAAATGGTGATTGTTATAGCCAGTATGGTATGTTTACACTATTAAAGTGAGTAAAATGTAAGCCAGGCCCAAGGTGGCATCCAGCCAGGTTGGTCCTGGTTAGTCCTATAGACTTGCAGTATAAACACAGCTATAATCTGTACTTTTTTACATCCTTACCACCAGTACTGGTACTCATTATATAGCTAATTAACAAGTATTGCAATTATTCCATTGTGGATGGGGTTGCAAAGTGACCGAGTGAAACAATGGTGATGGATAATTTAAATAAAAGTATAAAATCTGCCATTCAAAATTTGTATTAACATTTGTTATTCTGCAATATTATAATAATAAAGCACATAATTTATTGGTATATCTTATGTAAGGACTATTCAATTTTGAGCGAAAGCCCTGCAAAGAGTGATTTTGTGATGTCTGATTGGCGCTTTCTCGATATATCAACAAACCGAAATTCAAATAATCACTAACCCTAATCCTAACCCTAATCCTAACCCTAATCCTAACCCTAATCCTAATCCTAACGCAAATCGTAATCCTAAAACTGACTTGGGTTGGTGTTATAATAATTTTAAATTTCGGTTGCCATGACGACATCCCAAAAGTGAAATGTTCCGACCACAATATATTTTGAAGTTACTAACTCTAAGAACTCATTCTACATATCTAATGAAAGCTTGATTAACAGTCTCTGACATACCTACAAAAATATTTTTGTAACTGATACCTAACAGCTTGAAAAAAGCGACGACGCTTGGATTGGATTGACAAACTCCGTATAAATATTTTAGATATTCAGACGACGATATCTTTTGAACTACTAACGCAAGAAAATCATGCTATACATCAAATAAAAGCCTGAATAACATACTCGGACATGTTTGCCAAACTATCTTTGTAACTGACTAACAGGTTTAAAAAACCGAAAACGGGTTTACCTTTAGTTTTGACGCCACGTATAAAACTTGATTTACGAACTTGATTTACGAACTTGACATCTTCGGACGACGATATATTGCATTTTCACTGCCTTTTCACGATCTTTTTGAACTCAAATCTTCATTCACCGTTTAACCTCAAATGCAGATATATTTTTATTTACCATATCTAGTTACCAGGGCCAAATTTCCCGATGCCGCGCATGGGCCGTTGATCTTCAATATATATATAAAATTAAATTGCATTCGAGATAGGCATCCGCTTGGATCTCGCGTGATAAGGGACTAAACGCCGGTCGATATTATCACCCTCGCCCTCAGGCCTTCGGCCTTCGGCCGGCGCTTCGCGCCGGGCGAGGGGATTAAAGACCTAGAACATTTAATAAGAATATTATTTCACCAAATGAAAATATTCACCTCATGAAAATATTCTTACCATTGCACTCGTAAATATTCATTATTTGTTTTTATTAACACCAATATACATAGATCATTTTTATTGAATCATTTATATATTTATTTAATCATTAATTATAAAATAAATACATGCATGTATGTATAATGATAAGTTCCATTGCACGGTCAGTGAAATATAATTTTTTATTCAATGTCATGTGATCATAATCAGCCAATTAAATGTTGAGAATTTAATAAGGTGTTCTATAACACAGAGTATAGAATATTCAGTTTCTAATATTATGCACCTATCTACCTGCACCTATCTACCTTTACAAAATGACCCAACACAGGCAATCTCTAAGAACTGTTTATTTTAAACCACAATTTGAATTTTGAATAGCTCCTAAAGACTGGTGCGAGAGCTCAGCATCAACCAATCAAATGACGAGTTTCATCGGAGTTCCCCAGAGCCTCTGTTTCCCCTCCGCAGGACAGGGGGATCACAGGCTCTGGGTACTAGATTGCCAACACAGGATACCACACATGATAGTGAATTTATACTACTACAGTCTACTTAGTCGACCGTAGTCGGAGATTGCCAGTAGGCTCAGTCCCTCATTCATTGCTACTGCTTAGGATGATCCACTTTGCCAAGTTGGTTTACTGGCCCACCTGGCACCAAGTTTCCTCTTATGAAGGGCTGTCACTCAAACCATAAGCAAAATCTATTTGGATCTTAAATCTGTGGCTATTCGCACTAACACTAGTACAAGCCATGCCAAATAGTATAAACTAAAGTATCATCTTAGCATAAAAAAGTGATAAATCACTGAAGTAGGTTACCCTAGTTAAATATATTTTGATTTGAAATCATTAAGTGAAATATTAATATACCTGAGGCTGAACTAGGTCATCATGTTCTTCAAGACTTTCATTTTGACTGTAATCGCCGCTACTTTCCTAAATGAGTAAATCGATGCAAACAACGAAATTATTTATGGTTAGTATCTTCTGGTTTTAATTATGATAAAATAATATTACTGATATGAAATAATGGACAGACACATACCTCATTGTGTTCAAGATCACTTGTCGATCTTGATTTTGCTTGTATCTCCTCGCCAACTTCTAAAAGCAATTGCTGGTGTTTCCTATACTTGGTTCGTCTTGGAACAGAACTTCCATTCACTATATAGCGCTTGTAAGGTCCTCTGCTTGTACTCATCCTTTATCGGTTTAACATCACGGGTTTATGCATTTAAAAGAGATAATTTGTAAATTTTGAAGAAAGTATTTGACACATCAGACAACAACAGCTGAAAAGTGAAAACAGTGAAAGGCTTTACACTGGTCAGCGGTCATTTGTTATTGTTAATGCGATATGATTGGTTCTTTTCGCGCTATTGGGCAAATTCGATTGGTTGAGATGATAAATCGCAATGACTTGTGGGATTTTGCCAAGTGTTTACCACAGTTGAATGTTGATTTTTGATACACACAAGCACAGTCCCATTGAATCATTGTGCTTCTCTATTTCGAGGATTGTTGTAGAAAAATACTTTAATAGTTATAGTATCAGAAGATTTTAAGGTTTCTATTATTAAACGAAGATGAAGTTTGCCATATTCTTGTTTGATGACACAACATGCGAGGTTGGAGAAACGTCTTGGATTGTCAACGAAGACACGGGCAAATTTACCAACAAGCTTTGGTCGCCATCAACTGAAGTCGTCGTGAAATGGCCAAAAGATTTCGGAAAGATTTCAAGAAAGTTGGGGAAAAACGCCAATCAACATAGACGAGATGAGTTCGATTCTGTGTACTGCTACGATTGCGACGTTTAATGGTGAGTATTACTATAGTTTTAATGTTAAAAATGCGAATTGTTGACATATATTATAACACGTGGTCAGGACACACAGCCAAGATATGGTAATGAAGATGAATTATTCCATTGAACTTGGCTGTTACTTCATGAAAATATTCACTATCTATGCACATGCCTAAAACATCAGAAATCTTCTAAAGCTTAATATGTTTTATTCAGACAACTATGAAACCATTAAGAAACAGATGGCCAACTATTTGAAAACTGGTGAGACAGAAACACCTACTAGAGGCAGGGGACACAGAGTTCAAAAAAAACCAACTCATAATGAATGGGCAAGTTATGAAGAAGATGAGGACTCTTTTGCACCTGAAAAGGTGAGTAATTACATTATATAGTATCCAGCAACAATATTTTACATCCATTTCCTGTACTTATGGGTTCCCCAGGACAGTTTCCCTTTTCAACCCACATTTCTCTCTGACTCACCCGAGTTATATAATCATAATGGTGGTAAAAATATAAGGTTGACATGTCATTTAGTTGTTACAGACCAGAAAGTGTTTGTCATCCAATGCTATTTGCAAAATGTCATGTTAGTCTCGTCTATGTTGATTGGCACTTGATTTTGCTACTTGTGCTTGCAATGGGTGTAAAATAACCCTTTAATGGGTGATTAACCCTTTAATGCACAGTGTCTTCCCCATTGACGAGTAAAATTGTCTGGTGTTAGCCAGAGTAAAATACAATTAAGGACATGCTTGGCTTGTGCTATACAAAAGAGATAGTCTATTAACCCTTTAGCGCACTATGTCTTCCGTGTCTATTAACCCTTTAGCACACTGTCTCTTCCGTATTGCTGAGTAACATCGCCTAGCGCTAACTAAGAGTAAAATACTATTTAAAGACATAATTGTGCTACAAAGGGTTAAGTGATATGTTGGTTCACAATGTTAATTAGTAGTGGTAATCGGCGGGTTCTAGCCCATCTCCCCCATTTTTCCCAATTTCTCGAGTATGTCCCCGTTTCCCCTGATTAAACCCTGATTAAATGGTCACTCCTTTTCAAAATCCCCCATTTTTTCGAGTAACAAAACTTACAAGAAATTAGACGGGACTTTTTATTTTCTCGACGCCCCCAAACCCACCCCTTTCTTTTGATTGACACCTGTCAATCAAAACTTTGGTCAACTTACTCGTCTTCGAATATCACCTCCGTCATGATCTTGTAGTGACCAAGTGCCAGCGTGTTCACTCCATCGGGTAAAATGTACCGTTTGTCGTCGTTGTTACTTAACGCGGTCTTGTTCACAGTCTCTGTGTAAATCTCGTGTTTCCTTGACCTAAACGTGTTCATTGATCTCATTTGAGGCTTCCCGGAGAAGAGACAAGTCTTGTAGTCCTCGAACACGATCGAGGACTTGACGACGCTCTTCTTCACACCCTTACACTTTTTCATGTCACCGCGTAGTGTTTTGAGAGCGTATAATTTAGATCTCAACCCCGCGAACTCCAAGACTTGCTCTCCAGAGTTCTCGTCCTTCATCATCCCCAACACCTTCTTGTTAAACCCGACTGGGATGCAAGAGGGGTGGTCTTTTTCGTAGGCGGATGTGTCAAACCTAGCCTCAACATCTGCACTGATGTCTTTGTAAAAGTCGTCTGTGTGGATCTCGTACATGAGAGAGTCTGTGTCTGTGAACAACAGACTAGCTTTCTCGCCGTACTTTGGTTTGATGTAGTCGTAGTGGAACTCGTACATCAGCGTCTTACTGAGGTCCAAGATGCACATCCCCAGATACACCGGCTTGACGAATACCACCTTGGTCCTCTTCATCTGGACGGCTATCAGGTTCACGTCAAAAATTGTCCTCTGGTGAAAGTTTGGTTTTGCGACTAGCGTTCTCATCTTATCTCTACTTGTCACCAACTGTATGTCCACTCTGTTCCTAATGTTCTCCATGGTCTTTCCAAAGACGCTGTTGTTCATCAGCTTGAAGAAATCTTGTTCGAAAGGGTTCTTCGCCTTTGTCCTTAGGTTTGTGTTGAGTGCAATGTACTCCCCCATCCAAGCGGATTCGTCGAACGAGATCCCGCGATGAATCTTGGTTAGTTTTATCCCAAGTCTAAGGTACATTTCTAGGTTCTTCTTGTGGAGCACGTATTTAATCTTGTTGTCGAGGTTCGGGATAAGCTTTTCTACACCGTTCACCTTTACTCGCTCGGGAGCGAGTGGGTACTCGTTGTGCAGATCGTGGAGCTCTTCGGGGTACTCCAAGTCTACTTCCAAGATACAAGGTACGTCTCGCCAGTCTCTAAAGTCTGTCTTCCACTTGAAGTTGCCTGTTGGGAGAAGTAAACTCATCGCCCACCCGTAAAGGTTGTTCGCGTCTAGATAGGGTAAAAAGACACTTGGTTTCTCCTTGTCGTACAAACTGTCTCCTATGTGTTCCGTACCCTTAAGATAGCCCATGAACTTATTGTTCGCCTTTGCGTGTCTCTTCGTTATAGTACTTATTCCACCGCGAATTCCAGCCTCGACCATCAACAGCATGTCTATGTCTGTCAACAGATCTAACTTTATCCCGGTGATCTTGAGTAGCGCGTCCCAACTTAGTCCGGGTGAGGTGTAGTAGAAGGCCGGGTCTAACCCGTAGTGGGTTTTACACACTTTCCTAAAATTTTCAAAGACGTCTTCGAGTAACATCACGTCCGTTTTCAAGTACAGGTCGTGGTACTCCCTCATCGTCGTCATACCAAAGTGTTTCCACACGTTCCTAGCGTGGTCGTACTCGTTGTTAGTGATATCACTGTCCGTGAGCTTTGAGTGGAACTTGTCTTTTGGTGGCAACGCTGTCTCGTCAAGCTTCTTCAATCCAGTCATATACTCGTAAGGGTACACACCCTTCTTACTCACGAGGTCAAAGTCTTCACCAAACACCCTCTTTGTCGTTGTCAAGTTCGTCTTGTCGAGATTCTTAACTAAACTATCTAGGCTACTAGCCATGAATTTAAAGCTGTCTAAGAATCTAAGTTCCCTTGTGGTGTTTTTCACCTTACCAGTCTCGTCTGTGTGAGATTCTACGATCACGTTTTTGCTAAAAGAGACGTACTTTTCCTCATTGTTTGGAATACACGTGATTCTTCCCTCAGTCACGCCTAGACTTTTCACGAACAAATGCGCGTCATAGCCAGACAGGTTGTGGAACACCACGGGAATAAACTTTGGTAGTCTATATTTTAGGTTGCAAGTGTTGTGTGCGGCCCCACGAAACTTCCCTGTCAAATGACAGTGGTCACGTACTTTGTGGTCTAGGACACCACTCTTGTTTTCCTTAGACCAGTCTTCCTCACATATCCAACACACCTTAGTGTTTTCATACACCCATTTGTCTTGCGCGGTGAACACCATTGGTTTGGTGTCCTTGAACTTGTTGTATATGTCCTTTGTCGTCTCCTCAAGACTCCTCACGAAGATCTCCCCCAGATTTTCGTCGTCTTTAGTTTTGGTGAATAGGTGTGGCTCTTCCCAGTGTAGTGTGTCGTCGAAGCACTTCAGGTGATAACAGAATCCAGATGGTGAGTGATGTTGGTACTGAGTCGTCGAGCTTTTCTTAGGGTTGTTGGTTGGTCCCTCAATAGGTTCGAGAAAGGACTCGAAGTCAGCGTAGATGACAAAAGGTGCGTCTTGTTTTTTATAGTGGTTTTTGAACTTCAAGGTAGACCCCCACTTTGGCATCTGGGTCCTAATGGTGTCCACGTTAGAGCAATATTCGTCGTGTTTTTCTAGACTCCCCAATGTCTTGAAGCTGTTGATACATCTGTAACAGAGGTGTCTCTTTCCTTTGTGTTTGTTGATCGTGCTGGAGACCATTCTGCTCATGTTTTTGATCCAAACGTAGTGAGAGTTGACTTTGTCACCCTCACCCTGCTCCGTAATGTACAAGAGGTTGATCGTCTCGCGACCGTTCCCTTGGATAAGGAGAGGGTAGACACCAGTCCCCCGCTCGTAGGCAAACACGTTTATGGGGGTGTTGTTCCTCGCGCTAAACTTTCTAATATCACTCAAAGGTGTTGGGAATGTGACGTCCGTCCAGTCGAACTTCTTTGAGAACTCTCTCGTAGCCTCGTCGAGTCTCTCTGCGTGTTTTCTCTCGTCCATCATCGCCACAGTCGTAGACCACTTGAAACACTCGTGATCGTTCTCGTTTTGGACGTTGACGATGGCTTTCTTCTTGACCAACGCGTCTGGCGTAGGAATGTAAGACGACCCACTAATTGGTGCAAACGTGTCAATGTGCACGTCCAACTTTTTAACGCGTAGCACTCGCCAGGAGCTCCCTCTCTTCAAGTACGTCGCAAGACTTTCCGAAATCTTTCCCACCATTGCGTGATAGATCTCGTCCAAGTCTGTTCCAGGTAGAACAATAGTTGTGAGTGAGTGGAAATGTGCAGTTGCCTCTACGTCTCCATCGTCTGTCGCTCTCACCATGACACACTCCAAGATTAGTTTGGTTTTGTGTCCCTTTCTCTTTTCCACTTCGTAACTCCAAAGATCAATCACGGGCGCCTTTGAGTTTTCTAAAAACGTTTGTGGACCAACTCCCTCAGGTGCGTCGATCGTAAACGTGTCCGAGAAACCGTAGAGTGCCGTCTCTGACCTGTGAATGACTTGGTCTTCGGCGTCGTGGAATACGTCTTCCGGTGGCTCTTGCGCGTCGAAGAACACGTCTTCGGGCTCAACCGTCTCGAAGAGTGAGGTAACCCTCTCTCTTAGAGAAGTGAAGGCAGAGGTGACCCCTCTCCTTATCGACTCTGGTGTGTGATCAACAAACCAGTTGGTCCATTTGCTAAGTTTAGCTTTAAAACTGTTCATTCTTTAAAGAGTTGGTTATGTCTTTAAGCCTCATTTGATTTTGGTCAGAAAATCAAGTGCACGGTGATCTCACTCTTTACGAAACGTGAAGGAAATGTCGTCGACGACTAAACTTTTTCCTGTTTTTATCCGGTAGGTGATAGACCCTGGGAAGAGACTCAAGCTCTTTGCTAGCGATAAGATACTCCCAAACTTTGTCTCCTCTCCAGTGGTCACGTTTGTCTTGACCACGACCTGGGCGAGTTTCCTTGTCTTACAATGGTCGTATCTCTTTGGGATGTCGATAGGTTTCATCCCCAACGCTGCAAGAATCTCGCAATGTTTTGCCCCTTGCTTTAGCCTAACACCTCGCTCTCTCACGATGACTTTCAGTTCCCTGACGGTTAGATAGTTGGTACTTGCTTTCGTGAGTGACATGTTTTTGTTGATGCGTTTGTTGTCCTTAGATCATAATTGCCACAACCTTATACCCTACCCACCCAGCACCAAAGGCGAGAACCCCCTCTGTGACCGTCAAGTACTTTTGCATCTCCGATGACGGTGTGTAGTAGTCTCGCAACTCTGGTTCCTTGTGGAACTTCGCGGTCTCGCGAAGCGTAGCAGAAAGTGTGTCGAGAGCCGCGTTCGTGTCGTTGATGCTGTGGTTCGCGTCCGACAAGGCGAGACGTAGTCGCGCAACTTTGTCTCTGTGAGCCACCTCTTGCTCGTTCCACAGTTCCCTGTCCCGCGTGAGTTTCTCCATTGCGAGATTGTGGCGGCTAATCTCTTCACCATATTTGTTTCCTTCAAGGTGCTTGAAAAGGAATCCTGCACCTGCGAACGCAAGTGCATTGAATAGTCCCCCTGCCATCATTGCCATATCTTTATCTTACTGAGCAACTTTTGAGCAAATCGGTTTTGCTCACTTTCTAGTGAGCTTTGCTTTGAGCAAATCTCGAGCAAGTTGGTTTTGCTGCGTAGCAACTTTTGAACAAATCTTGAGCAAATCGACTTTGCTGCGTAGCAACTTTTGAGCAAATCTTGAGCAAACCCAAGCAAACCCAAGCAAATCTTTGTGAGTAAGATAAAGATATGAGTGAAGCAACAGAGACAATCACGTCCCAAAAACCAGAGAAACTAAAGGATCAGAAGAAGGTTGAGGGAGGAAAGAGACTCGCCGCGATTAGCAAAGCTGCAAAGGCGAAGAAGGCTCAAGAAAGACTCGAGCAAAGCGAGGGACAACGATCACAAGAGAGCAACCAACTCGTTGGTCAGCTTGGATACGTTGTTGGAGCGATTGGTGTCGCTGGAGGGTTGTACTTTTATTTCAAACGTGGCGACGAGCCCACACCTCGCCACGTCGTCTTCGACTCCTTGGAGGCAAACGCTCCGACGGTTACTCCGCCGTGTTCTAGAGCGTCTTCCAATGCAGACCGAGGACCCTCGCTTCGCCAGGAGGCCAAAGATTGTTCAGACCTTGAGTCTTTTGATTAAAAACTTTTCTCGTGTAATAAAAGGATGTCAGAACGAAAGGAAATCATGAACGAGGTGTACGACGCTCTGCTCTACACCGCCGCAGGAGTTGCAATTAGTATGGTGTCGAGGAAAATTCTTGGAGAATCTCTCAGCACACCAACCACGCTCGTGGGAACATTGAAACTCGCAGTCGCAATCAGCGCTGGAACGATCGCCGTGAAATACGCACAACAAAAGAAGCTAATCCCAGACGACCCTTTCAAATGAGTCGTTCGACGTGTCTCGTTTTATAAGCTTTTGCTTATAAAATCACCTTGTATCCTCAATAGACTGTGTCGTACGCCTCACCTGGTTTGGCTCGCGCAGCTCTTTCCAACCACCACTGTTTTTCTTCACTTTTTTGTTCGCTTTGGCTTCTCGTCCTCTGACTCGATGGGATATTCACCATCTGACTCTGAGTCTGACTCAAAGACGAATTCCATCGCCGCGTTGGTTGTCTCACGCTTCGACTCGACCACCTTTGGCTTTGACTCGACCACCTTTGGCTTCGCCTCTCGAAGGGGTAAGAGACGTTTCATCCTCATCCCACTTGGCTCCACGACTACCTCGTGCAACTTGACTTGCAAGGAGATGCGAGCGCCGACAAAGATAGACTCAATCTTCACTGCACCGTTTGCCCAGCAGTGTTTTCCCATGAGTGACTGAACCTCCACCGGGTTGTTGTCAGGGTCAAAGAACAGCGTGAGGAACTTGTCTTGCTTTTTGTGGTAGATTAGTTTTGCGTACAGCGTCGGACCACGACCAGGAACCCTTTGAAGAGCGGTTTTCCCAGTCTTCTTGTCCGCAACCTTCTCCGTCTTCCAATAGAGGGGGTTTAGCCCACCCTTAGACTTGGTCAGATCGCTGTGCTCCAACTCGAATCGGTCGATCTCTTCGCGGTTTTCGACCAAGTGGTCGATACAATTGTCGACGATGGCGTCAAAGGTGTTCACCCAGACTTCCTCTTCTTTTGTAGGACCGTTGCGGTTCCACAAACACAGGGGAAAGGTGAAACCAGTGACCTCGCCAGTCTCTTGACTCGTGTTTTCTGAGACTCCAAACGAGTAGAGGCGCTCGGTGGGGATGATGAGTTCACCCTCCGTCCCGTCCTCGTTGCGAGTGGAAATGTTGATCCTCTTGAACTTAAGTTTGCTGTCCGGGATCTTCCCCGAAACAGGGCTGGAGAAGATCATGTGTTCTTTTGGGTTGTAGCCCTTTGCGGATGTTAGCTGCGTGTTCTCGGTCATTTTGTTCCTACTCCTCGCAACTCCTTAAGCCATTTTCAATTTCGTCTTTGAGCCGCTCGGCCTTTTTCCGCAGGCCCTTCAAGTACTTTTTCCAACCATCGGCCATCGCCTTTCGGACTCGAGGACGTGTGTCTATCATCTCCTTTTCTTCTAAGCTCTTTTTCTAGGAAATGTCGTACTCTAGCATCATGCTCTTGTTGATCCTTGAGATGTCGTCTGCCTCCAAGAAACCTTTCACGACTCTCAAACCGTAGATTTCGCCTGACGTGCCTTTCGTTCTTTCCGTACTCGCGAAACGTTCGTTGAAGAATATAGACCCGAACGGAGCGCCAACACTCTTTAGGTTCGCGTTAAAGGCTGAGCGAAACAACACCGTGTCGTTGCACCTCACATGACTACCTTTCATCAACCAATGACAAGATACGAGATGTTTGTCAGTCCCTACGAGACCGGGTGGTAGTGTACAATTGTACTCCTTTACAGGCCACCCCCCACCGTACGATAGTCGATTGGTAAACCCCGCTTTGTAACCTATATATTTATCGTGACTCCCATTGTCGTTACCAATGACGTACCCGTAACTACCGGTTGGAGTAGCTAACAACTTGAAAACCATAAATATAGAGACATTGGTGTTCATAAGCGCTGGACAGTCAAAGACCATCCTGGTGTTAGCCAAATTCTTCACAGAGTCACCGTCGACATCCACGGTGGGACTTTTGAGGAACGTGTTCTGATGGAAGCGGGAAGTCCCGTCTTCTATTTGCTCCACCTTGTTGCTTCCTCCTGCAGCGTTATGGTAGGAAATCTTCGCGTTTTTAACGTTCACATTAAAAACGGTCTCGAAAGGCGGTCGTTCGTTCGTCTCTCTCTTTGGTTCATCGTGTCCAAGGTACAAGCTCATTTATTACTACCGCCATTTTCTATACATGGAGTCGATCAGGTTGAGAACCCTTTCCCACTCCTCCTCCAGAGTTGGTTTTTCGGCTGGGAAATAGTAGTTCACGAGCTCGCTCACAAAAACTATCGTCATCATCATCTTTTCTCTAAAGGAGAAATTTGCTCACTATCACTCCTAAAAACACCTCCAACGAAACGGGGAGCAACGAAGTCGATGAAGGAGTCGTGGGTGTGTTCGGAGGAGACGGAGTCGTGGGTGTGTTCGGAGGAGTCGTCGTGCCCTTTGCTTCGACTTTTGCTTTGCGCTTTGTCACTTTGACCTTTGCTTTGTCAAATTTCTCAAGGTGTTCTCCACCATTAGAGTGAGTTTTCACCGCTTCCTTCGGCTTTGGACTTGAGAAGTTGAGCCCGTCGTTGTACCCAAATTTCATGTTCGTCTCTGTCGACTCTCTGAGTAGGTTGTTGTACCCTTGGATAGGTGTTTTCAACAAGACCATGCTCCGCGGTATCAACCACGTGTTTGGGGTGACTGCCATGTCCAACTTGACGTTCGTGTCCTTGATAGACCTGTTCATAAGGTTAATCCACACGCTAGGTGAATACTGGACGACTGCGTCCTCCACGATGTTCCTAAAGACTTGTTGGACTTCGCGAGCACTTGCACGACCACCGACGATCGACTGTTTTGCCTTTGCTTGCGCGCCCAACAGCGCGTAGACGTAGACTTCTATCGACTCGTTAAGAAGCTCCTGACCCAACTCCGTGATCCCATTGCTCACTCGAGAGCAATAGCGTTTGTAGTCGCCTTGCAAATCTTTGATGTCGTTAACCCAAGGTCCACTCAGAGCGAGGTGAGACCTCAACACTCTCCAGTCTGGGACGTACAACCTGAGAATGTTGGCAATGTCAGGTCCGCTTTTGTCAAGACGAAACATGACCCTCCTCATTGTGAAATACGTGTGGAACCTCATAAGACTTGTGATTTGCTTTGGGATGTCTGGGTTTGGTGTTAGGTTTTGCAACGAGACTCCCGACCGGTACGTAGCAATATACATCGCGGCGATAGCTTGGTAATAGCTTTTGGACAAAGTCCACACCGTGTTCACATTGTCCCCGTCCGGACCATCTTGAAAACGCTTCTTCGTGTCTATCACTATCTTGGGGAGACTTGACTTGAACGAGTTCTTGTCGTCGACGTAGACGAGAAAGTCGTTGACCGGGTAGTTGAGCGTGTATGGCGGGTACGTGACGTTGGACGTCCCAGCCCGCTCCGTATGGATAAGTTTCTGCACCGTTCCACCACTGTTCCAAATCCTCGGGAAGGACACGTTGTTGTGGAGCCATTTCCACATGCTTTGATCGTCCTTGAACGTGTCGCTGGTAATGTCGGTCGAGACAATGTCGCTATTTCGAAAGTACACGTCTACTTTTGTTACGTCGCCTTCTTGTGTTTGAACTGGGTCAAACTCAAACTTGTCCATCGTCGCGTATGGGTACCTTTTCATAAGATCCGACTTTGCCTTCTGGACGGCGATCTTTGAGTTCTTGATCACCTTGTCGTAGTTCTTCCCATAGTAGGCGCGTATCGCGGACTCTGTTGGAGTTGTCATTTATTTGTATCTCTAAATAAAATGGTAAAGCTATCGGTGTTCCTCGAGAACGGGAAAAAGACAATCGCGTTGAACAGGAGTTTGATTCTCCCAAGAGGCTCGTCCCTGACCGTAAAGTCGGCGAGCGTGTTTTGGGGCTTTAAGAACGTGGTCAAAGACCTCAACGACCACATTCTCTTCAACGGAGTGAAGCACACGATACCCGAGGGTTACTGGACTTTCGAGGACCTTGCGACGCGCTTTGCGGACGACGAAGACGTCAAAATAACGCTCACACACAACGTGCACGACCATACCTGCACACTAAAGACCCTCCGCCCTACAAAGCTTTATAAGTTTGGTGAGCTGTTGGGTTTCCCGACAAATACGACGATGGGCGCGACAAAGGTGGTTAGTCCTAACAGGATAGACATCAACCGCGGACTAAGATTTGTCGAGATCCACTGCGACACCCTCGTGGACGAGACAATCGACACGTCGGGAAAACGGAGTAGCGTGATCGCTGTTCTCCCCATCACGTCGGAGACGACACTCAGTGGAAGCGTGACAAATTTCCAAACGGTCGAGTCAAGTGTTCCCATCCGTAGCGGCACGTACAACACCCTATCTTTTTACACCAAGACGAACGTGAGTGGGGTAGACAAGGTGGGAGACGTTCTGCTGGATATAAACGTTCTCTCTAATAAAAAGGATGGACAACGATGTTGTAACTGAGCAAAGTCTAAGGGACTTGTACTACGATCCCGTGACTGGTTACCAGAGCAGGGAGAGACTCTATCAAAAAGCGCTAGAGGAAGGACTAAGAGTGAGCAGAAATTCGATAAAGGAGTGGTTGGAAACACAAGACACTTACACGCGGTACAAGCCAGTCGTGAGGCGACACAAGTTTCGAAAAACGTGGGTGTCAGGTCTTGGTGAGCAAATCCAACTCGACCTTGTCGACATGGGAAAACTCAAGGACACGAACAACGGCTACTATTGGGTGCTAACGTGCGTTGAGATCCTCAGTCGCTACGCTTTCGTCATCCCCGTGTACCGCAAAGACACGAGAAACATGACGAAAGCCGTGGACAAGTTGCTTCGCCAGTTCCACACGAGATTTGGGATCTACCCCAAGCTTGCGCAGTTTGACGACGGACTCGAGTTCTACAATGTAGGTGTGAAGAGACTGTTGGAGGAGCGTGGGGTCACGTATTTCTCGACAAAGTCCGACAAGAAGGCAGCTGTGGTGGAAAGGTTCAACAGGACTTTGAAGACGAGCATGTGGAAATACTTCTACAACAAGGGGACGTACAAGTGGATAGACGTTCTGGACGATCTCGTTGTAAACTACAACAACACAAAGCATAGCAGCACTCTCACAAAGCCAGCGAATGTGACCAAGGACAACGAGAGTCAGGTGTGGACGACACTCTTTGGCCACGACTTTGGTGAGTTTCCACTCCCAAAGTTTAGACTTGGGCAAAAGGTGAGAATAAGCAAGTACAAGAGTATTTTCACCAAAGGCTACGAAGCGAATTTCACAGAGGAGATCTTTTCCGTGAGCAAGGTGGTTCGCGGAGATCCAAATGTCTACGTTCTCAGCGACGAGAGCGGGGAAGACGTTATCGGGACTTTCTACGAGGAGGAGATGTCTGCTGTCGAGAAGACAGACGACGCGACGTATCGTGTGGAGAAAGTTTTGAAGAGAAAAGTAGTAAACAAGAAGAAGATGGTCTTGGTCAAGTGGGCTGGGTACGACGCAAAGCACAACTCTTGGATTCCCGAGAGCGATATGGAAAAATTGTAGCTAAAGATAAAATGGCTGAAGGAGGTGAAGACTTTGAGATGGAAGAACGGTTCCCAGAGTATGACGACATGGACGCTGAAGAACTCGACACAAGTCTTTTTGAACTTAACGAGAGTCTAGTGGGTGGTGATGACCTGTTAGTCACCGAACGGATCACGTACATCGATCGGCTTCTTTTAGGCAGAGACGTAGCGGAGACGAGTTTCGGTGGGAGTGACCCAGCGAGCGACGTGTTTGTCCAAGTAGACAAGTACGTCCAAGACTCCCGTGGTGGACGGAGAATTAGCCCTCACTCGGAGAGCATGATTGAACTTAGGAATAGGACCACCGTGAGAGACGGGAAAGTTTTTTTCAAAGAGAGACTTAGGAGTGGTGGTTACTCTGCCATCAAGAGAATAGTCCTTAATAGTGTTGACGGGTCGTACGTCAAAAACACGGCAAAAAGGAACACAAACGCCGTGTTACAATTTGAGAAACTCGTTGACTTTGCAGTGGGTGAAAAGGTCACAAGTGACGAGTTACCAATGACCCCCGTCTTTGATCAGGTGACGATATCAGAGGACGTTCTCGGAAGGCTTAGTGCGGAGGACAGGCGTGTAGTCAATGGTGTGTTGAACCCGTCCAACACGATACTACCGGAGAGTAGGATAGGTGACCGAGGAGCTATTCAACTCATGATTGACGACTTTCGTGGGCGAAGCGACGCGAATCTTGGGTTAGCTGGAGAAAGTGACGATACAGGTGACGCTATGGTGTATTTTCAAAAGTCATTCGACGAAGACGCGGTGGCGGACGCATTTGAGCGACAACGAGTTCTAGAGGAGACACGTGCCGAACAGGAGAGGGACGTGACACGTCTTGAAAAATTCAAAGAGTGGATTAAAAAGAACGCACTAAGTCTCTCCGCAATAGGTATCACAGTGGCTGGACTAGTCACCACGATCATTGTTGGAGCGAGAGGCGCAATCGCAAAAGGAGCTGGCGCTGCGTCGTCATTTGCAAAGGCGGTCAAAGCTGCAATTGAAAAATTGGGACCATGGGCGGTGGGGCTCGCCAACTTTGTGTACACTGTGCTGAAAGCTGGCGCAAGTGGAATAGCTTGGCTTGCGCAAAATCTTTGGCTAGTCGTCGTTGGGATAGTTTGGTTGGCCATGGAGTACCGGAAAAGACAAAAGCGATAGGTCTAAAGACTAGGGAGAGGACATAAAAATGACCGCAAGCGGAACGATTTACGTGATATATAACCTAGTTGACTTGGAGATCTATATCGGTTGTACGTTCAAAACTGTCAAGCAACGTCTCGCGATGCACAAAGGGATATCTAGAGAGGCGTCTCGACAAAACACAAAATTGTACAAAAAGGCCGTCGACGTTGGTTGGCGTAACATGAGAATCTCCGAAATGGAGAGGCTACCTTGCTCTAACCTCGAGCTCAGAGTTCTGGAAGGGGCGTACATACAAAGAATGAAGCCTGAGCTAAACACTTACAAGACCGGACTGTATTTCAACGAGTCTGGAGAGTACGACAATAACAAGCGTAAAAGAAGAAGAGTCGTCTGTGTGTGTGGCGTAGAAGTTAGCTACAACAACCTTACAAGACACAGGAAGTCTAAATCTCACACCGAGGCCGTTAGCTAGGAGAGTGCAACTTTTTCGTAACCTTGGTGGTTACGAAATCTTTGGCACACTAATAAATGAACAAACTGATCACAGCAATCGTGAATAAAGCCGGCGAGCTCAAAGTCGCACTCGAGAAGTTCGGGAGGAACCTTCACATTTTCGTTGTGGGGGTATTATTCCTTCTAAAAAACTTTTCTCGTAATAATAAATGAACAAAGACCTTTCTCACCACGCGAAAAAGACAAAATTGTCCGACATCGTGGGATCACGTACGCGACATGTCGTGACGATGAACCCGAATAAGGCCAACCCAGGGGAGTCCCTCTACGTCAATATCCCCAAGCTGAAACCAGACTCGTGTCTGGTACCAGGGAGCTTGAGCATCTTGTTCGACTTTAAGAACGCCAACGCCAAGAGTTGGTTCTTTAACAACCTCTCGAAACTTTTGCAAGACCGACTTACGGTCAACATGGCCGGAGAGGTCGTCTACGACAACGTGGGTGAATCGACCATCGAGGTCTACAAGGACCTTTGGAAACCTAAGATTGTACGCGACGAAATGGTCGAAGTGGGAATCGCAGGAGAGAATCTCCGAAAGCTTATCTCCAAGGACGATAGTGGAGCCACGAGTGGAGACGCCTTGAAAGTGGCTGACGCACTCGTCTATAGTGTGTTTGGAACGAAGCAAAAGATCTCCCTCAACAAGATTTTGGGGGACTCTGGGTTATACGCTCCGTACGCAATGAGCAACAACCCACAGTTCGTCATTACTCTACCCCAGGCTACCGACATTATGGTTGCACAATCTGGTAGCGCCGTTGGTGGATACTCTCTTGAGAGTTTGGAACTAGAGTACGAGACCATCGACAACATGGATCTGGCTAGTGAGATCACCAACCACTATATGGCTGGAAGGTCACTCCCGTACGAACACGTCACACTCTTGAAAAAGAGTCCGTGGGGAAAAGGGGAGACACTGGTCAACGAGAACATTAACCTTCCCCGAAAACATATGAAGGCTGTGGTGATGTTGTTCACAAAGGCTGTGACCACCAACTCGGAAGAGTTCGTCTACCCCAATATCGACAACGTGAAAGTCACCATCGAAGGTGTTCCCAACGAGGTCTACAGCCAGGGGATCCCCAAGACGCGGTACTACTCCGAAGCTGAACGCCTCTTTGGACAAGTTGATCAAAGCGTGACACATCGGAAATTCTACAAAGACAAGTTCGCATTGGTGGTGGACTTGCGGAGCACGAGTGACCAAACGGTTCACGGGTCGGGGAAAAGGATCATGAACACGCAGAGTGGGGTCTTGCTGGAGATCACGAAACGGGCCACCGCCACCGACTTGATCTGCAACATCTTCGTGCTGTCGGACGCGCTTTTGAACATTACGTCAGGGAACCTCAAAAGTATCCAGTACTAAAGATGGACACCCCATTCAACATGATGATCGTAGGTCCAACCTATTGCGGAAAGACTTATTACCTTCTCGAGATGTTGGAGAAAAGACTCAAAGGAGTTTTTGACTACATTGTTCTCCTTTGTCCAACCGTTCTCTGGAACACGACCTATCACAATTGGAAATACTACCACGACGAGGACTTTGTCGTTCTCCCCGTGGAACACGAGAACGTGAACGATATGCTGAAATACGTGGTTGACACGTACACCGACACAAATACGTTGATCATTCTCGACGATTGTGCGAGTGGGCAAGACGTGAAGAACAGGACGAGCGAGCTGGTGAAACTGGGTTACTCTGGTCGCCACTATGGGCTCTCCACCATTGTGCTAACCCAGCAAATGACTAGCATCGCGAAACCCTATCGAGAGAACATCTCAAAAATCACAAGCTTCCACAACACGAACCGAAAGGACATGTTGGAGCTGATCAACGACTATTTGAACGGTGTCTCCAAGGAGGACGTGGCGTGGATCACGAAAGAGTTGAGGGAGAAGAAACACGCGTGTCTAGAGATTAATCTCAGACATCCCTACGGGCACAAAGTTATTTCTCCACCACAATAAAGAATGAACCCTGAAGACTTTGTGAACAACGATGCGGAGGAGAAGACGAACCCCGCGGACGATGCGGAGGACGTCGCGAAAGACGTGGACAAAAAGAGAGAGGAGCTCCTACTTTTGGCGAGCGATGGCGAGATTAAAAAGACTGAAGCGTACGTTAGGAAGGCTAACGCGAAAACCATTCTAAAGTTATACGCAGAATACGAAGCCGACGCGTTAGAGAAAAGCACCTCGCTCTTGTGTGACTTGTTTTTGTCAAAGTTCTCCGCGATGATGGGAGGACTCGACGCGGTGGAGAAGCCAGAGGAGATGGAGAAAGAGTTGAAACGCGACCCTTACCTCAACAAGGATCTGAGAAAACTCATGTCTTACGTTACACCCATGATCCCATTTCTCGGACTTTTGTCTGGTGGACTTACAGTGGGAACACACGTGTACAGTCACAAAAGCAAGGACGAACCGATTTAAAAGGGACGTGTCTCGTAGTAAAAATGAACGAGCTGGGACTAGAGAAAAAATACACGTCTGGATTCTCTCTCTTTGACCAAGCTTTGCTTGAGTACGACGCGAGAACCGCGGACCAGGGAGAAAGGAGCGGTTGTCTTCACGAGTCTCGAGAAGAGTACCACAATTTTACCATGGTTTGTGTCGAGTGTGGACTCGTTCTACCACGTACGAGGGAAGACCCCGTGTACGTCCCTTTGAACCATGAGACGTACGGTATGAACAACATTAGGAGTTACAAAAGAGACTCTCGCTGGGCAAACTCAGGCAATCGTCTCGCGAGTTTCGACAATCTATTGGCGAAAGTGAGAGAGAAAATAGACATTAGTGAGCGCATCCTCTCCAACGTGACGAGTGACTTTTTCGCTTTGGAGAGAGAGTTCAGTGACGGGAACGATTCGAACAAGAGATTTTTCAACGTCAACTTTGTCTTACAGAGGCTCTTGGAACGTTACGGTGTGCATGTGGGAAGAGAACAGGGGGTCAAAATCCCAAAGAAGAACGACAGACTGGACGAGTTTGACGAGTGTTTTAATAAATGGCTGAGCTATCATGGAACAAGTACCACGACAACCTACTGAAAAAGTGGGCAGAGATGTCAAAGACCTATTCGATCATGCATTCCCTTTGTGCCCAGTACTACTCGAAATGGCACGACAGACTGGGTATCCCAGTTGTTGTCCTTGGGGGTGTGACGGCTTCGTCGATTTTCTCTTCAGCTTCGCCACAGGAAGATTACCATAGGATATGGACTTATGTCAACGGTGTTTTGGCGTTGGTCGTAGCGGCGTTAGCTGGCGTTAACAACTTTTTGGGTACGGTCGAGAAGACAACAAAGCATCAAAACGCATCGTTCAAATACACGAAGATCGCACTGGACATCGACACGCTTCTCTCCTTTAGGCAGGACGAGCGACCCTTTACCCCACAGGAGTTCATACAGTCAAAGAAGCACGAGATGCTCGAGATTCGAGAGAACGTGCCGGAGGTTTTGCCTCGGGTGATGGATGACTATTTGAGAAGGCTGGACAGGTCTCTAACGAACACGAAGTCAAAGGTGAACACTTATGTCGTGTCTGGGGGAAGCCAATCGTCTGAAGATACTAGCGACTTCGTTGACGGTGATGTCGAACGGGGAAGAAAAACGAGCGTGGCGCATCTGGCTGACTTTTCGGATAAGAAATCGTCAGCGGTGGTCGCTGCAAGTGAGAGGATGCAAACGATCCACAGTGACAGTGAGGAGGAGGAGGAGAAATAGAGGTCTGGATACGTAGTGAAAAAAGCCCTTACCACGTTGGTAAGGGCTTGTAAGCGTTAGGGAACTAGTTTTCTATCAAAACGGACTCGGCAAACTTACGCAAATAGTAAGAAGCCTCTTGAAGCGGTAACATTATCTCATCAATCGATACGTTCTCACTTTGTGGTGTGTTTCTTAATCCACGCACGCACCCGCGAGCTTGTATTAGTTCAAATAAAATACTGTCGATCCTTTCTTTTAGGGACATGGACTCGTCGTCCGTGAGCTCACTCAAAGTCTCATCGTCGCTCGTGGGCTCCAAGTTGTCGAAAATCTCTTCGTTTGTGGACCCATCGTTTATGTCATTACTTGTGATCACTATCATGTTTGCCTGTTGTGGCGTGTCATCTCTCTCTTTTTTCATTTCCAAAAGAGAAGTCACTGGTGAAGACGAGTAAGTTGACCAAAGTTTTGATTGACAGGTGTCAATCAAAAGAAAGGGGTGGGTTTGGGGGCGTCGAGAAAATAAAAAGTCCCGTCTAATTTCTTGTAAGTTTTGTTACTCGAAAAAATGGGGGATTTTGAAAAGGAGTGACCATTTAATCAGGGTTTAATCAGGGGAAACGGGGACATACTCGAGAAATTGGGAAAAATGGGGGAGATGGGCTAGAACCCGCCGATTACCACTACTTTAATTCAATGTTGTAACATCTACAGCCATAAGCTGGCGATTGATTGTCCAGTCGGGAATCACACTGCACGAAAAAATGGATTTACAATGGCAGTGAACACGGAGTAAATATGAAGTAAATACCAAATTCCCTTGTATTTGCTCGAAATCAAATATCATATTTCCACCATGTTTAATTTGCAAGCAAACGCGCTGAAGGGCAAATTTGCTCTAAAATTACTCTGAATTTAAATATTATAGTAAATATGGAAATTCAATAGATATTTGCTCTGGCTTAAATATGAAAGTAATTTTAACGTTTGCGCATATTTAGGTAAGTTTAAGCTGGCGAGTGTTTAACCATATTTACATAACTTTCATAATAGCATTAAACTTGAAGGAATTTGGTGTTTGATTACATTATGTGATGGAGTAAATGTGAAGTAAACCCGAGTATTTGCTCTTAAATTACTCTGAATTTAAACATAAGTAAATGTAGAAATTCAATACATATTTGCTCTGGCTTAAATATGAAAGTAATTTTAAGGTTTGCGCATATTTAGGTAAGTTTAAGCTGGCGAGTGTTTAACCATATTTACATAGCTTTCATAATAGCATTAAACTTGAAGGAATTTGGTGTTAGATTACATTATGTGATGGAGTAAACGTGAAGTAAACCCGAGTATTTTCTCTTAAATTACTCTGAATTTAAACATAAGTAAATGTGGAAATTCAAAACATATTTGCTCCGGCTTTAATATGAAAATAATTTTAACGTTTGCGCATATTTAGATATGTTTAAGCTGGCGAGTGTGTTACTATATTTACATAGCTTTCATGGCATTAAACTCGAAGGAATTTGGTGTTTGCTTAAATTATGTGATGGAGTAAATGTGAAGTAAACGTGCATGTAAGCATGTTTACTTTCATTTCGAATTGCGTGAATTCGAGCAAATATTACGAATTCACATTACACAGAAAACAATTTGTCAAACCATAAGGCAACAGCAAATTAAACTGAATACGATAATTTTTATTTCAATGAGCAAACCCAACAATAACATGCAAGACCAGAATACGAACCATTGCCATGATGTCATCGTTGACTTCCGTTTTCATGACATAACTTAATGTGGCTCGATAGTCTAAGTCATAAGAAAATACGTTTTTTTCTCAACAAAATGTTTTCACCAGTTTCATGAGCTTCAATTTGGTTCATCGCATAGCTCCATAGTTGTAGCCGTGGTTCAATCAATTAATAATGAAAAGGTTCCCCTTGATATGCACGAGAACGCTACAAGTATAAACCTTTTCAGTAATTAAAACCGATCACTAAAACAATGAACCAAAATATTGAGAAAAAACGTATTGTTTCATGATTTAGACTATCGAGCCACCTTAAATGTCCAATTATCATGAAAACAACCGTCAGATATAACATACAGGGGTGGGTTTATACAATTCCCACTCCTGGCCACCCGTACATAAGTAATTAAGAAAACGTAACATAAAAATGGTTCTATTGTGCATAAATGTCTCAGTTCCTTCGCCTTTATAATGCATTATTAACAGCCCAAGCTGGTGCATCCAAGGGTGCTGTTCGCGATGATGCAACACCCTCGCACCTTTCGAAAACCATTCGCTGTCCTTGCGCTCGCCGTTTTCTCGAAATTTTTTTATCAAGACTGACAAAAAACTTGTCCACATCTCCACTCCTCCATTTTAGGCGGTTCACGGTAAATTTTCTTGGCTGCACGGCTCTATCTACCTCTAAATCAGAGTCCGATGCAGACTCACCCAGGTCTGCATCCACATCCGACATTGAATGTTCAGATGACATGTAGTCAACATGCATGATACCTTTACATTTGCCTTTGGTTTCTGGCGAAATTGAGGTTGACTGCTCAAGGGCATTGAGCCTCAGCCTGCGTTTCTATAAATATAACAAAAACATAATTAATTTTGGTTGACAAGTTTTGCATGCACATGATAATTACACTTGTCTGGTCAGGCTTATATGCACTGCCATATGACAGACAGACAGTACTTGTCAATGACTCGATGCACAATGCACATAATTAAAGAAATCAAATTATGCAGAATGGGGCATATACTGTAAGCATCTCACTTATGCAGACCAAGTCAAAGAACAGTTCAGGAAAGCAAAAAAAATAAAAATACGTGCCTTATTTTATAATCTGCCCAATACCTAGCCCGGACACTATAGCCTCTATTGGAAATCGAGAATGAGACTCTGGGCTTGCAAACTGCAAATATCACTTTGGGGAGTTAAATATTTGAACTCGGCCCGTGATTGGTAAAGCACTAATTATGTACGTTCCATGTCAATTTCAACCCAGAGGCCAGAACTCACCAGAAGCTGGATTTGAGTTTACAAATGTTGTACTGTACTTTCACCACTCGAAGCTGGTCCTTTCAAAAGTAATAGTGTTTGCGGGGCTCTCCCAGTGAATAATCGTCACGGAGAGCAAATTGATGCACTTCAAGTGAAATATTTTCTGGGTAAGGTTGTCTTTTTATACATTTGATACTTGCTATGGGAAATCAATAGTGTTTCAAGCTGTTTACCTGGAATTTGCCTAATTCTAATCTACTGACTTAAAGACCCGTTCACACGGGGCAGGGCAATTTTTGCTGAGATTTTTCTCCTCATGGGGCATGTCGTTACCCATGGCATTGCACAACTCGTTGAACCACTCAATCACATGCACCAAGAGGAGAAAAATCCCAGCAAGAATCACCTGTGTGGCTTAAGGGCTTAAGGCCGAACGCTGCTGTTATTTTCGAAGGACAGAAATATGGACAGGAGCTCCTGTACTGCAGCAAAGTCTCTATGTTTGTATCGGGCTATTGTATACTCATAAAATACTATAAACATTAAAAACTAATAACATCTTATTAGCAGTAATTATGGGGAAATATCGCAAGGTCTTGACAGACTTCGGTCATGTTGTATGTACATAACAGATAGAGGTATGATATATTCATCCTTGGTCAAATAGCAATTTATGTAAGTGAATAATTGTAAGTGAACTAAATAAGATACATACATGTACAGTATGCATATCGTTTTGTTTCTGATCTAATTTTCATGCATTGTTAGTTAATTGCCTTGCGTGCTCTTATGATGCATTTGCCACATGCCAGTAGACTGTATCCAGTCCCTCCTTTCCCTGCGGGTTGGGAGCCTTGAAGGTGGGAGTCCTTGCGGGCGGAGAAAACAGGAAAGTAGGGACTGTGTACAGGTCAACCTCGTACCCAGGGACTTGTCTCCGCTCCCCGCCACACCCCACGCTCGCTGCGAAAAGACCCTGGCACAGGCTGGTCACGTGTCACCAATTTTTTAGGTGGTAACAAAAATTTTGTGGGAGGGGTCCTACAAAACATCTGTCACATTCAACAGTTCATCGAATCGGCGCACAATAAACAGTTCATATTGGAATAAAGTTTTGCGACCAAAGCAAGTTATTTCCTTGGAGAATTTATACTTGGGAACGAAAAGATGTACTTCCGACAGGATACGGAAAGTCATTGATCTTCTAAGAATATTAAATAAATGGAAAGTTCTTTGGAATACAATCGTTCAATACCATCAATTGTTATTGTCATATCTCCGCTGAATTCCCTGATGAATGATCAAATTCATCGCTTGACTGGCCGTATTATATTGGTTTGTTGAGCGCGCGTGTACTTAGCAATCAATTGTGCGAGGAAAGCGAGTTTGAAAACGGACACTATATAAACATCGTGTTTTCTCACCCGGAGTCTCTTTGTTTCGTTCCAAGTATGGTCGAGATTTGATGCTGAGCAAACCATGTCAAGATAACGTATGTGCCGTAGTTGTTGATGAAGTTCATTGTCCGTGGATTGCTAACATCGCATTCTGCACCATCTTCGAAGGCGCCATACTTCACGTTAAGTACACACAAGCTTAACAAACCAATATTACGGCCAGTCAAGCCATGAATTTGATTTGGAATTCAGCGAAGATATGACAATAACAATTGAACGATCGCATTCCAAAGAACTTTCCATTTCAGGCAGAAGATGAAGATGAATGACTTTCCGTATCCTGTCGGAAGGACAGCTAGTATATCTTTTCCCAAGTATAAATTATCCAAGGAAATAATTTGCTTTGGTCGCAAAACTTTATTCCAATATGAACTGTTTACAGTTACAAACAAGAGAGAAAAGAGATATAATTCGACGATTGCGCCGGTTCGATGAACTGTTGAATGTGACAGATGTTTTGTAGGACCCCTCCCACAAAATAAATTTTTATTATCACCAAAAAAGTTGGTGATTCTACGGTGACACGTGACCAGCCTGTGCCTGGCGGGGAGCGGAGATAAGGCCCTGGGTACGAGGTTGTGTACAGGTCTGTTGAAGTTGAGGTTCTTGACTCCGCCCTTGACACCCCCCCAAAATAATTCAGATATCAACTGCCTAAAATTATCTTCTAGTCTATGTATAAAGTGTTATTTATTTTCAAACATCAATTTGGTCAAGGACTCCCAACCTTCAGGGAAAGGAGGCACTGGATACAGTCTACATGGCCAGATAAAAACACACTAACAACACATAAAACACAAAAAGTGCCCGGGGTAGGGTCATTACTACTCATGTGTTAACAACAAATCATCAACTAACCGTATTTAATCTACTCCTGATTCTCTGTCGATGGAGAAAATCCTTATCCAATTTATTGTCTTTAAGTGTTTTGCTCTGCTTCTTCGTTTTGAAGTGAACACGCATTGCAACTAAAACAAAATTTGTCAAATGTGAGAGATGTTCAGTACTGTAAACAATAAATAGAAAATCAATGACCAAGGGAGTGGTTGATTTTTACAGCAGAAACCGTATCCCGTGCGCCTACAATTACTTGTGTACATCCTACAATTTGTCGCACACCAGTATTTTGTTATTGAGAGGCCTGTAAATGCTTTCTTCTTGGAATAAATTTATTTCTTTTATCATTAAATGTATTGTTGACATCCCCTACTATTGGAGAGGCTAACTTGCAGTCTACAATTATTGTGTTCTCTATACTTTACCTCTTATCAAACTGGCAGATTCTTTTTCAATGGATCTCACACCCACCATTAGCTGCTGATTGACCTCTTGGTTTTCTACAGCAGCAAAACTTACAAAATATACAGTATGAGTACATTTAAATTACAGTACTGATGTACAAAACAGTGGAAGTTGAATATTTTTTAAAGATTGAAAATGTACAGTATGGTACCATACAGTGTGTAACTGTAAGCAACCATTGTCTCAATACAGTCCAACAACGGCCAAGAGAGGGGGCCAACATAATAAATTCGGGAAAGGTATTTTGCCCGAAAACAGGGAATTTGATAAACAATTTATACAAAGAATAAATTAAATGCTCCATATCATACCTTTAAATACATGTACGGTACACCCTGTCTGACACCAAAATATTGCCAAACTGAGAAAGTTATCAATTTATTAATTTACCCAATGCCTTGCTTATCTTCCCCAGGGCCCATCGGTAAAACAATTTAATAATAATTTACCTCTTTGAGAGATCCCAGCATTGTGGCTCACCATTCCTGTCTTTTAAATTTTTGTATACCTCTCTTACATTGGCCTAATAAATAAAACAAGGAAACCATTTATAATTGGATTTATGTAATAAAAATATTTAAACTACAAAAGTGGCGCGCTTTTTAGCACGGGTAGCGCCAAATACATCCTGGCGGGTCACGTGAAACATCCTCGATAGTGGAAAGTTTTTGGGAAATTTAACTTAAAAGCCAACATAAATAGTTAATACAGACCCCGCAAGTACAGGTATGCTGTATACTAGACAAGATACATTCAGATACATTCACAACAAATAAAACACAACAGTTTTAATAATAGAGTATTATAAACTTACCGTTAAAGTCTTGGGCAGTTTTCGATTTTTTTTGCGTTGATTCATGATGTCCTGGTTGTAGTCTTTTGGATTTTCTTTAACTGCTTGAAGAAGCTGGCTGTTAAAAGCAATCTGTTGGGCCATAAACTCCTTTAGTTGCGCTGCTATAGGTCCGACACCTTGACATTCGCCTTCGACAACTCTTGGTTCAACCACTTCAACATTACTAGTATTTGTGGCCTCTTCATCACTATTCTGGGTATAGTGGAGTCTAATGGGAGCCAATATATCCCTTTCAGTAACGACCCTTCTTTGCTGCCCCGATCGAACAACACCAGCTACAGCTGGTGTAGTGGGTACAGTGGGAATGCATACTGAACTGAACCCAGCGACTGGCGATATATTTTCACTTTGTCTGACAAGAGACGAAGATGTTGCACTTGGAGTGGAAGACGACGAACATCTGCTGGGCGAAGCCGAAGGAAAGTTTGCCGATTCTGGCGATGGCGGTTGTATTCGTCTGACGACGGTGGCAGCCGATCTAGTGCCTCGGGAATGTGCAGGTACGCTGTAATTACCAGTCCGTTTGTTTGGAGCAGTCCTTCCCATATCTTAAAACTGAGCAATGAATTATTCAACGTCTTCCAAGGAAACTGAGTGGGCAGCTGTGGGCACAGAACAGTGAACACAAGACAATTTAGACAAAAGAAAAGACAACTTTACCGCCTAAAATCAAAATCGAACGTTTGTTGATTTCCGAACAAAGTCCAACAACTCGCACTTTGCCCAAACCAATCGCGTGTAAGCATTCATGCTTCGTGCACGTGATAGCCTGTGCGTAGGAATTTCAGGTCGTACGCAGGCAGGCTGCAGGCAAAAGGCTACGTCCATATCAATATATCATATAGAATAATATAGGAAGATATACTTCAAATGGAAGCCTCTGGATCCTCATCCCGTGAGAAGAGAAAGTATTGTGGACATTGTGACGATTATGTGGCATTGAAAACATATCGTTGTCACGAAAAGTTATACTACATTTCAGCAGAAGCCCGTTGGAAGAAATGTGATGATATTTCATCGGATGAAGAAATTTCAACTTCAAGCCAAAACAATGATCACGAGTTGAACATAAACAGCAGCGTGAATGATAGCCACACATAAGGTACACTTACCAATAATTCATGGTCATAGTGACAATTTCCTTGGCTTTGTTTACAGCACTTAAATATTTCGAATTTGGGTATGACTATCAGTATGAGGTTAAAATATGGTGATATGCAATGTGATGTATGTATACTATGAGTAATGAGTATCAGTATGAGCTTTATAAATTAAATATCAAACAAAACTTTTATAATTATTGACTATAATTTTTTGCACTTTTTATGTCCAGAAGATGTTTCTACGCCAATGTTTGACCCACAGCAACTATTACAATCTAATACTTCAGATGATAATAGTTCCAATGATGAGTGGATGTTTGTGGAAAAAGACCATCACAGTATTGGTCCAGAAATATGGAATATATCTGAAGAGGATATCAATGCTGATCTTAATGGTGGAAATGCATTCCCTCGTATACCGAATCGTGTAAACGTGACTCAAAGTAAATTGGATATAGTATCGCGGTGGATTCTTATTTTTTTATTCCTGTGGGCATACCATTGCTCGATATCAGAAACTGCTGTTGAGACACTGTTGTTCCTTTTCAGTGCTTTGTTTGATGTACTGGGAAGAATTTTTTCACCACTGGTAACATTCACTGTCTGTCTTCCAAAGACTTATTATGAATTCAAGAAGTATCTGGGACTTGAGAAAGATAACTTTGTTAAGTATGTTGTATGCACAAGCTGTGACAGTGTGTATACATTTGATGAATGCCATACACATGTCAATAATCAAAACATAACTAAAAACTGCACATATATACCATTCCCTAATCATCGACAAATTTTTCGACGAGTGGCATGCAATGAGCCACTTCTCAAAAAAGTTGTTCTAAAAAGTGGACAAGTTCATCTTTATCCTAAGAAAGTATACTGCTATAACAGCATTATTGAGACTTTAAAAAAATTCTGAAAAGACCTGAATTTCCCATGAAGTGTGAACTTTGGAGGAAACGTGATATTCCTACAGGATTTTTTGCTGACATTTTTGATGGGCAAGTTTGGAAGGACTGGCAATATGTAGAGGGCCAACCATTTCTGGCATCTCCTAACAATTATGCCTTCATGCTAAATATCGACTGGTTCCAACCCTTTAAACATTCAGTTTGTAGTGTTGGAGCTTTGTATATGGTACTTATGAACTTGCCTAGAGCAGAAAGATTTAAGCCTGAAAATGTCATTTTAGTTGGTTTAATTCCTGGCCCAAAAGAACCAAAATTGAATATCAACAGTTTTTTAAAGCCTCTTGTGGCGGAACTAAACATGATTTGGAATGGAATAACCATTAACCCTAACAAATTAACAGTTCGTGCTGCTCTCTTGTGTGTTGCTTGTGACATTCCAGCAACTCGGAAAGTCTGTGGATTTACCGGCCATACATCCTCCCATGGGTGTTCAAAGTGTACTAAAGTTTTTGAAGGTGTTGTTGGACAGATGGACTATTCTGGATTTGAAGCTTCTCCTCCTTGAACAAATGGACAACACCGGCAGCAAGCCCAGCATATTTTGTACCAAACAACTGCTGGAGAAAAGGCAACCATGGAACAACTATATGGTAGTAGATACTCAGAACTAATGGCACTACCATACTTTGACTGTGTTCGGTACCATATCATAGATCCTATGCACAATCTTTTCCTGGGAACATCTAAGCACATAATGCGGAATATTTGGCTTCGTGGTGAAAACCCAATCATAACCAGCAAGGACCTTTCAAAAATTCAGTCCAAGGTGGATAATGTTAAAGCTCCATCTGCTATTGGTAGAATGCCAAGAAAAATAGAATGCAGCTATGGAGGATTCACAGCTGACCAATGGAAAACATGGACTATACTTTTTTCTGTCTTTGGTCTGTGGGACATCTTACCTTCACCACACCTGGAAGTTTGGCGAAAGTTTGTAATGGCTTGTACCCTGTTTTGTTCACCAGTCATCACAGAAGGAAAAGCAAACTTGGGCCACACATACCTGTTTCAGTTCTGTGCTGATTTTCAAAAACTTTATGGAAAGGAAAAAGTGACACCCAACATGCATCTTCACACACATATTCTGGATTGTATATTAGACTATGGACCCGTGTATTCATTCTGGCTATTTAGTTTTGAACGGTACAATGGTTTGCTGGGAAATTACATCACAAACCAAAGATCTCCTGAAATTCAATTGATGAGAAAGTTTATCGATGATCAATATGTAAAGGATCTTCCATTTCCATCTGAATTTCAGGATACCTTTAGGCCAGTACTTGACCAACTAACTGCACATCTCTCTGGAACTCTACTGGTTTCATTGCAAAACTCTGTATCAAAAGAAATTATTGAAACCAGTCTACTTGCAATTGGGCCAGTCAGAAAGAATAATGAAAAATGGAAGGTTTTTGAAAATTTCCCGTTATATGAATGCTGTTATCCTCACTCACTGGAGTACTTAGAACTTTATCAGCTTGACTTGTTGCAAGGAACATATGCTACTATTTTCGATGAAGTAAAGAGTACCTCAGTTACCCAGCACTTTCAAAAATTTTCATCAATTAAATTTGCTGGAGAGCAATATGGTTCCTGTGAGTCAAGAGGTGAACGCTCGTGTTTTGTGATGGCCAGGTGGTGCAGCCTTGGTAGACGAATCGATGTGACTGGTCTTGATCTTAGACCTGGTATGGTCAGCTACTATCTGCGCCAAAATGTTGAAATTGGAGATCAAACTGTGACCTGTATTCTAGCAGCTGTAAGGTGGTTTTCCAAGCATCCACAAAGAATGAAGCTCGGAGCACCTGCAGAAGTATGGTGCAGAAGCCTTTTTGAATTAGAAGGTAGTGCGAGTTTCATTCCTGTTCAGAGAATGTATTGCAAATTTGTCCCAGCTTATGATGTTATTGAACGAGAACAGGTGCTTGTTACCTGTCCGATACCTCGGAAATTTCAATGTTAAGAGTGTCAAGTGCATGATAAATTTCTTCCCAAAACTGGGATGGATCCAGTATAATCAGTTAGTACAGTAGCTGCTGGCTCCTGAGGCAGAGGGGGACCGTGTACAGGTATATTCGCTACTGTACTTTAGTTTATATATTGTAACTGACAACTGTATCATGTTATGTTGATATTATCTTATTTGGTCTCCATTACGGTATTTCATTTTTACTGACAATTGCCATGCTAATTCAAAAAAAATACTGTATATAATAAAAGGGAATAATGGTACCCCTTGTGCACCCCCTTGGGTAATGCTAGGGGTGTGCGCACCGCCTGCACACAAACAATGCAAATCCATCCCTGTGCGTTCCACAACAGAGACCTTGATAACGTACAGTATGTTATAACATGATTACCATACAGTACTGTATAGTAGCTATATACTACGGTAGCTCCAAACCTAAACAGCTAAACCTATTTTTACACTGTAGCTAGTTTGATCCATTTACTCATACTGTAAAATTAAACAGGCAACCTCAAAACATTAAATCTGTCTGAGGAAAGTGAGAAAGTGAATAATACTTTCTACAGTACATTATGGTTAGGTCTGATACAGTAGATGACTATTACATACTGTATATTTTCAAGTATACAATGGTGACAATATAAATCTGAAGGTTATGGGAAAGCTTATAGAAAATTAAGATTGCCTGCGTTTGCTTAAATTTCCACCATGGCACAAATATGTAATTTGTACTAAATTTACTACCTGACTAAATACTAGCAAATCTGAGTCATATTTACTTGTAGCGCAAATACGAATCAAATAAAGCGTAAACAAACAGATTTGTGACACGGCGTAAATCTAATCTGAAATATATGCAAATTCGATATTTGCTCTGCATTTGCCTGTATTCCCTGTGTGGGAAATCTCTACATTTGCCCCGTATTTACGCCGATATTAAACTTATATCAAATTTCAATCTCTAAATTTGCTTCAGATTTACTCCAATCCTAAACTGGAGTAAATGCAATTTTTGCTTAACTTTCCACCATGGCACAAATATGTAATTTGTACTAAATTTACTACGTGACTAAATACTAGCAAATCTAAGTCATATTTACTCGTAGCGCAAATACGAATCAAATAAAGCGTAAACAAACAGATTTGTGACACGGCGCAAATCTAATCTGAAATATATGCAAATTCGATATTTGCTCTGCATTTGCCTATATTCCCTGTGTGGGAAATCTCTACATTTGCCCCGTATTTACGCCGATATTAAACTTATTCAAATTTCAAGCCCTAAATTTGCATCAGATTTACTCCAATTCTAAACTTAAGCAAATGCAATTTTTCGTGCAGTGTCATATACATAATGTCCAGCAAATATAACATGGAAAATAGTCATAAGGATTAACGTTTCATTGCAACATGCAACATCGGAGTGAATATCATGACTGACAACAATCATATGCATGCATATAGATACTATGAGTAAACAAACTTAGATTATTGGTTGGTGGTGATTCAGTTTCATGGTTTATAATGTAAAGTAACATTGATGAATTGCTGCTCATTATTTCTCATTACTATATCTATTATTTTAGCCCAAGAAACGAAAATGTTTGAAACGCAGTGATGCCAGTATGCTAAGTTTGGTTAAAGAAAAATACAGTTTGGACAATGCAATAGTAAGTAACAGTTTTTTTCATTTGAACTTGTTTAGTTACGTATTTTATGTCCTGGGTATGTCATTAAACTGCATCCACCTGCCGCCTTGTATGGAAATGCATCTTCAGGCAAAGGCTAGGGAGAAGGCAACTCTGATTCAAAAATACACCTGCTGCTTTTCAGGTGTCTCTTGAGACAAAGGCTAAGGGTCCTCCCCTGACAGAAAAGGTTGAGATCAGGAAGGATGTCCAGTCATAAACCCCCTGCCTTATTACGTAGTTCAAATGGCAGGAGGGGGAAAATGGCAGTAAAATGTTTGTTGTTAAACATAGCTGACATGTATAATTATTGTAGGATAATGAAAGTATATTAAAGGTGCCGTCCAGTCCGTTCTGCGCATGTCCACGTTTCTGTTTACATCGTTTGTTTACATTGCGTTATATCAACATTGAACATGAAGTATTGCGGATTTTTTTCCCACGCTTCAGCTTTTCCGCCTAAAAAGCGTGTTATAAGAAGCTATTTGGTTCCTAAATGTCAAACTAACACTCGTGCCTTCGCCACATTTAACGAATACTCGCTTTCGAACTGTCGAAAATCTATTCCGCTAAAGTTTGTTTACATGTGGGGTCCCCAAGAATTTAAATATCACACATGCGCAGAACGGACTGGACTGCACCTTTAATTTTATGATTATTATTGTTATAGGATAATGAAAGTATATTTTTAATTATTATTGTAGGATAATGAAGATTCAGATAAGGGTGATGAGGATCACGAGGTGTCAGAGCTCAGGAGAAAGAACCAAGGGCTGCAAAAAAAAATGTCAACGCTTGGAAGGGGAAGTTATTGATCTGAAACAGGAAGTCAGAGATATGCGTGAGATCATGCTCAATATGAAAGGTTATTATTTTAGTTTCCTAGTGATTAATTGTTTCCTAGTGATTGTATAGACCATTAAGTGATTAATCCTTGGAAATATTGCATAATACTCCACTTAATGGCTTATTTTCAACTGTGGACTACTGTAATAACAATTTAGATACCGGTACCATATTAGCCTCCTCTGCAGGCAACATTTTCGTTTTTATGGCATATCAGAGGTGAATTAGGATGAGTGTCCAGCTAGTGCTTTGCGCGCTTGCTTTGCGCTTGTGTTTATGTACGGGAGCTTGACCTTTCACAGTATCACAAAAATATAAAAATATCTTACACACACAGAAATAAAGTAATTTATTATAAAAGCAAAAGGTAAATCATATACACTAAATTTTCGTTTACCTGGACAATCAGATTGTTTGTCACATTTTCGAGCAAATACTATGCAAATTTGCTATGCGTTTGTCATCAAATTCATGATATTCCTTTCTTGCATTCCACATATCAAATACATCAGTATCCAATCGCATTCTGGCCATGTGTGATAGACATGATTTATCCGTATATTTTAACAAATAGCCTAACAACGACTGCCCAATGAAATAATACAACCAATGTTAAATCAGGTATGCCGTGTTATAATGAACCGAATATATTTTGTTATTCTGCAGAATCGTCAAAGGTAAATCAAGCCCTAACAGAGCTAACCAAAACGGTCAAACTTCTCCACTCACACCGGCCATTGAAGGGAAGATCATCATCGTCATCATCATCATCATTATCAAGGTCCTCGTCACCATCCACACTTGTGAAGACAAACCAGCATTTTAAAGAAACAACAGCAGTTAATGAGGACAACCAGTCTGATGATTCAGACAGTGATATGGTATGTTGGAATAATGCCATTGCAATGCGGAGCAAAGGAAAGCAGTACTAAAATGTATGTATTGTTTTGTCACATATAGGTGGTAATCTATCCAGGTATTTCAGTGTTGAAAGCACAGAAGAAAATGTTGGACATGTGTGGAGATGCCAAGACATACACATACACCCTCATGGAGATAATATGGTCAAGGGAAGTGCTAGCCAGCCACTCTATGACTGGAAAACCTTCCAATGCACACAAAGACAAAGAGCCTAAGCCATGCTTGGACATCGTGAAAGTTAAGGCTTTGTGTGGTAAGTTACAATTCCACATCCAAAATTTGCCTAATTTAACATGTTAATGTATAATTATGATCTAAAATAGAATGAGATATGGTGGTTAACTATTTTCACTCATTCGGCAGTTAACCACCATATCTCATTCTATTTTGTATCGCTATGCAGCACATCGACTTTTTAATTATGTCAACCTTTTCTGTTATGGGAGGACCATTAGCCTTTGTCTCAAGAGACCAACCTGAAAAGCAGCATGTGGATCTTTTAATCAGTGTACATTGCCTTATTTAGCCTTTGCCTGAAGAAGCATTACCCTACAATACAGCAGGTGGATGCAGTTTAATGTCATCCTGACATATGTCATACCCAGGACATATGTTATTGTCATACCCAGAAATCAAACTATACATAATTGAACCACCCTGATTGTACACCAACTAGGCATTCTAAACATATATGCTAACCTCCTATTTATTTATTGCAGCATTGGTAGCAACAAAATTCAAAACTGTCGATGAGCAGAAGGTGAAGAACCTCATTAAATCAAAGTTGCAAAATGTGGAGAAATGTTCAAAACTGAAAAAGGAAATGTCTGCTGAAAAGTGAGAACATAAATAAACAGTCATTATAAACGTTATTATTTATTTACACTGTAATACATAACTTTTTGCTGAGTTAAAGTGCATGTAACCCCAAAAGGGATTTTTGCATATTTGTGACACAGAAATTTAATAATCTTCTTAGTAAAACACTTCATCTTCATGGACTTTTTCACTGTAAAAGTTAATGGCTGTGATGTCATGCAAGAAACAAAAGAAAACTAATTTGCAATATACCTTGCATGACAACACATCCTGTAACTTTGATAGTGAAAAAGTCATGAAGATGACATTTCTTACTAAGAAGATATATTACATTTCTTCTCAGATTGTTCCAAATGTCACAAATATGCAAAAATCCCTTTTGGGGTTGGGTGCACTTTAAATGTTTGATAGACTCATATATGTATAATATGTATGTACATAGATAAATTACTTTCAATATCATGTCGCAATAAACATAATTATGATCTCCAGTCTGTAGCCACATATTGTACCGACAGCTACAGTACCTGTAGCTATCATAAACTTTAATTTTACTTAAAGTTTTTTTGCTACATGTTTTAAAACTCTTTTTTCATTAATGGTATTTTGCACAGAATTCGAACATACTGGAGGTCATAATATTTAACTGATTCCAAGCTCAATGAATTGCTTAATTAATAAATACTTAATGCACAAATAATTAATCTTGTCATTTGAATCATATATTTGTCCAAGTTGTGTTATATTCCTCATTATGCTATAAACATTTGTTATTAAATCAATTAAATCCTATTGAATTTGTTTGGCTTAATCTTACATTTATAAGGCATGTTAAGTGTTTTTACAAGCAAGAAAACAAAGCATAACTTTTCTGCCTCAAGTTACGATACAATTATTGTGCTTGTTTGAATTTGTGTCACATGCTTTAGTACATACTTTGTTTTCACTTGTACTTGTTCTTATACACTGATGATGCTTACACATTGATGATGCTGAGAGTGAGTACATAGACCGCATATTTTTTAAATTTGGGTACCTTAATTTGAATTCCAATTGGAGTGAATGGGAATTCCAATTGGAGTGAATGGGAATTCCAATTGGAGTGAATGGGAATTCCAATTGGAGTCAATGGGAATTCCAATTGGAGTCAATGGGAATTCCAATTGGAGTCCATGGGAATTCCAATTGGAGTCCATGGGAATTCCAATTGAAGTCAATGGGAATTCCAATTGGAGTCAATGGGAATTCCAATTGGAGTCAATGGGAATTCCAATTGGAGTCAATGGGAATTCCAATTGGAATCAATGGGAATTCCAATGGGAATTCCAATTGGAATCAATGGGAATTCCAATTGGAATCAAAAAATTTTTTGTAAGGGTATATATATATATATATATATATATATATATATATATATATATATATATATATATATATATATATATATATATATATATATATATAAAATATATATATATATATATATATATATATATATATATATATATATATATATAATATATATATATATATATATATATATATATTTCTATATATGGTAGGACCAGCTGCTGATAATGAGGTATAAGGTCCTTTTGGATGATCCGTTTGAGTCGGACAATATTTGTGGAGGGGCGATGATCGAGGATGAGCTTGAAATCTTGTTGGTCAGCAGTCACATTGACTGGATAAGATCAAGGGAATCGAGGTGTGACGTTAGGAAGACACTTAAGGCGTGGGGTTAGGGTTAGATAACTCATTAGGTGGGGGGTTAGGGTTAGCATCTAAGTTGTTTTGGGGTTAGCGGTTATATCATGGTTAAGTGACATACCTCGATTCCCTTGATGTTATCCACTCAATGTGACTGCTGACCAACACGATTTCATGCTGATCCTCGATCATCACCTGGGTTATAGTAACAAGGTCAAGGCGCGTTAAAATATTTATATTACAACGAACATAAAAACAAAAACCTCCACCACATCTACCGTTAATGCTTCTATTTCGCCCTATAATTTCATACCCATATATAGACTATTCCATATCGTCAGCAGCAGAATCAAGAATCGTCTCGTTTATTGCCAAAACATCGACTGGGTTATCGGAAATCAGGACCCTATGCTCATCTATCTGCTTTAACCCCTTCCTGTCAGGCTGAAAAACATGCAAAATAGACTGGCCTCGATTTTTTCTATTTATATCTTTGGAAATGACCATAATAATAATAATAATTATTATATTTATATAGCGCATCATATCCACTAATTATTCATGGCGCTTCACAACAATGCTACTATAAGTAAAATACAAAATTAATTAAATGCCTACATAATATAGAGACCCATCATCAGCAAATTTGGTAAATAAATAAGTCTTTAGGGATTTCTTAAAAAGTAAAAGTGTACTAGATTTACGAATACTAAAAGGCAGCTTGTTCCAAAGTCTCGGGGCACATGCAGCAAAAGCTCTGTCACCAAAACTCTTGGTGTGCGTTCTAGGTTGTGTCAAAAGCTCTTTAGATTCGGACCGTAGAGTTCTGGAAGACTTCTGATAATGTAATAAGTCTACTAGATACTTAGGACTATACCCATTCAGTGCTTTGTAAACAAGTAGTAATATCTTAAATATGATACGATAGTGGATTGGAAGCCAGTGAAGTTCAACCAACACAGGGGTAATATGATCAGATCTGCCAGTACGAGTCACAATCCGAGCTGCGGTATTCTGAACATATTGAATCTTCTTCAATCGATACTTAGGCACACCAATCAAGAGAGAATTACAATAGTCCAGTTTGGAGGTGACAACAGCATGCACTGCAACAGTAGTAGACTCATTATTAAGATATTTCCTAATTCTTGACAAATTTTTCAGATGGTAAAATGAGGATTTGCATATCACTTTAATGTGGTTATCGAATGTCATATGTTCATCAAAAACAACTCCAAGACTATGAGCAGTAGATGAAACGGATACCCTCTCACAACCAATTTGAACACATTCCAATGAGGGTACTACCCGATACTTCGAGTGGATTAACAAGATACTAGTTTTATCCTGATTAAGCTTTAGCTCATTCAGCTCCATCCATCTACAAATATCAGCTACACAGCTCTCAGCACGATCTTTTGCTGCAGAAGTGTCGTTGGTTTTAAATGACAAGTAGAGTTGTGTGTCATCAGCATAAAGGTGGTACTTGAGATTGTAACTCTTGATAATATCAGCAAGTGGTGACGTATACAACAGGTATAGAATAGGACCTAACACTGATCCTTGAGGCACACCCACAGCCAGGTCCCGTTTGGAAGAGTGTGATCCATTGATGGCAACAAATTGGCTTCGATTGTCCAAATATGATTTGAACCAATTCAAGACAACACCACTGATCCCGAAGCGTTCTCGAAGTCGAGCCAATAATAGGCTATGGTTCACCGTGTCGAAAGCCGCCGACAAATCAAGCAGTATCAGTATTATGTGTTCACAATTATCCAGCGACTGCATAATGTCATTCTGAACCACCAGTAATGCAGTCTCAGTGCTATGAAATATCTTATAAGCAGACTGCATACGTTCATGAAGATCATTATCGGTAAGGTAATCATTAAGCTGCACGAAAACTGCTTTTTCAATCAGTTTAGAAACAAATTTAAGATTTGATACTGGACGAAAATTTGAAAACTCCTCGAAATCAGAATTCGCTTTCTTCAGTAATTGTAACAACATAGCAACCTTTAGATCATCAGGCATATCGCCAGAGGCCAGTGACAAATTAATAATTCTTCTAAAGACAGGTATCAAAGTCTTATAACACTTCTGCATGATGGACGCAGGTATCGGATCAAGTGAGCACGACTTGATAACAGATCGACACACCAAACCCAATACATCATCATCAGTAAGAGGATTAAAAATACTAAAGGTCGAAATACAAGTATCATAAGTCACAAAAAGTCCATCCTGACTATTATGTGCATCTTTCGTGGTAAGTAGTGTATGACGGATTCGTTCAACCTTAGTCGTAAAAAACTCGGCAAAGGCATCAGCAAGGTCTCCATCGTCTTTAGCAGCAGGATAACGCCTGTCGGTATGCTTCTGTAGTAACTTATTGATCGTCTGAAAAAGTAACTTCGGATTATGGGCATTGTGACGAATAATATTAGAGTAGTACACTTCCTTTGAACTGTAAATAGCTTGATTGACAATATTACATTGCCGCAGATAGTTCACTCTATCAAACTCTGATCGACTAGTCCGCCACTTACGTTCAAGCCTACGCCTTTTCCTTTTCTCATTCGCAATCTCATCGTTGTACCATTGCGCATTAGGATGAATTGTAATGGTTCGTGTCTTGATCGGTGCTAGTTTATCCAAAATCGTACGTAACACTGTGTCATACTTATCAATAACGGACGATAAACAATTGTCATCATCCAGTAGACCTGATGAAACAATACCATCATCAAACGAATCAAAATCAAAGTTTTTATGCTTCCGGCCAACAACAGTCTTACGTTCGTTAGGTGGTTTTAGCAGCCTCAGATTAAAGCAAACAGCCCTATGATCGGATATAGGCTGCTCCAGGACACAAAAATCATGCACAAAGGAAGCATCAATGTCAACCGATCTAGTGATCACAAGATCAAGGATATGGCCACATCTGTGGGTCGGTTTTGTAACCCATTGCTTGAGATCAAAATACTCCAGAAGACTAATAAACTGCATGGCATGACTATTATTCACGTCATCCACATGGAAGTTGAAGTCTCCCACAATAACTAGTTCTTCGGGGGACACAACCACATGTTCTAGGAGGGTGGAGAATTCATCAAAGAACATATCAACTGTCAGACGATTAGTGGTCGATGGCGGCGGTCGATAAACAACAATCACTCTCACAGTTTTCAAATCAACAAAGATCACATCAAGGTATTCAAAAGAAATGAAACGATCACATACTTTTGTCTTCATTCTAACACCCTTCTTAAATAGAAGACCAACACCTCCTCCAGTACCTGCATCCCTTGGTGTGTGGATGAACTGATAGCCAGTGGGACATAGTTCACCAATGACAACATCATCCCCACTACGGTGAAGCCAAGTCTCTGTAATCGCCAAGATATCAACAGACATATCAACAACAAAATCCTTAATGACCAAAGTCTTATTGCAGATATATCTTGCGTTAATAGAAGAAAAGGTAAAGTTGGATATCTTACTTTCCACAAGGCGAGAACGATAGCATTGACCATGAGATGTTAGGTTAATCAGGTTTGTAGCATTCACTTTGTTGATCATGCAAGGGATTTGTTCATATGCAAATATATTGATATTCAACCTTGGCCTTGGGCGATTTATTACCGGAATGAATTTTTGTTTCATTCTTTTTAGGCGTACTAGGTTTCCACTTCTGATACCACGCGATCTTAAAAGTCCTTGATGTTTCAGGTCCAAATATATTTGAGAAGGAAAGTAGGCAGTCGCACATTTCCTTAAAGAAAATAATTCTCTCCTTGAATATTTAATTTTGATAATGGCAGTCGAGCATGAGACCGGCAGTCGCTGGTTAACAGCCGTTCTTGATCCGTACCAAAAGCCAGGGCCAGGATTAGATGCAACATCAACACAAATGGTTAAATCAACTAAGAATAGCTTCGATGGAAGCGCCAAACAAGTAGTCCCACGTTTCGTACACCTAATAACGGCCAATGAAGTACAGAAGTTCGCTTCAAGTTCAGTGCGATGAATAATAAATCGCTGTAGTAAACAAGCTTCACAACTCTTTGTAGATTGCCCATCCTTATATAATCCATATCCCACACTTAAGAAGGCATCTTTAGGTGTTAAAAAACGCCAGGTTTGTAAAGTCTGGTTCGTAGAAAATACAAAAATACTCCATATACTCAGGAGCATAACATTTCTGGCAGCCATTACGGCGCTCATTAACCAATTGCGAAAGCTATACATTTTCTGAAAGCTCGATAAACCGTCTTTTATCAGTGCTTTTAAATTTCCAGAACAAGGCATGCTATGTTAATATAAATTATCATTAATTATTATAATTTTTGTTGAAAAAACTTTCATTTTTTTAGAAAAGCCCATCTTGCACGCGCGTGTAGCATCACGAAAATTAAAAATGCCACCAATCGCAGAGTTTTTTAAGAAATCAATTCCAACTTGGCGTGTGAGTAAATCTCGTGTGCCTGGTGTTTGTCGATTTTCAAGTTTTAAATCTTACATTACCGTGTCTCGTGTTTTTCGATTCACTACTTCATCAGTCTTTTACAAGCCATTTTCAATGGACCTGGAAGGAAAGATTATATATATATATATAATTTCGGTCAGAAATGGATCCCTGCCCCGCTGGCCTGTGGATGATGGTAATTTTCGTACGTAACTGAAATCCTTTGCTGGATGGTGATCCTAAAACATGCCACAATTAATTAGCTTGACTCCTGACTTCGTTGGCTATGTAAATGGTCCAAATAAATCAAATGCTCAGTATTAGTATTACGATGATGGTTCAAACCAGGCGTTGGTGTTGCTAAGTTATAGGGAAATTTTAGTTATACAGATGTTGATTTTGGATGCTACTTATTCTTTTAGTTAAATAAATATAAAAATCAATCAAAATCATTGTTCTTGAGATATTCGATCATTTAGTTCCAATCGCAATATTCCCTGAAGTTGCATTCGGGAAATCGATCTAAATCACCCTGCACTCGATGCATTTCACTATTTATAGCGGGAAAATATTTAACAGCCGATATATAAATTAGCTATAATAAGTTGGATAGATCCTTTGCAGCAGCTGCACCTAAACTTTGGAACGCTTCGCCTACTCTTTTGAAGCAAAGAACTGATATTACTAGTTTTAATAGATATATCGACACATTTTTATAATGAAACTGTAATAAGTTTTATAAGTAAAATTAAGAATATATTGTTTTAAGAGCATTGAGACTATTGTATAATGCTCCTAATACGTCTTTTATTATTATTATTATTATTATTAATATTATTATTATTATCATTTTTATTTTCTAAGTAAATTTTAATTATTTTTATTAATTATTTTAATTAATTATTTTCAATTTTTATCTATTAATAATCTTAATCAGTTATTTTTAATATTTCAGTTTTAGTGTAAACTTTTATTAAATCCGGGGCGTACAGCAACGTAATAATCAGGGTTCTAGTATTTTGATACTTAGAAGGCTTTGATACTGATATCAGTGGGAAAGTGTGTTTAAGACAGCTGTGTAAGATAGTATGGTGGTTTCTAAAATTGTAGTTTTACGTTGTAAATCCTACACCATTTTGTTCTTAATATTTCATATATCTCGAAGGAAACGAATTTCTCCCCGGGTTTTCATAATATTGTCCTACTACGCACGCGCCATAATGAAATATACAAACAAATATGGTGATTTGCCGCCATCGAATGAGTACCGTAATGAATCGAATAAGCGCCCGGGGCACTTATGATTCGTGCTATCCCAGAATGGCATGGCTAATTCTCCTAAAAGCAATGGATGGAAATTTCGTCTTCTCATAGCCAGATGTTTTCATGTTTATAATCGTGTTCTTGCCAATAGAATCAACAGTCGTATTGGAAAGCATGTCTTGCCAAACAGCGGTTTCATCCATAGCTACAGTATAATGTCGTTATCTCCGTAAGAAATATTTTCGCGCAGTCGTCGCACTTGTAAAACATAAGATATCAGTTTGTCAATTAGTTTCTCTGGATCTTTCTGAGATTGAGTCGTTTTGCGCCGTATAGATAAACCATTTCTGGTCATAAACTTCTGAACCCATCCAACGTTTGCGGTGAACGTGGGTCGCATTTCCGTTTGTTTGCATTCTTCTTCATGTAGGCAGCGTGCTTTGCTTCTGATCATTTTTCTGGACACGCGTAGACAATTAGCCCGTCGTTGATGTACCCATTCGAGTAGGACTTCTTCAATAGCTTCATCAAAAGGCTTTCTTCCTCCTGCCTGAAGCCGGTTTCTCTTGCCCGCGGCACTTCCAACAGATTCTAGTTTACTCTTGTTTTGTCGCCATTCTCTTATTCTCTTTGTAGAGATGACATCACGCGATGTCACGTGTTACGAACACGTGAGTCGTGAGTTAATATTACAGTTGTTAATAAGACAGTCTATATATATATATATATATATATATATATATATATATATATATATATATATATATATATATATATTTCTATATATGGTAGGACCAGCTGCTGATAATGAGGTATAAGGTCCTTTTGGATGATCCGTTTGAGTCGGACAATATTTGTGGAGGGGCGATGATCGAGGATGAGCATGAAATCTTGTTGGTCAGCAGTCACATTGACTGGATAACATCAAGGGAATCGAGGTGTGACGTTAGGAAGACACTTAAGGCGGGGGGTTAGGGTTAGATAACTCATTAGGTGGGGGGTTAGGGTTAGCATCTAAGTTGTTTTGGGGTTAGCGGTTATATCATGGTTAAGTGACATACCTCGATTCCCTTGATGTTATCCAGTCAATGTGACTGCTGACCAACACGATTTCATGCTGATCCTCGATCATCACCTGGGTTATAGTAACAAGGTCAAGGCGCGTTAAAATATTTATATTACAACGAACATAAAAACAAACACCTCCACCAGATCTACCGTTAATGCTTCTATTTCGCCCTATAATTTCATACCCATATATAGACTATTCCATATCGTCAGCAGCAGAATCAAGAATCGTCTCGTTTATTGCCAAAACATCGACTGGGTTATCGGAAATCAGGACCCTATGCTCATCTGTCTGCTTTAACCCCTTCCTGTCAGGCTGAAAAACATGCAAAATAGACTGGCCTCGATTTTTTCTATTTATATCTTTGGAAATAACCATAGCTGTTGCGAAAGCTATACATTTTCTGAAAGCTCGATAAACCGTCTTTTATCAGTGCTTTTAAATTTCCAGAACAAGGCACGCTATGTTAATATAAATTATCATTAATTATTATAATTTTTGTTGAAAAAACTTTCATTTTTTTAGAAAAGCCCATCTTGCACGCGCGTGTAGCATCACGAAAATTAAAAATGCCACCAATCGCAGAGTTTTTTAAGAAATCAATTCCAACTTGGCGTGTGAGTAAATCTCGTGTGCCGGGTGTTTGTCGATTTTCAAGTTTTAAATCTTACATTACCGTGTCTCGTGTTTTTCGATTCACTACTTCATCAGTCTTTTACAAGCCATTTTCAATGGACCTGGAAGGAAAGATTTTATATATTTATATATATATATATATATATATATATATATATATATATATATATATATATTTATATATATATATATATATATATATATATATATATATATATATATATATATATATATATATATATATATATATATATATATATATATATATATATATATATATATATATATATATATATATATATATATATATATATATATATATATATATATATATATATATATTATATATATATATATATATATATATATATATATATATATATATATATATAATTTCGGTCAGAAATGGATCCCTGCCCCGCTGGCCTGTGGATGATGGTAATTTTCGTACGTAACTGAAATCCTTTGCTGGATGGTGATCCTAAAATATGCCACAATTAATTAGCTTGACTCCTCACTTCGTTGGCTATGTAAATGGTCCAAATAAATCAAATGCTCAGTATTAGAATTACGATTATGGTTCAAACCAGGCGTTGGTGTTGCTAAGTTATAGGGAAATTTTAGTTATACAGATGTTGATTTTGGATGCTACTTATTCTTTTAGTTAAATAAATATAAAAATCAATCAAAATCATTGTTCTTGAGATATTCGATCTTTTAGTTCCAATCGCAATATTCCCTGAAGTCGCATTCGGGAAATCGATCTAAATCACCCTGCACTCGATGCATTTCACTATTTATAGCGGGAAAATATTTAACAGCCGATATATAAATTAGCTATAATAAGTTGGATAGATCCTTTGCAGCAGCTGCACCTAAACTTTGGAACGCTTCGCCATCTCTTTTGAAGCAAAGAACTGATATTACTAGTTTTAATAGATATATCGACACATTTTTATAATGAAACTGTAATAAGTTTTATAAGTAAAATTAAGAATATATTGTTTTAAGAGCATTGAGACTATTGTATAATGCTCCTAATACGTCTTTTATTATTATTATTATTATTATTATTAATATTATTATTATTATCATTTTTATTTTCTAAGTAAATTTTAATTATTTTTATTAATTATTTTAATTAATTATTTTCAATTTTTATCTATTAATAATCTTAATTAGTTATTTTTAATATTTCAGTTTTAGTGTTAACTTTTATTAAATCCGGGGGGTACAGCAACGTAATAATCAGGGTTCTAGTATTTTGATACTTAGAAGGCTTTGATACTGATATCAGTGGGAAAGTGTGTTTAAGACAGCTGTGTAAGATAGTATGGTGGTTTCTAAAATTGTAGTTTTACGTTGTAAATCCTACACCATTTTGTTCTTAATATTTCATATATCTCGAAGGAAACGAATTTCTCCCCGGGTTTTCATAATATTGTCCTACTGCGCACGCGCCATAATGAAATATACAAACAAATATGGTGATTTGCCGCCATCGAATGAGTCCCGTAATGAATCGAATAAGCGCCCGGGGTACTTATGATTCGTGCTATCCCAGAATGGCATGGCTAATTCTCCTAAAAGCAATGGATGGAAATTTCGTCTTCTCATAGCCAGATGTTTTCATGTTTATAATCGTGTTCTTGCCAATAGAATCAACAGTCGTATTGGAAAGCATGTCTTGCCAAACAGCGGTTTCATCCATAGCTACAGTATAATGTCGTTATCTCCGTAAGAAATATTTTCGCGCAGTCGTCGCACTTGTAAAACATAAGATATCAGTTTGTCAATTAGTTTCTCTGGATCTTTCTGAGATTGAGTCGTTTTGCGCCGTATAGATAAACCATTTCTGGTCATAAACTTCTGAACCCATCCAACGTTTGCGGTGAACGTGGGTCGCATTTCCGTTTGCTTGCATTCTTCTTCATGTAGGCAGCGTGCTTTGCTTCTGATCATTTTTCTGGACACGCGTAGACAATTAGCCCGTCGTTGATGTACCCATTCGAGTAGGACTTCTTCAATAGCTTCATCAAAAGGCTTTCTTCCTCCTGCCTGAAGCCGGTTTCTCTTGCCCGCGGCACTTCCAACAGATTCTAGTTTACTCTTGTTTTGTCGCCATTCTCTTATTCTCTTTGTAGAGATGACATCACGCGATGTCACGTGTTACGAACACGTGAGTCGTGAGTTAATATTACAGTTGTTAATAAGACAGTCTATTTTGTACACGTTATATATATATCTTCAAAAATATAAACTACTCGTTACATGGTGACAGAAGTGGGATAGTTCTACACGTCTGGATTTTTTTTCTCGAGAAAGGAGATTAAATTATTTATAATGGGAGATACTGAGTCGCCAACCGCCTTGTATGTCCCACCAGCGAACTTACCGCCGCCAAAACCGCTCGCCTTTTATGACAATCTCGCAACTACTTGGAAAACGTGGAAAAAGGCTTGGAATTGCTTCTAAATAGCCACCGGAGTTTATAAACAAGACGGTGTTGTTCGCGTATCAACCCTTCTAAGCATAATCGGGGAAGACAGTGTCAAAACCTTTGATACATTCACATGGGAAGAAGGTCAGAGCGAAGACAACATAGATCATGTCCTCAAGAAATTTGACGAGTAGTGTGAACCCCGAACTCAAGTTATCTACGAACGATACAGATTTAATAACAAGAAACAAGAACCAGGTGAGAATGTGTCTGCTTATTTAACAGAACTAAGAACAATTGCACGAAATTGTGAACATGAGACAATTACACCACACGAAATATTAAGAGATCGACTTGTGTTGGGAATCAGAGACGATAAGGTTCGCGAACGACTTTTACGAACAGATGGGTTAACATTGAAGAAAGCTGTTGAAATCACCAAAGCCGCAGAACAAACTCAGCAACAAGTAAAACAAATGACCGGAGCAGAGTTACGGCCCGTAAGTGCAATTGGCGAAATAAATGAAGACAAGAAATCGACATCACCGAGTAAACAAGAAGGTCGGCGCAAAGCCAAGAATAAATCACCTCACAACCAATCGCAGAGCGGCTGTCGCTCTTGCGGAAGAAGTCACGGCAGACGTCTTTGTCCAGCATTTGGTAAGAAATGTCACCGCTGTAACAAACCCTGCAACCATTTTGAAAAGATGTGTCGTAGCAAAAATGTTTCATTAATCCAAGAAGACACCGATTCAGATTCAGATGATTCATATGTCGTTAGTTCTATTTCAACAAAAGCAAAGAATAACACCTCCCAAGCGAAGCTTAAGGTGGCAGTGACCAATTGAAGATTCATAAAAAGAAGAAAGAGAACATTGTGAGTATTCAGGTCGACACGGGATCTCAATGCAACATTCTTCCGGTCGAGACATACATAAAAGTTACAGGAGATACACAGCTAGAGTGGATTAAACCATGCAAGAAAGAGATAGTATCGTACACTGGTGAGCAACGCAACATAGCTGGTAAAGTTACCCTCCCAGTATGGCACATGGATCAGAAGAAAATGATAAAGTTCAATGTCATCGCCGGAAACTACCGACCAATTCTATCACTCGACACTAGCATAGCTCTCGGTATTGTAAATCTACAACATTGTGATATCTTTGCAGTGGGTATACAACGTCCAAACGAACTTGAAAGTGAATACGCTGATGTATTTGATGGTTCATTAGGTGAAATACCTGGAACATACAAGATTGTAACAGATGACACCACACGGCCTGTAGTCCACCCACCACGCCGAGTACCGGTAGCAATGCGCACACGCATCAAGTCCAAGCTGGATGAGCTGGTTAAACGCCAAAGTGATTATTCCCGTCACTGAACCAACTAAATGGGTGTCGAAAGCATGCTGGCAGTTATCAAACCAAACAAGATACGAATCTGCATAGATCCGCGGGATCTGAACCGTGCCATTTACCGTGAACATTACCAGTTACCCACCGTGGAAGAAGTAGCTACCCGACTAGCAGGCGCAAAGATGTTTACCGTTTGCGATGCAAAAGATGGATTTCATCAGATACGGCTAGATGAGGAATCGAGTTACCTGACGACCTTCAACACCCCCTTTGGTCGATATCGATGGGCACGAATGCCATTTGGAATCTCCAGTGCACCCGAGTTGTGGCAGCGTCGCATGCACGAGTTTGTGGAAGGTCTTGAAGGTATCGAAGTCATTGCCGATGATTTTCTCATCGCAGGTTTTGGGAATACAGATGAAGAGGTCAATGCTAGCCTGGAAAAGAACGAGCGGGCATTCTTTCAAAAGTGTCGAGAATGGAATCTAAAGCTAAAACGAGCACAGCCAACAGTGGCATTTATGGGTCATGTTCTCACACCAGCAGGACTAAAACCAGACCCGACCAAGGTGGAAGCCATCCTTGAAATGCCTCCTCCAGCAGACGTCAAGGGAGTCAAACGTTTTTTAAACTACCTGGCTAAATTCTTACCTTTATTATCAGATATGACCGAACCACTACGAAAGCTTGAAGAAAAAGATGTTGAATGGTGCTGGTTAGAACAACATGAAAAAGCATTCAAGACAGTGAAGGAGTACCTTGGCAAAGCCCCTGTACTTGGCTATTATGATATAAACAAAGAAGTCACGATCCAATGCGACGCAAGTGAAACAGGACTTGGTGCGGTTCTATTGCAAGATCAACAGCCTGTTGCATATGCATCGAGAGCACTAACTGAAACGGAAACCAGGTATGCCCAAATTGAGAAAGAATTGTTGGCGATTGTTTGGGCAACCAACAAGTTTGACCAGTATATCCTTGGTCGTGAGATTGTTCACATCGAATCTGACCATCAGCCACTGAAAGCGGTTTTCGCAAAGCCAATCCACAAGTCGCCCAAAAGGCTTCAAAGAATGCTAATGGCCTTACAAAACTACACACTGGATATACAATACAAGAAAGGAGCACTGATGTGGATTTCGGATGCTTTGAGTCGTGCATACAGATGTACAACTGAGTTTGCCAAACACGATACAAGTGAAGTACGTGCTCTAGAAGAAGTAGATCACAGTGATGGTTTATCCATAGCCCCATACCGACTGGCACAGTTTAGACAAAGCACAGCGGTCGACCCAGTGATGCAGAAGCTTATTTTTGCTATTCAAACAGGATGGGAAGAGAACAAGAAGAAATGTCCTCCTGAACTTACTCCATACTACAACAATCGCAGCGAAATTATCGAAGATAATGGACTTATCTTTATGGGTGAACGATTGGTAGTGCCTGCTTCCTTAAGAAAATAAATGTTAGAACAAATCCACAGGTCCCATATAGGCATCGAAGGCTGCCTCCGCCGAGCGAGAGAAGTGTTGTATTGGCCTAGGATGAACGCTGAGGTCAAAGACTATGTCTCGAAGTGTTCAACATGTCAGACACATCAGCCAGAACAGTGTCGTGAACCACTGAAGTCCTATTCTGTACCACCAAGACCATGGTCAGTGGTTGGAGCAGACCTGTTTGAATTAGGACATCAACAATTTCTCATCATCGTGGATTATTGGAGTGGGTTCTTTGAAGTTCAGGAGCTCACGAAAGTGACATCGAAGAAAATCATTGTCGCCTCAAAGGTCCAATTTGCAAGACACGGCATTCCAGATACCCTGATTTCTGATAACGGCTCACAATTCGCATCGGCAGAGTTTGCCCGGTTTACAAGAGAATTGCAAATTGAACATCGCACATCAAGTCCACGATATCCGCAATCAAACGGACGAGCGGAAAACGCAGTTAAGACTTGCAAATCGTTGCTAAAGAAAGCAAAAGCCAGCGGACAAGATCCTCTATTAGCACTATTAGATTGGAGAAACACTCCAACTGAAAGTATTGGTAACTCGCCAGCACAGAGATTAATGGGTCGACTACGAACCCGTACGTTGCTGCCAACGCATCAAAATCTCTTCAAAACAGATAAGCATCAAGGGATAAAGAAGAAGCTAAAGGAACGCCAAGCAAAACAAGCAACCATATATAACAAGAAATGTCAGCCACTAAAGCCCTTGAAAAGTGGATGTGCCATAAGAATGAAGCTGCCCGGCGATGATCGATGGTCACTCGGTACCTGTGTACGTATACTCAACAACCGGTCTTATGAAGTAGAAGTTTGCGGGAGAAGATACCGTCGTAATCGTCGACATTTGCGTAAAACTAAAGAGTTGCCACCACCACTTACTGCGAGAGATGATGACTACCAGAACGAATGTAGTCAAACTGTACACACTGAACAGAATCCCCGGCGTTCTACACGGGTACGACGTTCACCGCAGTGGCATGAGGACTATCAAGTGAACAGAAACTGATATATCTATGAAGATGCATTTATTAGGGAGGAGATGTAGAGATGACATCACGCGATGTCACGTGTTACGAACACGTGAATCGTGAGTTAATATTACAGTTGTTAATAAGACAGTCTATTTTGTACACGTTATATATATATCTTCAAAAATATAAACTACTCGTTACACTCTTCTTTCATGTCAACGTTAAACTTCTTCGCTGCTTGGTGGTCGCTATTACATTCCTCCGCGAACTTTACAGCTACTAGTTTGAATTTGGTGGTACAATATAGGCAGTGACCTTTTTACCTGCATGTGACTGTGATTTATCGGTCTCGATGGCATAACAGCGGAGCTAATAAAAAGTAAAAGGTTTGCTTGTAAAAGGTTTGATATACTGAGTTGAGCTGATATAAATTGCCTGGCAATTATGGCTCGTTCATGCCCATTGTCACTGATACCAGGGAGTTTTACATTCGTTTATGAAGTTGAATTCTCATATCTGTTATACGAGGTCACCACGTTTACAAAGCAAACTATGGTCTCCAACCTTAGGAGAGTCTCTGACATGCAGGAAAGACGAACGTAACGAAGCTAATGAACAATTGGAACTTAGCATTGATCTTGATAACCAACTTGTTGGCCACGTGCCTATGGAGCTTTCCTTTCTTGTTTACACTTTTTTGAGAGCCCGCCAAGACAACAACGTACAAGTCAAAGTAACGGGAACAAGGACGCTGGAAAATGGACATGTTGTGCCTGCATCTTTCCAAACTAGAACGACGAACTTAGCCATGGCTAAAAGATTTGCAGGAGAGATCTGTAGATTGAGAGAACTTTGCTCTCACATGGAAATCAAAGTTAAAAATCACTGAGAATGATTTCGTTTCAATCAATATCAACACAACTTGTTCAATATTTTGAGCTTATATAAAATGTATAAAAAATATAGAATAAAAATTGTTCGAAATTCTAAGAGATTTTGTTATTTCTCAAACACATATCTGAATGCAGTCACACCCTGATAAGCAAACACCTACAGTCTCATATCTGCAATTCTACTTGACTATGAAGTGAAAAAGGTTTGGACTGGATGGAGACCTTTAGTGGTGTATGAGGGAATGATTTGAGTATTTTGAAATCTAGAATATCTGAATGAAATTTCCTGCGTTTTTGGGTCAAGGTTTTATAGAATTAGAAAAATTATATATAAAATGTTGTATAAAACCAGGCGCGGATTTAGAAGTTAGTCGCATAAATTAGACACTCCATGAACAACCCTATTGGTTATGCTTTTCTTAAGAATAATTCAGAACAACAACCTATCCAATAGGATTGTTATTCACAGGTATTTTGAATTGCAAATTCTAAATCTAATTTATGCGACTAACTTCTAAATCCGCGCCTGAAAACACAGAATTGGCATAAAAGACAACATGTATCTGAATTCAGAACCGACTATGTTAACATTCTTTTGATGCTTTTTTTACCTGTATTTATTCTTTATTACATTAACCAAGATTTATTTATATAATATATCATCATCTTTCATAACAAGCCTTTATGGTCTGTCTGACTTGAGGGTATTTGGATGCCCCAGAAAGTGGGCCATGGAACATTATGCTGCGTCCAAGCCACCAAACTTTACAAATGTTACTCTATGTAACACTGGAAGGTGGACTTCAGTCAAGCCATAGACCAAAAAGTGATGCAAAACATGGCGGACATGGTGGACGTTAGCATCTAGTTGACAGTATTTTAAAAATCTGTTTGATTTTGCAAGTATTTTATTAATAAAATTACTTTTTGCTGCCTCTTGTTAGTGTTTGTAAGGACATGCTGTTCTTGAAACAAACTACCAAGAAGCTGCCATTTTGGCTTCACTTTTTTGCTGGTAGTCAACCTTCCAGTGTTGTATAGAGTTCAATGGGTTATATACAGTTCAATGATAATGTTTACTATTTATATAGTACAGATTAGCAATGCCATGTGCATAATGTGATCAAATGTGCTTCATAACGTCGACAATTTATGCTATAGAGGATTACATCAGCACCTAGTACCCAGTACCTTTAACTATCAATCTTAACTATTTATATTTACAGTCTTGTATTATCATTAACCTAACCCACCCTGTGAACTTTACCTGTGGGAGGAAACCTGTGAACCCAGATAAAACCCATGACATTCTGCAGAGTATTGACGAACTCTTCCCACGTGTGCGTCCAAGCATCCCAATGAAGGATTCAAACTCTCAACCTCAGTGGTGCAAGACAGTCGCTCTGATACAAGGGATGTGCTCATGAGAACATTTTGAAATCTAGAGGCTCTGAAATGCCATATCCTGCATTTTGAGGGGAGATTTTACAGAATTCTGGAGGTCATAAAATGTCACATATAAGTCTAAATTTTTGAAATTAGTTGTGAAATCAAATACATGAACAACAGTAGAAATTAAATACAAAACAAAATACCCGATAAAATAGTTAACACAATCAAATCAATATCATTCACATCACATGTCTGTTCCTTAAATCAGTCTCAGATTTTGTAATTGTCAACTGATCTGATCAATTTAGCTGTTTGATTTGCAGGGCACAAGACCTGGCTTAGTAAATAGTTAGAGTAAACTAAAACTACATTTGACTCCACTAGCTACTGTCAGTGCCAAGCCAGCTATAACTAAAGTATCCTAGAAAGTAAACTAAATATAGAATGCTTCGTGAATATATTTTAGTCTGTTGAGTAGATTTGACTGTTGATTGACACGCGCCCGCGATACTGTACAGCACCAAAACTGAAAAACCTTCCGGCGGGAATTTGAAAATTTGACTTAATGCCGGGCGGCAGCGTGTACTACCTACCAGGCACGCCCGCTCCGGTGCCGGCCAGTGTGAGCACACCCCTTGACGACTATCACTCTTATCAACCTTGTGATTAAAATTATAAAGATCAAGAAGTGTATTGACTATCAATAATTATACGAGGGCCGTAGCAGGGGTGATTCCCAATTGACTCAAGAACGATCCCCTACCATTATAGAACTTCACTGCCAGACCACCTATTAACATCTTGTACTACGGCCCTCATGATAATGTACTGTAGTTCTACTGCAGCTTTATAAGTAAGCAATCTAAAATCCTGCATGTCATTAGCCTTGTCACTTAATTGTGTGTTATGTTGCTGTTTTTAACATTCCATATGCGAAATAATTCTACTAATTACAGCATACAACTTTGCACTGTCCTTGGCACCTAGTTATGTAATTAGAGTTTGTAAAACGCATTGGGACGCGTATAGAATATAGCATTTCACCTGTCCTCATCAATTTACATGTCAACTTTCATTTTTGAGGATAAATTAAAATCCATTTAACACTAAAAATCTGATCGGGTAAGTCTCACCTCGAAAAGGACGTGAGTGCAATGATAAGCGTGCGCGATCGAGGTTGTTAACCACTTCAGCTAAAATGACACTACGTCCCTGACGTTTTCAAGAAAAACTATAGATCAGAAAATTAACGTTTTGCAACTATTTTTTTTTCTTTCCAGAGATTTGGGAAACAACAAAATATCTATAATTCCTGAGAGCCTGTTCACTAATACGCTACTGCTTTGGTCACTGTAAGTACCTCAAAAGTTGAATATCCGTGATAAAAATTAAGAATCTCTGATCCGATTTTGTGCAAATGGTTGATGATCAAAACTTGCAAAATTGTGTATATTAATTATTTGATAATACTACAGGATAACTAGTTAAGAACCATTATGAAATAATGTTTTGGATTGGATTTTTATCACTAAGCTGATTGTAATATAACAGTAGTTTTTTCATTACCAGAAAAACAAAATATATTTAACTACAATTACTATGATTTATTTTGATTAGATATTTAATATAAATGTTACTGTAAATACAATAAATATATCCAATTATGATCATTTTCATGAAATTTACAAAACATTTACTTGGACATACTTAATAAATACTTTCTACCACACGTGTCACGTACACCATTTAAAGATACACCATTTAAGATTTGTTTGGTCATGTTATGTATTCGAAATATATACATTTTGATATTTCCGTGTTTGGCAAGCGTCGGTCACGTGCCCATCAAGGGAAAAACAGTTGTTTTCTTATTAGCTGAAATACTAAACATTATAGTGGTCAAATCATAATACTCGTGCTCGTGCTCGTGCTCGTACTCGTGCTCGTGCTCGTGCTCGTGCTCGTGCTCGTACTCGTACTCGTACTCGTACTCGTACTCGTACTCGTACTCATATCATACTCCATACTCCATACTCCATGCTCCAACAGGTATTCCGTTCAACTAAAAGAGTGATAAATCTTATAAGCAAAACTAAAACTAAACTACTCCATACTCAAACTCCACACTCAACATACCAGAATTCATATTCGTAATTTATAATCACAACTCATATCGTACTCGTATACTCGTACTCGTATACTCGTACTCGTATACTCGCATACTCGTACTCGTATACTCGTACTCGTATACTCGTATACTCGTACTCGTACTCGTACTCGTACTCGTACTCGTACTCGTACTCGTACTCGTACTCGTACTCATACTCGTAACTCGTCTCGTATACTCGTATACTCGTAACTCGTATACTCGTACTCGTATACTCGTACTCGTATACTAGTACTCGTATACTCGTACTCGTAACTCGTCTCGTATACTCGTATACTCGTACTCGTACTCGTACTCGTACTCGTACTCGTACTCGTACTCGTACTCGTACTCGTACTCGTAACTCGTAACTCGTACTCGTACTCGTACACGTAACTCGTAACTCGTATACTCGTACTCGTAACTCGTCTCGTATACTCGTATACTCGTACTCGTACTCGTACTCGTACTCGTACTCGTACTCGTACTCGTACTCGTACTCGTAACTCGTAACTCGTACTCGTACTCGTACACGTAACTCGTAACTCGTATACTCGTGTAAAGGGAATAACTATTGTTTATATTATTGTGAGTCTCGTGACTGTTGAGTATTAATAATTCTAGTATATTTAAATCAAGCATTTAATTCTAGTATATTAGTGAATATTGCATATGCAGTGTATATACTGTAGCAATCAAACCAGCATATCATTGTAACCTCCGCTCTCCATTATAAGAGTCTTGATATTAGAGCATGTCACAGGCAATCAGAAAGTTACAGGTTCGAGCCCTGTCTGGGACATTTTCTGAGGATTTGAGCTTGACAATCGCCCATGTATCGTCTGAGCTTGGTACTTTGTTCGCCACATGCATTTTAATTTCATAAAAATAAAAAAACTATAACTAATTGACAACCAGTATGCAATATTACATGAAGAAATCGTTTGAATAATATGGGGTACCGAATGTCCGAAACCGAAAATTATATTGCTTTATTATATATGTTTATTATGACAAAATTATTTGATATAACATCATTTTTGTTACATCAAAAAGGTGCGGTATATAATGTTTATAAACCTGAACAGAAGAAGATATATATGCCGTAGAATCTGTTTATACGCCCTGGGATTATACAACTTACTTCCAAAGGGGTTTTGAGTGGGAGAGATTATAAACGGTATAGAAAAAGGTTTCAAAATGCATAACAGGCAAACTGTTGGCAATTTTTTACTCAAGTGTTTTACTTAATAGACAATTAAGAAAAATGTAAGAACAGTAACAAATATATTAACTAGAATTTATAATAATGTGAAAAATGATGCCCTGTATTATATATAGCAAAACCTGCTACACATGTTATGTAGCATCCTCAAAATGATTAATTGTCAGTAGTGAGATACAGAATGCTGCCATAACTTTTATCTATTATTATTTACTTTTATTCTCTGATTTTTTGTTATTTTTGGGCTTAATTACCTTATATTAAATCAGAAGGTATTTTCTGTTAACAAACAGGGGGAAAATAACTAGGATAAGAGGTATTGTACGGTATTTTATGATTGATAGGTTGATGTTATATATGAACAACGAGAGCGAGTGTTTCACCGGGATATCCAAACACGAGAAAACAATGTATGAAAACACGAGCGCGAAGCGCGAGTGTTTTTGTTAATTGTTTTCGAGTGTTTGGATATCCCGGTGGGACACGAGCTAGGGTTGTTCATATAGCATCTCAATTGAACACAATAGTAATTAGTTATAATTTAAATTGCAGTTTACAATTTTTGCATGCGTAATTATGATATTAGATGAACAACGTTTTTCATCTGAAATCCAACCGCAATCACCTGATTAATTCGCCTACTCTGATTGGTTAATTAACTCATGAATTATTCATGAATTTGAGATGTATACATCTCACTGTGTTAGGGGGAAATGTTAGGGATTGAACATGTGTCAGCTCACTTGCAATAATGCATTAAGCAGGTAAAGGGCATGTCATCCTGAATGGGTTAAATAAGTACTTATATAATCCCCTCGCCCGGTCGAAGGCCGAAGGCCTGAGGGTGAGGGTGCTAATATCGACCGGCGTTTAGTCCCTCATCACGGGATTCTAAGCATTTCCAGAGTCACATTTACTTTCCTTGTATATATATATATATATATATATATATATATATATATATATATATATATATATATATATATATATATATATATATATATATATTATATATATATATATATATATATATATATATATATATATATATATATATATATATATATATATATATAGAAGTATGTTGATAAAATTATCAGGTTCAAAGTCATATGCATAGGATAGAGTGCTCAATGCGTAAACGCAGAGCGAAATAACAAACAAAGTGAAAACACTGATTACTTCATTGAAGTTTATTCACAAGAAACTTGTTTCGTATGACAATCCGAAGCTTGCCACACTCATCAGGTGAATGATGAGTGTGGCAAGATTCACCTGATGAGTGTGGCAAGCTTCGGATTGTCATACGAAACAAGTTTGTTGTGAATAAACTTCAATGAAGTAATCAGTGTTTTCACTTTGTTTGTTATATATATATATATATATATATTTTTTCGCTTACCTCAAAACTGGTCTGCTACAACTTGTTTCATCTGTAAAAAGAATCTTCAGGCAGTGACAATATCGAAAGGGATGACCGCTTATTTATAGGCTTTCTGCCGGAAAGTGGGGGCGTATGTGGGGGACAAAGCATGAGGTCATGGCTTTGTTTGCGTTGTTTACGCGAAATTTCCCGCTGAGACGTCATGAGCGGGTAATTCCAGTTCGAATTCCCCGCTGATGACGTAATCAGCGGGTAATTCGAGTTCGAATACCCCGCTCGTACCCAGTACTGGCGCGTAAACAAGACGTTTCTAGACGTTTCAAGACAGCATTGAAGATTGTTTCGGTATAATATATCATTTATAGACCCCCTCGCTCGGGGAATTCGTCGAAATACCCTCGGGGTAATATAATATAATATAATATAATATAATATAATATAATATAATATAATATAATATAATATAATATAATATAATATAATATAATATAATATAATATAATATAATATAATATAATATAATATAATTAGATGTGTGAAGTTGTAGTCTTGACTGACGTTTCAACGATCGCTTCTGACACCGTCGAAACGTCAGTCACCAACAATAGTCTTTATCAAGACTACAACAACGTGATCAACTACACATATCTAACGATACTCCTAGGTTCAAACAATTTATTTTAATATAATATAATACAATTTCACTAATAGTTATAGTTTGATTTGGCTTCTTGTGATTTATTGTACCCAGAATTACATCTTGAATTAGTTGGGATTTCAGGTATAACACCCAGCTGGTTTCACTTTAATTGGACACCAAACTCCATTGCTGATTTCTTCCATGGATGTTTCTTCAGGATCCTTACTGCTTCTTCAAAATATTTATTAAAGAGATTGAGAGTTTAACTATCTCTACAGTTCATTTGGTGTTATCTGTCAACTTAAAAATATATATATAGTACCTATTTCAGAGCTAATGTTTGATGCTATTTAATATCTATTTTGATGTTTGCTTCCCAAAATAGTTAAAAATAGCTATTTAAAAAGCTATTTTGAACCAAGTGAGCATCACAGTTCTCCAAAAATAGGAATTAAATAGCTATTTCAGAGTTATTTTTCATGCTATTTAATATCTATTTCAGTAATGGCTTCCAAAAATAGTTAAAAATAGCTATTTAAAAGCTATTTTGAACCGACTCAGCATCACAATTCTCCATAAAATAGGAATTCAATAGCTATTTCAGAGCTATTTTTTTGCAAAATATGTTTTGCCTATGTTTTAAATATATTTTAAATGGCCATAGACTATTTCACAAAATTAGCGAAATAGAAATAAAATAGCCATTTTGGGTGTAAAATAGGGTAAAAATAGGGTTAAATAGGGTAAAAATAGACTTAAAATAGGTTTTAAATATGTCTGATTCTACAAGGGAATGCTGTTTGAATATTTAATAATATGTCTGGAATATAAGTAGTGTCCCCCGGGTTTTATGTTAACATGTTACTGCGGCCACTGCGCACGCGCAAGCTGAAATTGATAAACAACATGGCCGGCCAAGGAGCGAGTGATAATATTTCTTCTGGAAACAGGGATTTTGTGAATATGGTGTAGGAGAAAGGATTCGTTGTCTGTTAGGGGAAGATGAGCCTGGATATAAAATAAAAGTCTGACATTCAGAATATTTATGTCACGTTGTCATGAGTCAACTGTCAGCCGTCAGGTAAACGCAGCATTTTGTCCATTTTGTCTTCCGAGTCTCTGTTTAAAATAATGCCAAATGGAACACAATAAACACAGAATAACCTGCGAGATTATTTTGTTAGAAATTAGACACCAGCACTTTTGTAAAGCGTATTATTTACGTTCTGTAGTTTCGCTATTTACTTCGTCATCAGCGGGTAATTCCAGTTCGAATTCCCCGCTGATGACGTAATCAGCGGGTAATTCGAGTTCGAATACCCCGCTCGTACCCAGTACTGGCGCGTAAACAAGACGTTTCTAGACGTTTCAAGACAGCATTGAAGATTGTTTCGGTATAATATATCATTTATAGACCCCCTCGCTCGGGGAATTCGTCGAAATACCCTCGGGGTAACACTGCACGAAAAAATGAGTTTACTCATGTTTACATTTCAAGCAAATGTGATGTAAACTTGGAGCTCTAAATTTACTTAGATTTGCTGGAGGAGAAATTAGGTAGTAAATCTAAAGATTTGACCCACCGTAAACATACGTAAACACAGTCAAATAATCACATTTGCTGAACATTTACATCAAGTTTACACACTGCTGTAAATATTGTTTTTGCTTTACGTTTCTTGCATATTTTCCTAACATATCAAATCTAGTGCAAAATTACAAGTTTGCTATGTTGGGCAAATTTAAGAGAATGTCAAGTTTACCGGTAGCAAATTTGATATAAACTTGGAGCTCTGAATTTGCTATATATTTACAAGAGGGGGGATTAAGGAATAAATCTAAAGATTTGACCCCGCGGTAAATATACTTAAACTCGGTGAAATAATCGCATTTGCTTAACATTTGCATCAAGTTTACGCGCTGCGAAAAATCTACAAAATTACAAGTTTGCTACAATAGGCAAATTTAAGAAAATGCCAAGTTTACCTCCTAATAAATTTGATATAGATTAGTCGGAGGAGAAATTGCAGAGGAGTAAATCTAAAGATTTGACGAGCGTTAAAATGTAACTAAACACGGTATAATAATTACATTGCAGAACATTTGCATCACAATTGCACACTGCTGAAAATCTGTTTTTTGCTCACTGAAAGATCGCAAAATCTCACAGCACAAATAAAAGATCTTGCTATAGGCCAGCTTTCATTAAAATACACGTGGTAATTAATTTGAACAACTGGTATTCCTTTTTATAGTCGTTTGTGCAATTTTCATCGGACGTTTACATACAGTGAATCTATTTTAAATTCTACAGCTTTGACTGGCTGCCTAAAGACTCCAGGTCTAATTGACAAACACTGCAATGTTTCTACGATAGGTTTTAGAAACTAAATTAAAATATTTAATTATATTAATGTATCATCATGTCCAAAGATATTTAAAATCTTACATTAACAATTTATAAGTTCTTGCTATTTCTGTGCATAAATATCTAAATTATTATTTTGCAACCTATTTTCTACCAAGTATCTATTAACTTTTAAATTTGTGTTTAACTTTATGCTATATAAATATATCAAGCTCTACAATATAATATTGTATCGAGCACTCTAGTACTTCCAGAAGATGATTAATTGGCATGTGATAATTATGCATGTGTGCAGTGTTGTTGACAACATGTAATGTGCATAATACACAGCTATAGCTTGAACTGGCTGCCGAAAGACATGTAAATCTTGACAACCAGCTGCCCAAAGACATTTTAAATCTTGACAACTTAGAAGTTCTTGCTATTGGCAATTGCTGTGCATATTTATGCTTACACGAGTCATTATACATCACTACACACAGTATACTGTAGCTTGAACTGGCTGCCAAACTTGACAACCAGCTAGTCAATTCATGCCCAGACATTTAAAAGCTGTACAATTATGTATGTGTGCTGTGTGCATTATGTATGTGTGCTGTGTGATAATTATGTATGTGTGCTGTGTGCAGTGTTGTTGACAACATGTAATGTGCATACTCTCACAATACACAGTATAGCTTGAACTGGCTGCCGAAAGACGTGTAAATCTTGACAACCAGTTGCCCAAAGACATTTTAAATCTTGACAACTTAGAAGTTCTTGCTATT